>CM077217.1:24746625-25069125 GCA_039654625.1 Rhinogobio ventralis | reverse complement strand
TGAACAATATCAAAACCATTGGGATCTAAAGATCAAGACACACAAATTTGGTTTGATTGACTGTCTGGAAGGAGTAGATTTTGTTGGAGTAGCAGCAGAAAAAAAAGAAAAAATGTATGAACCCTGAAACCTTTCAGTTTACTGAATGCATGGACCTAGTGAAAAAGATATTGGTTCAAAAGTTGGCAAAAGTTGCCATAGTTACAAGAACAAACACTATATACACTCTCAGAAAAAAAGGTACAGTGGAGGTACAATTTTGTTCCTTGGGGAGCTGTATAACTGTACCTTTAAAGGTACACAATTGGTCCTTAGGGTACAATTATACCATTGTTTTCCTCTATTTAGAGCAGGGGTAGGCAAGTTCGGTCCTAGTGAGTCGCTGTCCTGCAGAGTTTGGTTCAACCCTGAAAGACATCTATAGAAGCTCTTATTGAGAATTAACAGAGGTTTAGATGTTGATGTTTTATTGAAATGTTTGGTCACCATTATGGTGATCAGTGTTTCCTTTAGTTGGGCTGTTTGACTCTTGGCTTTTTATGTGAGTTTGTGGTTTTTGTTACAGTGTTAACAAAACACATAATCTATTAAAACCAAAAGAAGCCATAAACAAACATTATCATGAAGAAAAATGTTTGACTGAATTATCACTGACAAAAAATGTTAATAAATAATATTCACCAACAATACTTTCTTGCCACAGATCAGACTTTCTGAATTTTGATTTTTAAATACATTCTAAGGGGAAAAAAGTTTAGACGCACACAGATATCAAGAATGGTGACTTACTTAATGCTGCAATGCATGCTGGGAGTCATGAGTTTTATACTGTGGTGGCTTAGTAGGGTTGGAGCTAAACTCTGCAGAACAGCAGCTCTCTAGGACCGAACTTGCCTACCCCTGACTTAGAGGTACAAAAATGTACCCTTAAGGGTACCACCCCAGTGACGGCCACTTGTACCTTAAAAGGTACAATTTTGTACTCTTTTTTTTGAGAGTGTACAACTGGAATTAAATGTAAGCAATGACAATATTGAAAAAAATGGCAATATTTATATCAATTATTTTAAAGTTGATTAAAAATATCCCAAAATTATGTTTGTTCGAAAGGTATCTTTGTGAAAAAGTACACAAAATCAGTAATTATTATACGAATAATATCCTTTAAAATAATATACTTAAGTGTGAACTGAAAGTAAAGTTAAATTAAAATGTATTATAAATTTATATTAAAATCTGAACTTTAGAGTGTTTTTTTGTACATCTTAAGTAACACTTAATGTAATTTTTATTGAAACTTAATTTGTAATGATGAAGTTGCAATTTAGTACATTTAAAATATATTAACTTGTATTATATAATTAATACACTCACCTAAAGGATTATTAGGAACACCATACTAATACTGTGTTTGACCCCCTTTCGCCTTCAGAACTGCCTTAATTCTACGTGGCATTGATTCAACAAGGTGCTGAAAGCATTCTTTAGAAATGTTGGCCCATATTGATAGGATAGCATCTTGCAGTTGATGGAGATTTGTGGGATGCACATCAAGGGCACGAAGCTCCCGTTCCACCACATCCCAAAGATGCTCTATTGGGTTGAGATCTGGTGACTGTGGGGGCCATTTTAGTACAGTGAACTCATTGTCATGTTCAAGAAACCAATTTGAAATGATTCGAGCTTTGTGACATGGTGCATTATCCTGCTGGAAGTAGCCATCAGAGGATGGGTACATGGTGGTCATAAAGAGATGGACATGGTCAGAAACAATGCTCAGGTAGGCCGTGGCATTTAAACGATGCCCAATTGGCACTAAGGGGCCTAAAGTGTGCCAAGAAAACATCCCCCACACCATTACACCACCACCACCAGCCTGCACAGTGGTAACAAGGCATGATGGATCCATGTTCTCATTCTGTTTACTCCAAATTCTGACTCTACCATCTGAATGTCTCAACAGAAATCGAGACTCATCAGACCAGGCAACATTTTTCCAGTCTTCAACTGTCCAATTTTGGTGAGCTCGTGCAAATTGTAGCCTCTTTTTCCTATTTATAGTGGAGATGAGTGGTACCCGGAGGGGTCTTCTGCTGTTGTAGCCCATCCGCCTCAAGGTTGTGCGTGTTGTGGCTTCACAAATGCTTTGCTGCATACCTCGGTTGTAACGAGTGGTTATTTCAGTCAAAGTTGCTCTTCTATCAGCTTGAATCAGTCGGCCCATTCTCCTCTGACCTCTAGCATCAACAAGGCATTTTCGCCCACAGGACTGCCGCATACTGGATGTTTTTTCCTTTTCACACCATTCTTTGTAAACTCTAGAAATGGTTGTGCGTGAAAATCCCAGTAACTGAGCAGATTGTGAAATACTCAGACCGGCCCGTCTGGCACCAACAACCATGCCACGCTCAAAATTGCTTAAATCACCTTTCTTTCCCATTCTGACATTCAGTTTGGAGTTCAGGAGATTGTCTTGACCAGGACCACACCCCTAAATGCATTGAAGCAACTGCCATGTGATTGGTTGATTAGATAATTGCATTAATGAGAAATTGAACAGGTGTTCCTAATAATCCTTTAGGTGAGTGTATATAATAACTTGTAATATAGTTCGAACACAGTTCACAGTGATAAAAATTATTCTGTGGTGAAGTAAATACTACAAAAAAATGCAATTTTTTACATGAAAAAGTTAGTTCAGACAAGAATAGAAAAAAAATAAAGTCTATTAGCACTCAATTCAAGCTTGTAGAAATTAAAGTGTAAATATCAACATTATAAAATTAAGTAAAACTTATTAGCTTTTCTGATGCTGGTGTTCCCATCATGCACTGGGACATGAATAATTAATAGGGTTGATTTTTCGCTGTTTTCCAGCTGTATTTACTCTGTTTTATCATTGTTTGTGTTGTTTAGTTTTAATAACTTGCCATTTTGTGACATCTGGAGTTCATTTTCTACTCAAAATGACACAGTCATACTCAAAAATGATCCATCGAATGTTACCGTCACCGTGTATTGTGTGCCAAGTATTGAGGTCTCTGTGTTCAAGTGCTGTGCAACTATGTATTTATGTGTCTACACAATATCTATTGTGTTATTCTCTTAGATTGGGGGTACTCAATAGCTGGACCGCGGTCCAGATCCGGACCCGGACGCAATACAATTTGGACCGAAGCCAAAATCAACATTATAATTTAGTTATGATCCAAGCGAGTTTTCATTGGTGTGTGATTTCCTATATTGTTTTCCTACTAGATGTGGTTTATATATCTTCTGTGTCCAATCCAAAGATCCAATCAGGAGCTGTAATAACTGTAATCACCATGACAACTCACTCACTCAACTCAGGTTGTGTGTGTCATTGGCAACAACGCAGGCACTAATCTGCTAACGGTACCTGTTTTCCTTGCTAGTGAAAATCATGGCGTGCTCAAAACCTGACAAAAAGAGAAAAGTCGATTCTGAAAATCACGAATTTAAGACAGAGTGGACTGGCAGTTATGCATTTGTGCTGCCGGTGGGCAGAACATTTACTTTAAAAAATGCGTGCAAAAACTTGAAAAATAAAAGTTAAGTCAATTTTACTTGTTTTTTTCAGTGTGCGCTTTTGTATGTTAGTCAACACATCAAAATAAGTGTACTTAAAATAAGCGTACTTTACATAATAATTTAAGATGTACTTTAAAGTAAAACATTCAATTTGACATTATTACAAAGTGCACTTTTTAAATGTACTTAAGTGTGTTATGAAAAAGTGTACTTTAAGTACACTTAAGTGCCATTTTATTTGATCAATATTATATTATCAGCAAGTATAGTTTTAAAAATATATATACGGTAACACTATTTTACAGTGTCCTGTTACATATGTTACATCATGTACAGTAAATTATGCATAATTACATGCAACTAACCCTCAACCAAACCCTAATCCTACCCTAACCCTATAGTAAGTACATGTAGTTAATTAATATTACTCAGTACTTAAATATATACACTGTAACAATTACACCTTAAAATAAAGTGCAACCAAATATAGTTTTAAGTTTTGAAGTAAACTACAAGCACACATTCAATACAATTAAGCGCACTTATATTTCACTAGGGATTACTCACTAAAGAAATAAAACGTTTTTCACTTGGCTTATTGGGCTGGAGTGGAGTTGTCTCCCAATGTGAAATATTAGCCCTCAACCTCACACACTGTTAACTTAAGAAAGTAAGTTGCCTTAAAATTTTGAGTTCATTGAAATTAAAAATGTGAGTTAATACAAAAAAGGAGATTGGTTTAATAAATAGAAACTCAAAATATTAGTTATGAGTAATGTAGTTATGAGTAATATGTTTTCTGAACCACATTAAGTTGATTTGACAAATGATAAAAAGTTGTAATATTTTACAATATTAAATATTTTTAAAATGTTACAATAATGATACCATAAGCTTGTTGCTTTATATACTCTCAAACGGTGCTCATACCTTAAGGTCCAAAGGTGGACTCTTGAGGAAACTGCCCCAGTGTAAAGCTGTTGTACCCAAAAGACTACACTTTTTGGACATTTTCTTTCTGACAGTGCAGTGAGCCGTTGCCATTGTTGGTGGTAAACCAAGTGAGTTCTCACCCCTTGAAAGAACATGCTGAGAAGTCAAAATAAAAGTGCTGAGAAAATAACAAGCTTACTTTGTTCTCTCTCACCACATACTCCACTCCCAAACTGGCCCGCACACACACTTGTCCTTGAGGGTTCCTTAGGGTGTAGGTGAACTGAGGCGGTGCAGTTTCTTTGGGCTGAAGGACGGGTCTCTTGGACAGATTAGTAATGGGAGCATCTCTACTGATGAAGGCAGGAACTTCATCTGTGGAGGCTTCTGAATGTGAAAGGTCAAGAGGGTTTGAGGCTAGAGAATTTCCTGTAAGCACAAAGCAACGGGGGGCTTTTGACAAAGCACCACTGCGTAGAAGAAGTGTTAACCAACATAGAGGCATCAGAAGCAGGATGCTGTTAAATGAACTCGCTGTTGCTTTGTGCTGGGTTTTGTACAATAGGCCACAACTTGCTTTCTAGAAGTTGAATTTTCTCATTGTAAATCATAAGTTTGTAGAATAACTAATTTCTGATTTAAATGAAAAGGCAAATCTACTCACCTAGCCAATGAAGAGAAGACAGCATGAGAAACAGAGTGATGGGGCGACGTGTGCAAGTCATTTTGAGAAAGTGGTGATGGGTAGCAGAGCAGATGCTGTTGTAGTATCAGTGTTAAACTAATACCCATGTGATTGTGAAGGAGGACACTTATGCTTTGATGCTTTCAGCAATTGCCTGACACCAGGAAGCATTTTAGCCAAGCCCACAATTAGTAAACCGAGTAATGATATGAGTAATGACTCTATATTGGTGTAGTTTTATTTTTAAATGTAAGTATAAGGCAACCGTGCGATGAAGAGTAGCATGTTTGTAGAGTCGATGACTCGGGTCTGGACATTTCTGGTGCCAGTTTTGGAGTCCGGGTTCAAAATGTAGGGCACAATTTTGTCACTCATGCTTTTTCGTTGGAGCAAAATGCAATTAATGCCTCAACGGGTTCAATGTCACTCACATTTCATTACAAAACAATTAAAAATAGAGTTTCAATTACTAAAAACTTTTCATTCAAATACAGTTGCAAGAAAAAGTGTGTAGAATCTGTGAAAATGTGAATAATTTTAACAAAATAAGAGAGATCATACAAAATGCATGTTATTGTTTATTTAATACAGTCCTGAATAAGATATTTTACATAAAAGATGTTTACATATAGTTCACAAGACAAACAAATAGCTTAATTTTTAAAAATAACCCCATTCAATAGTTTATGAACCCTTGACTCTTAATACTGTGTGTCGTTCCCTGATGATCCACGGCTGTGTGTGTGTTTTGTGATGGTTGTTCATGAGTGTCTTATTTGTCCTGATCAGTTAAACTGACCATCATTCTTCAGAAAAATCATCCAGGTCCTGCAAATTCTTCAGTTTTCCAGCATCTTTTGCATAATTTAATCCTTTCCAACAGTGACTGTATGATTTTGAGATCCATCTTTTCACACTGAGCTCAATTGAGGGACTCAAACACAACTATTATTTCATTTTATCTTTTATTTTATTTTATTGTATTTTATGATTGTTTTGTACAGCACTTTGGTCAGTGAAAGCTGAATTTAAATGTGCTCTATAAAAAAAATGTACTTATAAAATGGTTAGTTCCGGTCCTTGATTCTGATTGGTCAATAGCTGTGTTTTATTCACGATAACCACTATGACCGTTTCACCCAACGGTTCTGTGTATCATTGCAACACCCTTACCAACCGCTCTTAGCAACGTAAACATATGTTTGTTCTCATTGATATTGTTCATTGAAGCTTACTGTATTATTGTGAGAGAGAGATTGGGTGACCAAATGCAAGTGTATTACCTGCATTCAGATTTAGCATTTTCCTTCAGGTCAGTCCTATGTTCATAATAAAAAATTTGTTTGAATGTCCGCTGCGATATCCTGTCCTTTTAACAGTAAAAGGGTTTTCCCATATCCTGACACTGCTGCATCCGAAAATCTAGTCAGCTGACTTGTTGCCTCGCTGACTTATAAGGACTTATAAGGCAGCAATTGCACACAAAGGCACCTCACGAAACTGATTTCAGACAGACTTCTAAGGCAGCGTAACAGTTTAATGATCTACAGCAAAATAGCGCGAGCTTTGGTGGTAACTAAGTGAATATTTAATTACTACAGTAGTAATTTCTCGCTAGAAATGACACGAGAAGTGGAAAACATTGGTCAAAAATGTACTTTTACACACAAACCAGCAGCCGCAACTTTCAGACGCCATCTTTCTTTTTCTAACTGTTACCGAATGGAACGCATAGGATTGTGGGATATCAAAGGCAGCGAAGGATACATCTATGCTGTCTTCAGAAATCGATCAGATGAAGATATCTCAGGAGACAGGAAGTGAAGCTAACATTGGATTCGGACGTGCCTTGATGCCTTCTTACCTTGAAATGTGTCCTCCGAAGGCAGCATTTTCCAGTTTTCTGATGCAGCAGGCTATTCAAAGCATTTGTCAGTTGCGTCTTGTTCCCTACTTCACGGCAAGTTTCAGTCTTTTCAATATAAAAGTCTTCACTACTGACTGACTCACTCATAAAGGCGGTCTTTGCCGCCATCTAATGGCGTAATAATGAAACTTCTGTTGCTGTCACTGATCTAGAGAACATTTATATAGATCAGTTGCTGTCCACGGTCAGGGACTATTTTTTTCTGGCAGAAGGAAAGCTTTTAGTGATTTTACTTCATGAAAGCTGCATTGCTACATACACCGATCAGACAACATTATGACCACCTTCCTAATATTGTGTTGGTCCCCCTTTTGCTGACAAAACAGCCCTGACCCGTCGAGGCATGGACTCCACTAGACCCCTGAAGGTGTGCTGTGGTATCTGGCACCAAGATGTTAGCAGCAGATCCTTTAAGTCCTGTAAGTTGTGAGGTGGGGCCTCCATGGATCGGACTTCTTTGTTCAGCACATCCCACAGATGCTCGATTGGATTGAGATCTGGGGAATTTGGAGGCCAAGTCAACACCTCAAACTCATTGTTGTGCTCCTCAAACCATTCCTGAACCATTTTTGCTTTGTGGCAGGGCGCATTATCCTGCTGAAAGAGCCACAGCCACCAGTTTCCATGAAAGGGTCTACATGGCCTGCAAAAATGCTTAGGTAGGTGGTAAAAGTAACATCCACATGGATGGCAGGACCCAAGGTTTCCCAGCAGAACATTGCCCAAAGCTTCACACTGCCTCCGCCGGCTTGCCTTCTTCCCATAGTGCATCCTGGTGCCATGTGTTCCCCAGGTAAGCGACGCACCCGGCCATCCACGTGATGTAAAAGAAAACGTGATTCATCAGACCAGGCCACCTTCTTCCATTGCTCCGTGGTCCAGTTCTGATGCTCACGTGCCACTGTTGGTGCTTTCGGCGGTGGACAGGGGTCAGCATGGGCACCCTGACTGGTCTGCGGCTATGCAGCCCATACATATTCTGACACCTTTCTATCAGAACCAGCATTAACTTCTTGAGCAATTTGAGCTACAGTAGCTCGTCTGTTTGATCGGACCACACAGGCCAGCCTTCTCTCCCCACGTGCATCAATGAGCCTTGGCCGCCCATGACCCTGTCTCCGGTTCTCCACTGTTCCTTCCTTGGAGCACTTTCGATAGATCCTGGCCACTGCAGACCGGGAACACCCCACAAGAGCTGCAGTTTTGGAGATGCTCTGACCCAGTCATCTAGCCATCACAATTTGGCCCTTGTCAAACTCGCTCAAATCCTTACGCTTGCCCATTTTTCCTGCTTCTAACACATCAACTTTGAGGACAAAATGTTCACTTGCTGCCTAATATATCCCACCCACTAACAGGAGCCGTGATGAAGAGATAATTAGTGGTATTCACTTCACCTGTCAGTGGTGTCAGTAACCGTTTTATAAAAGCAATAAGGTACTCGAGGCTAGTACTGTATCGTGACACTTACATAAGTTTTAGGCAAAGTACACAACTCTGCGATGAAAAGTAGTAGCACTGTTGTAGAATCGGATCTGGACATTCCTGGTGCCAGTTTTGGAGTCTGACCCAAAATTTAGGACAAAATTTTGTCACTCATGCTTTTTTTGGTGGAGCAAAATGCATTTAATGCTTCAATGTCACAGCAAGCACCACTCATTTCTTTGTTGTTTTTCTTTCAATTACCAAAAACATTTTTAATTCAAATAAGCTGAATGTATGTGAGCCTTTCAAATCTTCCACAACATCTACAACAACAACAACTAACAACAGCTCTATTAACTGTGTTCAACCATGTTTATCTGCAACTAACTAAAAAGCCCAGACAAAATAAGAGCAGTTCTTAAACGCAGCACATTATGACACTGTGGAAACAGGAGATACAACTGTTTTGTGTCATTTTGTAACGTGTGAACGATGAGCAGATCGCTCAGACACGTCTGTTCACACTTTATGTGCTTTTTTTTAACTTCCCTTCCCACTTTGGTTGGTTTTTGGCCTTTTATGTGTTTCTTGTGTTTTTTTAATTTATTTTAAGCATTGTTGAAATGTTGTTTAAGAAATGTTGAAAATGAGTCAGTGCAATCCATGTTGTAGCCTAATTTGAAAAATGTGGATGACATTATCTTACCAAAAACCACTACATTTATGGATGAATGATGTGAAACTACTTTATTTGTCAAGATTACAGTTTTTTCCAATTGCTAACACACTAAAATGACATGCACAGCACAATTATTTAACTGACACACAGAGAGCAAAACCTCTTCTCAAGTCTCCTAAAGTCTAAACACATTTTCTGCTTTACACACATTTTGCAATTCAAAATGGCACTTTTTAAATGCACTAAACACGGTTCTCTGCATAAGACACAACAATCTGACATAAAGTCACATATTTGCCATTTCAAAACACTGCCATTCAAAATTACACTGCATGAGGTCATTGGCCAATACACATGCCACCTGGCCAAACAACTCACTGGTTAATGGTTAACACTTCAATCAGGAAGGAAGCACTATGAAAAGACCACAGGTGAGCACCTTTTTTTTACAACAGCAATAGAAGAAGTTGCAGAGAGAGGAAGAGTGAGGATGCAATTTTTTTTTCAGTTTACTGTTTTTTGTGAGCATATTTTTGTTCAGTCCAATGTAAATATATCTGCTGTGCATATGTTGCACTGTCTTGTTTGGTGAAAATTAAAAAAATAAATGTTTCAACAGCATGTGTGTGTATCTGCAAATATTTCTGTGCATGTGAACAATCTGAAGAATTTTCTACAATTTGAACTACATATTTTAATATTATGGCAAAGCATACTAAAGATGAGAGTGCTTTTCATTATGCCCAACAGTGTGTAGTTGGTTAGACAAAAATCTGCTAATATGAATGAAGTGTGTGCCATTTCGTGCAAGTTTGATTTTGATAATGCTATATGTAGATTTGGTTGCAGTGCTTCATTTTGCAAGATATATGAGGTATTTTGCAGTTTGGGTGTGTGGTTTTGTGAATTGTGTTAAGTATTTTGATAAACCAGCCTAGTTTGCAAAATTGTGTGTTAGCAATTGGAAAAAAACTTTGTTACTCAAAAATACATTAGAAATGCAAATCATTCAAAATGACTTGAATACACCCTTATGGTGAACATGTTTTCAATTTCAGAATTAAGTTTAGATTTTTTTTGTGGTGCTTAAAGTAAAAAAAATGCAATTAAAATCTTTCTTGAACACAAAATATTGTTTGTAAAATCATAAAATTAAATACACACATGTATTTAAAATATTTTCATGATTTGTTATCACAACATTTTTCATTAGTCAAATCAACTTAGATAATTAATGTGGTTCAGATAACATAATACTTTGAGTTTCTATTTATTAAACCAATTTCCTTCATTGTATTAACTCAAATTTTTTATTTCAATTAACTCAAAATGTTAAGACAACCAGGTAGCCTCCTTTTTATGTTAAAACAACAATCTTTTTTTTTTTTTTACAGTGTAGTTATTATGAAGCCAAAAATGCATAGATGAACCTGCAAGATTGCAATATTTTGTTTTTCTACAATATATATTGCGATATGAAAACTATTTCACCAGATGATTTGAATAGCTCTATTTGAAAATAATTAATCACTGATTTTGTAGGGGAGTGAATCTGCATAGAAAATAATAAACAAATTACAAGCATAGATAAATACAGTAGAACAAATACACAAATGAAATAAACAGTGCTTTGTGTTTTTCAGGTAAGTCTAACAGTATTCAGGTATAGAAATTGTATAATAAAACATAAAACATATGTATAACATTACGTATAACACCACATAATCTTCAATGTATAAATTAAAAGGCTATAATTAATATTTGCTACAGCTACAAAAGTGATTTTCTCTTTGTATTTTGTTATTTGATTAACATTAATGACTGAGAAAACAGCAGGAATATTATGCTACTGTCGCTTTAAGAGCGAATGCACATATTTAATAGACCTTCCACACAACTTCCGTATTTGTGACCGGAAATACGCAATCGTCGTGGTAATCTTCTTCCTCACCGGTCAGGGCAACAGGTAAACAAATGGCGCAAGCAACGAGCAAGAGTTATTGTAGCTTACCGGGCTGTTCTTGTTATTCCCAAAAGCAGCCATATCTGTCGTTTCATTCCTTCCCTGTTGATGGTGAAGTTTGACGGAAATGGATTCAGGCTATCCGGCGGGATGAAGGACCAAACTTTCCTGCTCGTGTCCTACATCCCTGTCAGCGCAAAGCGGCATATGACGCACCTCTGTGGGGAAATATGAAACAAATATTTTTTTAACTAATATTTAACTTATATTATTTATATTGCCATTATTTACTGATATCTATTTGAATGTTTTACAGGCTGTAGTATTGTTTCACTGACAGAACTACTAAAATAAACACACATGCTTAAATGGATGTTTGAGCCTCGTTTATATTTTATTTTCAAAATGTATGATATTTGATTTAATAATGAGGCTATTTAATATATATATTGTGTGTGTGTGTATATATATGTGTGTGTTTGTGTATATATATATGTGTGTGTTTGTGTGTATATATATATATATATATATATATGTGTGTGTGTGTGTGTGTGTGTGTGTATATATATGTGTGTTTGTTACATGTCTAGTCTGTTTTGCTTGTCTTTGAGTTTGTTCCATTGTTCATTTTCCCGCCACTCCTGTGTTCCCATGGTCACATTATTATGAGTTCATTTGTCCCAGCTGTGTCTTGTTAATTAGTCTAGTCATCACCTCGTTTGCCCTGTGTATTTAGTTCTCAGTGTTTATTCAGTGTTTGTCCGTTGACGTTCATGTATACCGGTGTTTCTGAGTGTTCCCTGTGAGTGTTGTCATTAAAGTTCCTGTTCCAAGTTATCCTTATCCTTATCCTTATCCTTCTCCTTCGCCTTCGTGAGTTTTATGTTACACCAAGTATTGTAACAGATAGACGGACCAAAACAGTTTTTTTTGTGGCGTTTTCCCCTTTTTTTTTAGTTTTTCCCCGTTTCCCCATGGCCCTTCCCGCTGTTCGCCTTCTCTGCCTGGAGCAGGGAACTTCCTCGACCTTGCGTGGCAGACGCACTTCCCAGACCGCTAGCGGTCCCAAGGAGGATTTCGCCGCCTTCGTGGAGTGGGTACTGGTAAACAACAATTCGCCATTTACCATCGACCCTGCTGAGGAGGACAGCATTACCAGTCCCACTCCACCACCGCCCACGACCGGCACAAGGGAGTTGCCTGTGCCCGCTGCAGACCGTGGAGACCGGCCTGCTGTGATCAACGAGCCCGAACCCAGGCAGAGGTTGAGAGGAGTCATCGCCCCGGAGCCCGGACCACAGAGAGGGTCTGACCAAGTGCGTGAGCCGGTAACATCAAGCGTCGTGGAGGGAGTCCTTGTGGAGCTTGAGGGCTGGGAAAGGAGCCCCACCCACCACCCCACCGCGGTGGATGCAATGAGGACCTCTGGTGGCTACATTGAGCAACTAAAGGACATTGATGTGGACAATTTAATTGACTTTTTTGAAGATGTGGTACCCAGTTTCCCTGTCTCTCCAGCGCCCCCTGTCTCTCCAGAGTCTCCTTGTCAAGAATTCCCGCCCAGCCTCCCTCTCCCACCTTCTCAGTCTGCCAGTTCCTTAACCCCACCATCACTGATGTCCTTCAGCCCCGCTGCTCTGCCCACATGCTGTGTGGGTCCGCCCCGGTTCCTCAGTCCATCAGTTTCACCAGTGCAGAGGATCCCCTGTCATCGCCACCAGTCTCTGCACCCTGCACTCCACCACAGCCAGTCGACACATCGGCTACACCCTGGCTCCTCCCTCCCTCGGCTCCACCGGAAACCTCCGGCCATACAGCTTCTCTGGGCTCCCTCGTCTCTCCGGCTCCGCCTTGGTCAGTCGTCGACCTGCCTGCACCTTCGGCTTCATCTGGCTCCTCCTTCCCCTCTGCTGCGCCTTCATCCTCGACCCCACCGGCTCAGCCTCTGTCCTGTGGTCATCCGGCTTCACCTCGGACGCTCATCGCCGCGGCTTCTCCTCGGTCTCCTGGGCCTCCGGTCTTGTGCGGGCCCATCGTCCCAGCTGCTCCTCCAGTGTCTCCATCTGTGGCTGATTCATCGTCGGTCGTCCCCAGGGTGGTTTCCTCCGTCTCAACCACTCCATGGATCCTCCCTCCTCCGATGCCGCCCTGGGGCCTAGTCCTGGCTGGTCTCTGGTGCACTATCTGGCCCCTGCTCCAGGCTCCCCACTGGCTCCTCCCTCCTTCCACACCCCCATGGACTTGTTCTTTCTGTTGGACTGTTTTTCTATGTTTTGGACTTTCAGTTTTCTCCTGTTTGTTTCCTCGCCCTCCTCCAGAGCCCCCACCCTCCCTCCTCAGATGTTCCTGTTATGGAGGGGGGGTAATGTTACACGTCTAGTCTGTTTTGCTTGTCTTTGAGTTTGTTCCTTTGTTCATTTTCACGCCACTCCTGTGTTCCCATGGTCACATCATTGAGTTCATTTGTCCCAGCTGTGTCTTGTTTGCTCTGTGTATTTAGTTCTCAGTGTTTCTTCAGTGTTTGTCCGTCGACGTTCATGTATACCGGTGTTTCTGAGTGTTCCCTGTGAGTTTTATCATTTAAAGTTCCTGTTCCAAGTTCTCCTTCGCGAGTTTTAAGTTACACCAAGTATTGTAACTGTGTGTGTGTGTACTCTAACATGATCAAATTAAGCAAAATTCACTTTTGTAAAATGCCTCCATACATATTGTGACTAGGGCTGTCAAAATTAACGCATTAACGCAAATTCATTTTAACGGCACTAATTTTATTAACGCGCGATTAACTCAGCGCGCATTTTCTGTTTGATCCGTGGCCTAGCCCGTAGTTGGAGAAATTGACGTAAAGGATCCAGCAGCAAACAGAAATCGGGAAAGAAAAGGGCTAACATTAACATTATTCTGAAACGTTCAGTAACGTTATATAGCCTGCACAAGCTACCATTTTTTCTGTTTAACTTTTATTAGACTCCAGATTGAAATAAAAGAAAAGCACTGAGCACGTTTGCTGCAGTCCATGTCCGAGCGCGATAGTTCTCGGTTTCCCCCGCAGCACTGGTCAACTTTATTCTATTGAACCCTGTGCATCTTACATAATCACAGACATGCACAGCGCATGATAGAAAACAGAACGCGGGTCAATATATTGTTTTTTTTATTAATTATTTTGAATTGAATGCTATTATGCGCAGCTGAGTAAATGACATTTGGGTTTACTGTAGGCTATGTGTGTCGGATGAAGAGGGCTTTCTGTTGCATGCTTGCAAAGGGACTCTGAGGAGATGCGCAATGCGCGAATACACTAAAAGATTGCTCTCGCTCGTATCTGAGCCTCAGAGGTAAATCATTAAGACCATCACCACTTACACATGTTTTGTTGAACTAAATACATTACAATCGGCTAAAACGAATGCGTAGGTTACTTTTCTGAATGAGCACTCCCGAGTCCATGTTTCTTACACTGTTCACGCGAATCGCGGCACAGTTCAAGTGCAATCTAACTCAGAGCACCTCTTCCGGGTTGGCTCGGGTGTGGTACCCTGGTGCGCTCCCAGATCCGCATGACAGCTTTCACATTACCAATTTTTCATGCGAACCGTGCCGTTCTGAACTAAACTGCCAGTGTAAAAACGTCTATTTCTATTTTTAAAATAAGAGAAAGTACTGCTTATTCAGAATTTTTAAGTTTAGGCTTAAGAGACATGAGCAAGTTCTTTAAAAAAACATGTATGACCTTTGATACATGTCTAGTCTTCATGCTCTTTTGAGTATGGTTTCACTAATAATAAATCATGCATATTTGTCCATACCCATGTCGATTAGAGTATTAAAAACGTGAAACGTATTCATTTAAGGTACATTTAGAACTGATACAAATGTGATTAAGTTGCGATTAATCGCGAGTTAACTCATGACAATCATGCGATTAATCGCGATTAAATATTTTAATCGATTGACAGCCCTAATTGTGACTATATTTTGTTTTAAAATATATAACTGTGATGTTAATCAACATTATTTTTTATTATATTTTGTTTCATGTCTATTAATATTTAGCATTTATTCATATTCAGTGCTACGCGTCCTCTAAAAAATGTTGTAAACATGTATTATTATAGATTGTCTTTTAAAATAAAAATATATCAAATTTTATAAAAAGTTGTATGTTTAAACTATTTTGAACTGTAGCCAAAGTCCGGACAAACAAGATATCATCTTGTTCAAGGAAGACGTGTCATGTAACGCTGATTCTTTATAGCTACGTAATCTGGGACTTATGTAAATAGGCCTAATTGTTAATTTCCATCAAATGTAATATTTGGCAAATCTGTTAGCGAAGTGTCTAGACTCTCTGATACATTTTCTTTTGCCCGGGTATGTTTTTCTGATGTGTTGACGCTTGACAGGAACTCCGGTTCTGCAGCGATTACGTATTTCCGTTTTTTGTGTGAAAGGTTTATATATGGTCAGTTCACTCTGGCGCAAAGCGAGCAGAGCAGAATGAGCATTTTCAATTAATTCTAAGGAAGTTGAGCTTCTTTTGTTTACGTTCATGTAAGCGACTGTGTTGAGGATACTCACTGAGAAAGGCATTGCGTGTATGTGTGGAAGAGAAGGGAATTTGGTGTTTGCGTGCGGCCGTCTGCGCGACTCTGTGTGCGCACACGTCCGAATTGAATCATGGATCAACTACAAACGACACATCGATGGTTTGCATTGACGTCACTTTCCCACCGGAACACGCCCCCTCAGCCAGACTGAGTGGCAAAGAGCTGCTGCGTGACTGGGGTTAATAGGGTAAACTGCGAAAACGTGAGTACATTATCAGTTTAAACTAAAGGTTGGACTCGATAGTGTTCATTAAAACTTACCAACGATCCAGTGATCCATGGATATTGACATGCAGCCAGGAATCGTGTTTCCTGGCATGTGTATGTGCCTGATTTCGACGCTAGGGAAATACATAAAGCAAATTTGCCTGTGAACGCTTTATATAAATACAATATAGGTAGGCCTAAATCCCGGTGATCACTTATATCAATGTAATATTTATCGTCATATCGTCCAGTCCTAACACTTGTATAGTTTTCGTCAGTGTTTATTTAACAACATCCAATTACGCAGAATATACAATGGTAGATATTTAATTGGTGAGTTCTCTTTCATAGGTTCACTCAACGCTGCGTAGCTATGACGCAATGGGAACGCCCTCTGGGTGTGCCGATTGTCTGAAGCCCTTATAGAATCACGCCAATTCATTGGCTGATGGCGCGGGCGCCGCCCCTACGCTCTTACGTCGTCATATTATACTGGCGTGCGCGCCATCCGCTCCTCAGATTTCTCTGCCTTCACGAAGCGGCCATTCTAGCCCTTCGGTTTCGGTTTTTCTGGCCCAAATACATTGAAATTTGTACAACTTTCATCACCAGCACTTCAGCAACTGCGGATAGTGGAACTTTGTTCTCCTTGCGGTGAAGTGTCATGGAGTTTCGTCGCTGCCTGTCGCCGTGCACTCGCTTTATCGCGAATGACGACCCTCACAGTAAGTGTGTTAAATGGGTTTTTCACACGCACGCAAGGCGGTTCAGGGCTCTTCTAAATGCAAATTCTGCGATAATCTACTTCTCAAAACCTTCCGCTCTAGGCTCGCGTTTTTTGAGAAGGAATCATCCGTTTCCGCAACCTGGGGTTCGGATGTAGAGGCCGAGGATGTGGAGTGCGAGCAGACGGGCCTCGCCCTTTCTCTCCCTCCCTCCCCCGAGCACGTGCGCGGGGTTCCGCCGGTCGAGTTTTCACACGACTACCTATGCCCTAGCCCGGAAGCGCGCGAGTCGGTTTCTTTCGGGCTAGATGATGTCATTTTCACTGCAGCGTCCGACTCCGAGGATTTCGGGCCTAGTTGCCTAGTGGCCAGGAAGCGCGGCCTTCTGCGGCCTGTGCCGAGCTCGTCGACGTGCTTTCGTGCGCTACCAGAAAGCTCGCTATTGATTGGCCGGACGAGCTCCACGAGTCACGTTTATCTAGACTCGAAGAGAGATTTTTGAGTGGTCCTAATTCTAGGCCAGCGCGGAGAAAGCTGCCCTTTTTCAGTGATCTGCATAGTGAAATCTCCAGATCCTGGAAACAGCCTTTCTCAGCCCGCTTGACTAATGCGGCAGCCACTGACTTCACCAACCTCGATGGTTCTGTGGAGCAGGGCTATTCCGCCATCCCTGCGGTTGAAGACACGCTAGCCACTCATCTCTCTCCTTCGTCGGCTCCTTCGTGGAAGTCTCGCCCTCTCCTTCCCACTAAACCATGTAGGACTACTTCCGCCCTTATCGGGAAGTCCTACACGGCAGCTGGTCAGGCAGGCATGGCCCTCCACACCATGGCCATCCTCCAAGCCTACCAGGCGGACGTCTTAAAAGAAATGGACGAGGGCGGTGACTTGACACCGGAAGCGGTTAAAGAGCTGTGCAAAGCCACAGATTTGGCCCTAAGAGCCCCTAAACACACTGCTCGTGCCATAGGACGTTCCATGGCGGGCTCGGTGGCGGCAGAGCGCCACCTGTGGCTCAATCTCACGGAAATCCGTGATAAGGAGAAGGTCTTCCTACTGGATGCCCCAGTCTCTCAGTCTGGATTGTTTGGGGAGGCGGTCAACACGGTGGTTGAGAAATTTCGAGCCGCCAAGTCCCAGTCGGCTGCTTTCAAGCAGTTTATGCCTAGGAGGGCTAGGGACTCCCCCAACCCCTCCCCCTCTCAGTCCAGGGAGCGTCCCGTTCACAGGAAGGAGTTTCCTGGTAGGAGGAGCGACCAGGGTCATCCCCCACCCACCACGATCTGGGGAGCTCGTGGTCGCGCCATTTCCTCTCCTTCGTGGCTGAACACACCTCCTCTCAAGGATCAGCTCGACACCCTATCTCAGGTATGTCCACTGCACCTCAGCACTCCACTTCCTCTGTCTCATTTCTCTCGCGAGTGGAAACGTCTGCCGGGGGTATCACCTTGGATCCTCCGCACTGTTCAGTCCGGTTACACACTCCAGTTCGGTCGCAACCCCCCCCGCTTCGACGGGGTTATTCCAACTGTAGTGGACAGCGCCTCAGAGGCTTCTGTACTACAGCAGGAACTTGCTTCTCTCCTCCTCAAAGGAGCGATAGAAGAGGTCCCTTCAACGGAAATGGAATGTGGCTTCTTCAGCCGTTACTTCCTGGTTCCGAAAAAGGACGGTGGACTGCGACCCATTCTAGACCTTCGCCATCTGAACTTCGCCCTTTACAAAGGGAAGTTCAAGATGTTAACGCTGAAGGCTATTTTATCTCAGATAAGTGCGGGGGACTGGTTCGTTACGGTAGACCTGAAAGATGCCTTCTTCCATATTCAGGTCGTCCGACGACACAGGAAGTTCCTCAGATTCGCCTTTGGGGGAAGGGCTTATCAATACAAAGTCCTTCCCTTCGGCCTCGCCCTGGCGCCGAGGACTTTCATGAAGTGTATGGACGCAGACCACCTTCTTAGGAGTCCGTCTGGATTCCGTTCTGATGCAGGCCCGTCTGGCTCCTGCCCGGATTTCCAGTCTCGCTTCATGTTTGGCCCGCTTCAGGCTCGGCCATCATGTTTCTGTGGGTACTTGTCGCAGGCTTCTGGGTCTCATGGCCGCAGCTTCCCCGGTGCTTCCCCTGGGGCTGCTTCATATGAGGCCCTTCCTCTGGTGGATGAAGCTCTTAGGCGCCCGATCAACAGGATCGGCTCTTCGCCTACTGAAGGTGTCACACGGTTGTTCCCGCACCCTATCAGTATGTCGGGACCCTTTCTTTCTTCAGAGGGGGGTCAACATGGGGGCTGTTTTCCGTCGCCAAATGATTACGACGGACGCCTCTTTGACCGGCTGGGCCGCGGTTTTCGAGGGCAGACCAGCATTTGGAGTCTGGGAAGGGGAGGTTCTCTCGTGGCACATAAACTGCCTGGAGCTGAGGGCTGTCTCCCTGGCCCTTCGGCACTTTCTCCCCTCTCTCAACGGACACCACGTCATCGCCAGGATGGACAACATGGCGGTGGTGTCTCATGTGAATCGCCAAGGGGGCTCGCGGTCACGCACCCTGGACAGGCACCTCAGGTCAGGGGAATGGATGTTGAACCCTCAAACAGTATCACAGATTTGGGAAGTGTTTGGCAGAGCGGAGGAGCAGAGCACTAGGAGACTCTACTCCTCCAAGTGGAAGGTTTTCGAGTCATGGTGCTCATTCCATGCGGTGGACCCAGTTAGCTGCCTGGTGGGTTCAGTACTGGAGTTCCTGCAGGAGAAGTTTGCCGCTGGAGCAGCAGCTACCACCCTTAGAGTTTACATCGCTGCCATTGCTGCTCGCAGGAAGTTGGATGAAGTCCCTCTGGGTAAACATAGGTTACTTTCGTCGTTTATGCGAGGGGTTAGGCGCCTGAGACCGGCATGCTCCCCTGGCTAACGAAGGCTCCCTTTGAGCCCTTAGAGTCAGCTCCAGAGCGGATTCTGACTCTCAAGGTTGCTCTTTTGTTAGCCTTAACCTCTTTGAAGCGAGTGGGCGACCTACAAGCTCTCTCTGTTAATGAGACATGTATGGATTTTGCTCCTGGTCTAGTTAAGGTAACCCTAAAACCTAGGCCAGGGTATGTGCCCAAAGTTCTGTCCACATCGTTTCGTTCTCAAGTTATCACCCTACACTCTTTCCACCCTCCTCCTTTCGCATCAGAAGAGGATGAAAAGCTTAATTTGCTCTGCCCTGTCCGAGCATTGAAGTTTTATGTAGATCGGTCTGGTGGTTGGAGGAAATCAAGCCAGCTCTTGGTATGTTTTGGTGTTGGCTGCCGCGGACTTGCCGCATCAAAACAGAGGATTTCCCATTGGGTGACGGAGGCTATTTCGCTGGCATATGAGGTGCGTGGTCTACCTTCACCTCTTAGCATTCGGGCACATTCTACCAGAAGTGTGGCTTCCTCTCAAGCGCTTTTTAGAGGGGCTCTTCTGGAGGACATTTGTGTAGCGGCAGGCTGGTCCTCCCCGCACACTTTTGTCAGATTCTATAGTTTGGATCTCGACATGTCTCCGGGTTCGCATGTTCTGTCTGCTTGATCCGGCCATGCATGTTATCTGGTGTTCTTTGAGCCAGATAGGGCAGCGCTTAGCTTGGCGTGTGTGGTATATCGTTCCCATTGCGTCATAGCTACGAAGCGTTGAGTGAACCTATGAAAGAGAACGTCTCAGGTTACTGGTGTAACCTATGTTCTCTGAATAGGGAACGAGACGCTGTGTTCGCTGCCAAGCTTCTCGTGCTGCCGACAGGCCCCCCTTTTCGGCAGAGAAATCTGAGGAGCAGATTGCGCGCGCACCAGTATAATATGACGCCTTAAGAGCGTAGGGGCGGCGCCCGCGCCATCAGCCAATGAATTGCCGTGATTCTATAAGGGCTTCAGACAATCGGCACACCCAGAGGGCGTTCCCATTGCGTCATAGCTACGCAGCGCCTCGTTCCCGATTCAGAGAACATAGGTTACACCAGTAACCTGAGACGTTCTCAATACAATATTTAACAATACAATATAAAGGGTAAGATTTTACCCCAAAATTCAACATATTGACACAAAATAATAACTATAAATCCACGTTTCGCTGTCTGGAGTCCAGTTGTTTCTGTGAATTGCAGCGATCCATTTGCTTCTCTTTTCTGTAGCTTTCGGGAGTCTGTAAAACTACACCTCAGATTTCTTGTCAAATCTGATTGTACAGTCAGTCTCAAAGATCTTTACCCTTTTTAGATGTGTTTTTTTGTGGCATTCACGCTGAAACCAATGCTGCCGTTTAGTCTTTTTGCCACTCAGTGGGCGTAACCGCAGTCGCTCCGGCCGACGGTGATGTCACACACATACCCTAAGGTCCTTAAAGGGATAATTCACCCAAAAATTTAAATTAGCCAGGATATGTATGAATATAACTCTGATTGTACTCGTCTGAAAGAAGAATGTCACATACACCTAGGATGACTTGAGGGCGAGTAAATCATGGGGTAATTTTCATTTTTGGGTGAATTATCCCTTGAAAGACAATCTCTGGGCATCTTTTTTATGGGATATGTTTAATATTTTAGGGTATTTTGCTTGGTATTCCTCACTGAGTACTGATTTCTGCTTGGCTACCATTTTGAGTGTCATCAACACAAACAAACAACTATACAGCAGACAGTATGGGATAGGTTTCTGTATTAATGAGCACATAACTAAAAACAAAAGTAAGAGAAATACTTTTTCTCTATTTTAACTATTAAAATATGTTATTAATCAATCCTGTTACTGTTTTTCTCTGTAAATGAAGGACATACTTTTTTTTTTACATAGAAAAACAATTTTTTCTCTTATATTATATTTGTCTTATAAAATATAATATAAATATTTAATATGTATGGTAAGGTAAAGTTAATGAACAATTAAAGCCACAATTTGTAATTATTCGCCACTTGAGGTTGCTTATTCAAAGTCAACAAATTATGTAACATTGTTCTAGTGGTTTTTGGATATTTTAATCCAAAAATCGGTCCCACTTTATATTAAGTAAGTTTAAGGGTAAAGTTAGGGACAGGTGTGGCGGTATGGGTCAGTTTAAGGGTAAAGTTAGGGACAGGTGTGGCAGTATGGGTCAGTTTAAGGGTAAAGTTAGGGGCAGGTGTGGTGGTATGGGTAAGTTTAAGGGTAAAGTTAGGGGCAGGTGTGGTGGTATGGGTAAGTTTAAGGGTAAAGTTAGAGACAGGTGTGGTGGTATGAGTAAGTTTAATGGTAAAGTTATGGACAGGTGTGGCGGTATGGGTCAGTTTAAGGGTAAAGTTAGGGACAGGTGTGGTGGTATGGGTAAGTTTAAGGGTAAAGTTAGGGGCAGGTGTGGTGGTATGGGTAAGTTTAAGGGTAAAGTTAGGGATAGGTATGGCGGTATGGGTAAGTTTAATGGTAAAGTTAGGGACAGGTGTGGTGGTATGGGTAAGTTTAGGGGTAAAGTTAGGGACAGGTGTGGAGGTATGGGTCAGTTTAAGGGGAAAGTTAGGGACAGGTGTGGCGGTATGGGTAAGTTTAAGGGTAAAGTTAGAGACAGGTGTGGTGGTATGAGTAAGTTTAATGGTAAAGTTAGGGACAGGTGTGGCGGTATGGGTAAGTTTAAGGGTAAAGTTAGGGGCAGGTGTGGTGGTATGGGTAAGTTTAAGGGTAAAGTTAGGGATAGGTATGGCGGTATGGGTAAGTTTAAGGGTAAAGTTAGGGACAGGTGTGGCGGTATGGGTAAGTTTAAGGGTAAAGTTAGGGACAGGTGTGGCGGTATGGGTAAGTTTAAGGGTAAAGTTAGGGACAGGTGTGGTGGTATGGGTAAGTTTGAGGGTAAAGTTAGGGACAGGTGTGGCGGTATGGGTAAGTTTAAGGGTAAAGTTAGGGATAGGTATGGCGGTATGGGTAAGTTTAAGGGTAAAGTTAGGGACAGGTGTGGTGGTATGGGTCAGTTTAAGGGTAAAGTTAGGGACAGGTGTGGCGGTATGGGTAAATTTAAGGGTAAAGTTAGGGACAGGTGTGGTAGTATGGGTAAGTTTAAGGGTAAAGTTTGGGACAGGTTGATATAAATACTGTTCGGTTTCTCGCACAAACCGATTGTTTCGTGTCTTAAGACATCAATGTGTCGTCACGAGCCGTAGGGTTTAATATGGATTCGTATGTGTATGTTTTTTTACTCTCATAGCTCTCATACTCTAAAATGTTGCCATTGACATGCATTATACGACTGGCAGACCGCAGCGGTTGGAGTTAAAAATCTTCATTTGTGTTCTACCGAAGAAACAAAGACACCTACATCTTGGATGCCCTAGGAGTAAGCAGATAAACATCAAATTTTTGGGTGAACTATCCCTTTAAGGGTAAAGTTAGGGACAGGTCAAGTCACCTTTATTTATATAGTGCTTTTTACAATGCTGATTGTTTCAAAGTAGCTTCACAGTGTTAAACAGGAAAATAATGCAGCAGAATTTGATTCGGCTGTACAGCCGCTCTGGAGAAAACGGTGATGTCATCCAGCTAATTTCAATTATCATATAGTGTCAATGCGGGCGGATCAGTAATATAATTGAAATTTTTGTGTCCCCAACTGAGCAAGCCAAAAGACAAAGGCGACGGTGGCAAGGAACCAAAACTCCTTCAGGGCCAGAATGGAGAAAAAAACCTTGGGAGAAACCAGGCTCAGTCGGGGTGCCAGTTCTCCTCTGGCCGACGAACAAACAGTGTATGATTATGATTCTGGCAACATTACAGGTCAGAAGTCATATTAGATCAATAGATATTCGTAAGATTATTCGAAAGATCGGAGTCGTCACGCCGGAGACGGGTTTAATGAGGATGTCGTGTCGATGCGGTTAACTGTCACCGTCCCACCTGGGATGCTTGGTGCTCTTTTTTTGATTGCCTTTTTTTCATATCATATATTTTAGTAATCACCATAAATGAGGTATCATTTGAAAGCTTACAAACTCGTTTTGAAATCGGACGTTGCGTTACCATGGAAACGGTACTCTAAATTCTTCTAGCGGGCTCCTCCCTAGTGGGCGGTGTCATGTTTCATACTACAAAATTTATCTTAACTACTTTATAATAAAAACCTTTTCTAAGGTTTGAGTCTCACGGTTCCATATTTGGTGACTGTTTTGTGATGGAAGTGATATTTGGACAGAAATTTAGTAATTTGTTACAGCAAAATGCATTTAAAAAAAATCAATGGAATGTGGATGACACCCGGTGGCTATTTTTGGTACAGCGCCTCAACAAAATCTCATGGGAACTTCATTTTTTGTGATATCAACTTCAAATTTGGAACACAACTTGGTTAGACATATGGCTTTGATTTTATAGTAATTTTAAAGTAAAAAATGTTTGTAAATATGTATATTTTATATAAAATAAAACATTTTTTAGTACAGTATTTTAATTTACAGTAAATTTAAACTTCCATAACTTTTTCATACTTTCATCTTTTGAATTGCCTTCACTTCAACAATAATCTAAAGTGTCTTCTTTAAAACAAGACCAAACTTAGTTCTATATTCCAAAACATTCTTGAATTACAGCGATTTAAGTTTGGATAGTGCATTTTCATGTCTATTCTCAAAAAGGGGGGTGACAGTTTGACACGGTCTCTGCAGACATTTCAGGGATGCGTTGGTCATGTCTAGGCGCAGGTCCACCATCTGATCTGGATACGGCCCGGATAAGTTGATCCGAGTCAGTGGGTAAGTTGCACCATCTGGGTGTAAATGTGAGATTGTAAAGATAATTTACCTCTTTTAAAAACACCTTCAATAATCAAATTTCCTTTTACAGTAATATTTATTTTCTTAAAACTAACTTTAACAACATAACCAATCAAATGAATTTAAAATTTCAATATCTTTAATTGTTTGCATTTCTGAAACAATATGTTGAACACCAAAGTTGTAACCTTCCCAAAAACAGACTAAACAGAGTTTGCTGAGTAAAATTAAATAAAAAAATAAATAAAATAAGAACTGAATTAGAATGAGTGAATAAATGTCATTGAAACTAATAAACATTTTAGTCAAAAGGTTCTTGGCTTGGTAGTTTTTCTGCAATATTGAACATGTTAGGTCATTAGGGACTACGGGTGGAAAGATATGATTATGAGCATCTTCTGGTTCTTATCAGAGAAGGATTTGGTGTACTTGTAGGCTACATTATTCCTTTCAAATAAAGAAAATTATAAACTAAACCAGTTGTGTAACATTGCATTGAAATTATACAAGTTTATACTTCAGAGATTTAACTTAACTACAGTGCCTTATGTTGGGGTAAGTTAAAACGCTGGCTTAATTTACCCCACTGCATTTGGCTCACTTTGCCTCATAGCTGCCATTTTGGATAAATAGCTAGCTTACCAATTCAGGCTAATATTTAGCTAAATGATTTGCATGGTTTTATACATTGCTAAATAACCAATATGGATAATAAATAATTGCTTTGATGCAACAGCCATCACATCTGTTATGCTAAAATGTTACTTTGACAAGCCAAAAACAGTTTTTAAAGTAAATGTGTGCTTTCCACTCCTCCCATGTGCTTCTCATTTTCACAGTCTGGCAGAAATATATGGTCACATGACAATAAAGTTGCCAAGATAAAGGGGGTGGGTCAACTTACCCACTATCCCCTAAGTACAATGTAAAAACATGTATGTACACAATAAGTGCATTGTATCAAATGATTAATTTAAATGTTAGTACATAGTAGTTAAGGCCACCTAATATAAAGTGGGTCCCAAAAATCTTACATATTGTGCCTTTAACAGGGTTTTTTACTGTAGCATTTTAACTGATTTTTTACAAATATTTTAATAAATGATCTCTTAAATATGTTCAAGTGGCAGCTCTGTAGAGAGTGAATTCAATGGGAGATCATTTCTTTAATTACATGAAAGGAAAACACACAGCACAGGTCAAAGGTAGAGGGGACAAAGTATTCCCTTAAATACACACGGCTGCTTTTGTCAATTTGCTTAACGCAACTTTGCTTTCAAATACTGGTAAATGCTACGTGTTTGTCTCTGTTATGAACTTTCCTGTGATTTAAAAAAAACAACATAACTCACAATAATATAAATACTTGGATAAATATGTCAAATGAATCCAAAAAGCTACATATAATCAATAATCTCTTTTGGACGACAACTAAGCACACAAACAACTTTCTATTGGCTTGACAGCTAATGTTTGTGTCCAGAGCACACAGATTGATTTTTGGAACAGATTGTCCACCACAATAAAATGTTAAAACTGGGATCTGAAGTCAGATTGTGCACCATCATGTAAAGGTCTCTGTGAAGGTTTCTTATCATTGGTTTGGACTAGTGATTCAGAGAATCCTGCCTCTCAGATGAGTAAACATTAGCATTACAGCTGCCGAATACCATCACACCATATTTGGACAGGTGGAGATAGAGACAGAATTGAGCGATATAGCAGTGAGTAAATCATTACCAAGTGGATAGTCCAGTGGGAACTTTCAGTCCAACACTGGTGGGTTTCCAGAAGAGCAGAGACGTTCATGACACTATGATGCGGGGCAAGATCTTGGTGGTTTTTGCTTTGGCTTGGCTTTACTGTTCTGTGGGACATGGACAAACTGACACTAGCATTCCGTGTGATGATAAACGTGTGGAAGATGTTGTAAATTTAACTCTTTCCAAACATAACGAGATAATAACAGAAGGCGCTCAACTGGCTCTCTACGAAATCCTGGAGGCTACCAAGGTAGGATGTGGTTTAGCTCTTTGAATTCAACAATATTTTGCAGCTTCCTTTAGTGCAACGCTGTCATTTTCACAGGCTCAGAATGAATCGGAGGACGTTCTGTCAGTGCGCTTCACAAGCAGAGAGAGCGACTGTCCCGCAGGAGGAGACAAGCTTTGGCATCAGTGCGACTACCTGCAGCGAGTGGATAATGTAAGATTTGTGATCATGTACATTCATTATCGCAAAATAAACCATCACATTTAGAAACAGCTATTCAGGAAATCTACAGTTTAGAACATACAACATTTGGATTGCACAATGCCACTGTTGACCAATCACGATCAATAATCTTGCCTGACAACAGCCTCTATCCGTGACTCTAGTCACATTATATTAGGGGTGTAATGGTACACAGAAGTCACGGTTCGGTATGTACCTCGGTTTTGGGGTCACGGTTCGCTACAACAGGAAAAAAGCGAATCCCCAATGCTAGGTTTCTTTTCATTTATTTTGAAAAGATAGTAGTGCAAATTACAGCTTGTTCCACCGAGCGGCATTTAGTCCCCCCTGAGGTCGCCTCTTTTAGTGCATAAAGCACTAAAAATAAGAATTAAGGAATAGTTGATTTGGTACTCTAATACAGGAGTTCAACTTTTTTGTCAGACGAACCCCTCTGACCAAAATGATTTACTTGAAGTACCCCCTGAGATTTGAAGTATATATTTCAATAATTTAATGGCACATTTGCATGTTTACTTCAAAAACATTTATTATTTAGTAAGTAAGTTTTATTTAGATATTTTTATTTTAATATTATTTAGCCTATTTGTTTAATTTTTAATGATTTAATTACAATTTAATTCATTGCTTGTCATCAACTTACGAACCCCCGTTTGGGAAACCCTGCTCTAATTGATAGATTGACCAATGCGGCGCGGTAAAATTTGAAGGCTGTTTGCAAACTTATTGGTTTGATTAACATGTTTTGCGTAGCCTATACGCTGTCATTTTCTTTGCGCGTGAGAGTTAATTGCGGTGACAATGGCGAATGCACAAAGTTCAATATTACAGGCTTTCGCAACCGGGTAGTTAAAGGGACTAGCCACCAGGGTGGTTCCCCGAGAACTAAAAGTTCCCCATGAAATATTTTCCTGGTTGCATTCGCACCGTCAGTAGGAACTCTGAAGTGACAGAGTAAGCTGTACTTCTTGTTGGGACTTTTATTTTGGCGGCGTTGAGAACAGCAGAGCACACGGCTCTCACATTCTCCGTCTTCATTAGTTTACGATCTGTTTAACAGTCCTGTCTAATACGTTATTAGATACAACTGTTATACAAAGAATGTAGACATTATATGAAAAATTATTAGCATTTGCTGTGTGGTTGAAGTCCAATGTCGCTAGCATAGCAGAAATTCATAATCATGTTTCGCTTGGTCCAAAGTTGCGTTGGATTTCCTCTTTAGCGTAAAGGTTGAGAGGTCCATCTATCTCTGTTTTCTATGTTCGTAGAGTTAGTTTCTGGAGTAAATGTATAGGCTATAATCTGTGTGTAGACGGCTTTTTTAAAATGCCGGGTGCTGGTGTTTCACGTGCGTTCGGCCAATCAGCGTATGCTTACGCCACTGGTAGTTCCTGTTGTGCTGGGTTAGACCTAGGGCTGCACAATTAATCGAATTTATAATCGTGATTATGATTACGGATGCCACGATTATGTAATCGTTTAAAGCCGTGATTACAAAAAAATGTTCAACTTACATTAGGGGAGAGCGGGGCACAACCTAACGTTTTTTGACTTTCTCAGTTTGAGTAAATCCACTTGGGGTTCAGAGTATTTATTTTTTCCCACATTAATTTAAAATGTCTAGTACAATTATGTGGTTTTGTTTCATTAATACAGTGTATACTTTTTTCTTGATTTACCCCGAAAGAATGGAAGTGAAATGTGACAACATGCCCCATAGGTGGGGTTCAGTGTAACATGACCATAAGACAGCTTAAAATATTATCTGATCTAATAAAAAAATATCCAAGACAAACTAAAATATTTTATCAATAAAATACAATTATTAACTTTTTTAAATAAAATAATGACATTTTTTAATCATTGTGAGTTTGACAACAAACATCCTCGCTAAATTCAGCTATACAGCATAGTTAAAAACATAGTAATAATTAAGCATTTCTGAACATTGACTCTCAGTCTTTATTCACCTTTTTCTCATGGTTTCTCAAAATAATTCATAAAAGTATAGAATAGAATAGCACAGTTCTAATAGGGGCTCATTGTAAGCAGCGTGACAACATGCCCCACCTGCACAACTGGGATTTAACCCCGGCTCGTGTCTTCTGCTGGTTAGATCAGCATTAAAGAACTATTACTGTTAAATAACAGATATAAGATTACAATAATATCAGATTTGTCTAATTTTAAATAAACACAAAAAACTGAGAATAAACTTAAGAAATGTACTTTTGCTATGGTTAAATAAATGTTCAGTGATATCTTCCAAATATTTTTTAATTTTGGCGCAATTTTTTCTCTAAATAATGTTGATATAGCAACTAGTAAATAAACTAAGTTTCGTCATCCTGGCATGTGTGGAAAGTTTTAAACCACTAACCCCGCGTTAGGTTGTGCCCCGCTCTCCCCTATTCTACATGCTTAAGAGGTGTGTTTAGAGCATGTTACGTTGTGAGAGGCGAATCACGACTTTTTTACAGTAGGGTCTAACCCAGCACAACAGGAACTACCAACTAAAACACCAGCAACGGCCATTTAAAAAAAAAAAACGTCTACTCAGATTATAGCCTATATATCTACTCCAGAAACTAACTACGAACATGGAAAACAGTGATAGATGGACCTCTCAACCTTTATGCTAAAGAGAAAATCCAATGCAACTTTGAGGGGACCAAGCGAAACATGATTATGTATTTTTGCTAAGCTAGCGACACTGGACCTCAACCACACGGCAAACGCTAAGTTTCCTAGAACTACCCGGTGCGAAAGCCCCTTTTTTTTTATTTAAAGAAGAAACCAAACCAATGTATAGTTGACATTTGAGGCTTAATGCTATAGAAAAGCAATAAAAGTTTTTCAGAAAGAGTGTTTTCAGCTTGTTTTTTCATTTTTATTTAAAAATATGGCATGAAGTTGCTTGTAAATTGTGATAATCATAATTAATAATCACAATTACAATTTCAAGGGAATAATCGACAATTATGATTTTTGTCATAATTGTGCAGCCCTAGTTAAACCCTACTCTGAAGTAGGAGCTAATTTAGTTCCTCCAAAAGGAGTCCCTAGAACTAAAATCATTCCCAGTTTCTGCGGTGCAAACACGCTAAAATCCGGCTACTTCCGCCAGTAGTTCTAGGAACTATGAGAAGGTTCCTCCGGTGCGAAGAAATCACAAATCGACACAATGCCTCACTATAACAGCGGAAACAACTTAAAATACTCCATCATTTTTGGTCATACAGATAAGAGTAAGACATCATTCGAAACTATGAAAGGGTCAAAACTATTTTTACTTGTGTAAACTCACAATAACAACAAAACATGTGGAGCTCATCACAACAATGAATCAAAACTCGTATAGCGTATAGGCTATTAGCGAGCTCTTGTGTGCCATCTAAACTCTTGTTTTGGGTTGGTGCGTAGACATGGTGTGTAGAGACGTGCGGCACCTTTCAGCCTATCGTGTAATGGCACTAACGTCAGTGCCTGGCGCTCAAAGTTTTATGACACTCAGGTACAGTTTACGTTAATCAGTTTGTTGTGGATTAGTGCGTCAGGTTGGTGAATAAATGTTAATATTTGATGTTAAAATAAATATTTGGTGTTATATCGCTAGTAAAGGTACAGTAGGACTGCATTGTTTGTGGAATGCGCTTTAAAAGAGCGCAAATATCTCTATTAGCTGCAAATTACTAGTCACTGCATAAATCTGGGTTACGTATGTAACCCTCGTTCCCTGAAGGAGGGAACCGAGACGTACGTCGGAACTGACCGACGAATTGGGATCTTAATTCATCGGACGTCGAACGTGACCGACTGAAAGGGAACTACATTTAAAGGTGCAGTGTGTAATATTTATGAGGATGTATTGACAGAAATGCAATATAATATACATAACTATGTTTTCAGTGGTGTATAAAGACCTTACATAATGAAGCGTTATGTTTTTATTACCTTAGAATGAGCCGTTTCTATCTCCATACACCCCGGGTCTCCTTACAGTGAAGTCGCCATTTTGCGCCGCCTTGTTTCTATGGTAGCCCTAAAGGGACAAACAGCTCTACAGAGCTCTAGCGACTCTCTGCTGTCTCAGACGACCACATCTTTGTCCTGTGTCGGCCACCATAGCTTCTCTATGTGCTTTGAAAGGGAGGGGTGGGCGGTTGTAATTCACAACCTCACCACTAGATGCCGCTAAAAATCACACACTGCACCTTTAAGAGTACACAAAAAACGTAATTGTAATATTTAATTCATTAAAAAATTATATGTATTGATTTACCTTCATTAAAAAGTGTTGTATCATCATCATTAGGCACAGCAGTCATAAATCATTACAACCAGTGTTTGAAATGAACTTTTTCACTCACTGGCCAATTTTTTATTTACCAGCCATTCAGGACTTCTACTAGTCAAAAAACTCTGCACAAAACGCTGTATTTAATATATCATGTTGACTCACGAGTATTCGCACAAAATCTGCGCACATTTGGCTTACACAAACTTTCCCAGCAAAGTGAGTAAACATGATAAGTAACCAGATTGGCAAGTGATTTGACAGCCTTACCCGCCACAGTTGATTTTTACCCGCATTTGCCGGGTGTTAATTTCAAACCCTGATTACAATACAAGTCTAACCTGGCAGTGATAGAAAAAACACTTCATTTTTATTTTCATTAAACAACATACAATATAACACAATATTTATAATTAAATTATTAACTTTCTCTTTATTCATTAAAATGCATAATATCAGTGTCAAATGCATGCATGCAGTTATAATAGTCATTACAATTAAAGTCTTATTATAACTAGTAAAACCTGAAAGCCAAAGACAGAAAACATCAGTATTTTTTACTTTCTTTAGACAATATACAATATCACTCAATATTACTGTTAAATACTACGGTAATGCCGTAAATGAGTCCTACCTGTCGCAACATTCCCTTCTCTGCCTTCTCTTATAAAATAACCTTTTTATTGTTCCCAACAGACTTACTGCTTAGCGTAAAATGTTGAAGATTAGTGGACAAGCAGTTGATTTGTTAAATGATAAGCTATTTCCTTTAGCGTAGATCGCCTTTTAATTACTGAAATAACTGTCTTTCTTGTCTTGGGGTAACATGTACATGTTGTGGCTCCTCAGGCACTCAGAATCTGTCATGCAAAAGTCCAGTTTACAGAAGCAGGCCAAGAGTTGCTGTTTCATGACTGTTCAGGTATGTTGTATTATGGCTGCCAGCTGAATGTTATAAGAATAACCCATGTCTCATGCCTTTTTTACTTCACCGTTAATGTCACATAGTCATTTTCCATATTAAAAGGAATTAATAGCACTTTTCTGCTTTAAAAAAATGCAAAACTCAGTAACTACAAAATAAACTGCAACTAAAAATCGTTCTTGTGTCTGTCAAAAATGTTCAATGAAATGATTGTACTATATTTTAGTTCAATAATGATTTTTTATTTAATATTTGTATTCTTAGGGGATTTTATGGTAATTTTACGAACTATTCAAGGAAAGTTTTATGTAAAAATGTGTGAAAATATACTTAATAATAATCCAAATATAGTTTTGAATAAAAAAAATTCTGACTTTTTTTGTGATTGCGACTTTATATCATGCAATTCTTTATTCTCACAATTGTGAGTTTATATCTCGCAATTCTGCCTTTTTTCTCGCAATCGTGAGTTTGTATCTCACAATTCTGTATTAAGTTATATTTATGCAGAACATTTATTCACTTTTTGAGCATAAAACTGAAAATGTAGTTTTTTTGTAACTGTTGTAAATCTTGAAAGCTTTGGAGCACAGACTGAAGTTTGGTCTCTTTTTACAGACGACACTTGTCAGATTATTGCTGAAGTTTAAAAAAGTGATTTATGAAGTTTTACAGTTGTTATCAATTTTTATATGAAGTATATATTTTCCAAAACACATTTTACTCTAAAACTATGAGAAAAACAAAGCCATAAATCTGAAAAAACAAACAAACTGTGAATCTCAATAAATGAGCTTTCAGTCAGATTTTGTTTGGACGCAGAAATTCATCTCCCATTCATTTCCAATATGGCCATTTTTGACCGCGTACAATAGAAGTGTGACTATTTTTTTCAGGACCATTTAACCTTTTCGAATCATGTTCATGACTTTTTTTTGTGTGTTCACACAGAAAGTGCCAAAACATTTACCAAGTTTCATACCATTCTGATGAAGTAAACAAAAAAAACGTAACATTTTTCGGTCAAAACTGGCCAAACAGCACCAGAGGGTTAATATGTCCTGTGACAGACAAGATTTGCTCAACTATCCTCAGATTCATCCCATACATCATATCATCTGATTCAAAGTAACAAAGTAAAAATCAGAAGACAAAGGTACAAGCCTGTGTACTCTTCCCACAATGCACTGCGAATTATGAAATTGGATTAAAAAAAAACATTTATGTGTAGTCCTTAAATGTTTAAACATTTACAAATACTTATATCAGTAGTTTGAAAATGTATTTCCATTTCACTGGTAACACTGGCTTCTCTGATTGGTGGATCTGTACTCAGGATTTTGGGTAGTGTAGTTTTTCACCATGAATGAAACAATATTTTTTTAAACAAAGTTGAAATGACTCTGGATGGTGGAATATATCAAATTTTACACTCTATTTCCTAAATTTCTCCGACAGCTGAGACATCTATTTCCTCTAAAGTCGCCCATTGTCTGGGCTGCCCTGAAAAGATTGCCTTAAATCAAGAAGAACTGAGAGAACCGCTCATTCATTCTTTGGCCAAAGCCAACAGGATGGTCAATCACATGCATTTCTTCATCTTTAAGGACTTGACATCAGCAACAAAACAGGTACACCTTTTCTTTCTGTGATCCTGTAGCTCAGCTGGTAGAGCTTAGAACTAGAAAAAAAGATTCAATGGGGTTCTATATAGAACCCTGGAGTTCTTGACTGAACCGTTTAAGGTTCTATATAGAACTTTTTATGTCAGTCAAGTCACTTAGAACCTTTTCTTCTAAGAGCGTAGCAACACAAAGGATCAACGTGCCAAATGCATAAATATGAGTGTAAAATCACCTCATATATTCCACTGACCTATTTTATTGTTAAATTGGGCTGCGGTGTTAATGTTGTGGTGTTGTGGTTCTTCTCAATGTGTAGGTGGTTGCTGGATTCAGGTATAAATTGCAGTTTGAAATTGAGAAGAGCAACTGCACCAGGCCAGAGTTTAAATTCGTTACTGAGGAGTGTCACCCATTGCAGGAGAAAACCGTAAGATTTAAAAAACTTTTTGTATTTTAGTGGAAACTGTGATATTTCTTTTTAAGATTCTTTGAATTTCATTTACTTTGAAATAGAAATATGTTATAACAATACAAATATCTTTAATGCATCCTTGGTGAATGAAAAAAAAACCCAAATTTACATTCATATAATAGTAATTTAGTCTGAGATGGCACAATGCACTTTAGTAACACTCAAAGATGTTCTTTGTCTGACAGAATGTTGAAAATCTTTACATACATAAATGTGTTCAAGAAAAGTTCTATGGAAAAATGTGTGAAAATATACTATAAATAAATAAATAAATAAATAAATATAATTAAAATATAATTCTGCCTTTTATCTCGCAATTGTGAGTTTATATCTCGCAATTCTGCCTTTTATCTCGCAATTGTGAGTTTATATCTCGCAATTCTGCCTTTTATCTCGCAATTGTGAGTTTATATCTCGCAATTCTGCCTTTTATCTCGCAATTGTGAGTTTATATCTCGCAATTCTGCCTTTTATCTCGCAATTGTGAGTTTATATCTCGCAATTCTGCCTTTTATCTCGCAATTGTGAGTTTATATCTCGCAATTCTGCCTTTTATCTCGCAATTGTGAGTTTATATCGCGCAATTCTGACCTTTTTCTCGCAATTGTGTTTATATCTCGCAATTCTGCCTTTTTCTCGCAATTCTGACGTTTTTTTTTGCAATTGTGAGTTTATATCTCGCAATTCTGACTTTTTTCTCGCAATTCTGACCTTTTTCCAGGATTTCTGATGCTTTTCTTCCAATTGTGAGTTTATATCTCGCAATTCTGCCTTTTATCTTGCAATTGTGAGTTTATATTGCGCAATTCTGACTTTTTTCTCGCAGTTCTGTTTATATCTCGCAATTCTGACTTTTTCTGGCAATTCTGACGCTTTTTTTGCAATTGTGAGTTTACATCTCGCAATTCTGCCTTTTTCTCGCAATTCTGACGTTTTTTTTTTGCAATTGTGAGTTTATATCTCGCAATTCTGACTTTTTTCCAGCAATTCTGACGCTTTTCTCGCAATTGTGAGTTTATATCTCGCAATTGTGAGTTTATATCTCGCAATTCTGCCTTTTATCTTGCAATTGTGAATTTATATCGCGCAATTCTGACTTTTTTCTCGCAATTGTGTTTATATCTCGCAATTCTGACTTTTTCTCGCAATTCTGACTTTTTTCCAGTAATTCTGACGCTTTTCTCGCAATTGTGATTTTATATCTCACAATTCTGACTTTTTTCTCGCAACTCTGACGCTTTTCTTGCAATTGTGAGTTTTTATCTCTCTCAATTCTGCCTTTTTCACGCAATTCTGACACTTTTCTCGCAATTCTGACTTTTCTCGCAATTGTAAGTTTATATCTCGCAATTCTGACGCTTTTCCTTGCAATTCTGACTTTTCTCACAATTGTAAGTTTATATCTCGCAATACTGACGCTTTTCCTTGCAATTCTGACTTTTCTCGCAATTGTAAGTTGATATCTCGCAATTCTGACTTTTTCTCGCAATCGTGAGTTTTTATCTTGCAATTGTGAGTTTTTATCTCGCAATTGTGTTTATATCTCACAATTCTAACGATTTTCTCGCAATTGCGAGTTTATATATCTCAATTCTGCCTTTTTCGCGCAATTGTGTTTATATCTCGCAATTCTGCACTTTTTTCTCGCAACTGTGAGTTTTTATCTCTCAATTCTGCCTTTTTTCTCGCAATTGTGAGTTTATATTTCGCAATTCTGACTTTTTTCTCGCAATTGTGAGTTTTTATCTCTCAATTCTGCCTTTTTCTTGCAATTGTGTTTATATCTCGCAGTTCTGCCTTTTTTCTCGCAATTCTGACGGTTTTCGCGCAATTGTGTTTATATCTCACAATTCTGCCTTTTTCTCGCAATTCTGACGCTTTTTTTGCAATTTAGTTTATATCTCGCAATTGTGAGTTTATATTTCACAATTTTGCCTTTTATCTTGCAAATGTGAGTTTTTATCTCTCAATTCTGCCTTTTTCTTGCAATTGTGTTTATATCTTGCAATTCTGACTTTTTTCTCGCAATTCTGACTTTTTTCTCGCAATTGTGAGATTATATTTCACAATTCTACCTTTTTTGCGCAATTGTGTTTATATCTTGCAATTCTGCTGCTTTTCTCGCAGTTGCGAGTTTATATCTCAATTCTGCCTTTTATTCTCGCAATTGTGTTTATATCTTGCAATTATGCTGCTTTTCTCGCAATTGCGAGTTTATATCTAGCAATTCTGACAGTTTTCTCGCAATTGCGAGTTTATATCTCGCAATTCTGCCTTTTTCGCGCGGTTGTGTTTATATCTCAATTCTAACAATTTTCTCGCAATTGTGAGTATATATCTCGCAATTCTGCCTTTTTTTCCGCAATTCTGCCTTTTTCGCGCCATTGTTTATATCAATTCTAACGCTTCTCGCAATTGCGAGTTTATATCTCGCAAATTCTGCCTTTTTTCTCGCAATTGTGAGTTTATATCTCACAATTCTGCCTTTTTTCTTGCAATTGCGTGTTTATATCTCGCAATTCTGACTGTTTTCTCGCAATTGTGAGTTTTTATTTCGCAATTCTGCCTTTTTTCGCGCAATTGCGTGTTTATATCTTGCAATTCTGCTGCTTTTCTCACAATTGCGAGTTTATATCTTGCAATTCTGCCTTTTTTCGCGCAATTGTGTTTATCTCACAATTCTGCCTTTTTTAGCGCAGTTGTGTTTATATCTCAGTTCTAACGCTTTCCTGCAATTGCGAGTTTATATCTCGCAATTCTGCCTTTTTTCGCAATTGTGAGTTTATATCTCGCAATTCTAACACTTTTCTCGCAATTGTGAGTTTATATCTCGCAATTGTGAGTTTATATCTCGCAATTGTGAGTTTATGTCTCGCAATTCTGCCTTCTTTCTCGCAATTGTGAGTTTATATCTCGCAATTCTGCCTTTTTTCTCGCAATTGTGAGTTTATATCTTGCAATTCTGGCTGTTTTCTCGCAATTGCGAGTTTATATCTCACTTCTGGCTTTTTTCGTGCAATTGTGTTTATATCTCGCAATTCTGCCTTTTTCCGCACAATTGTGAGTTTATATCTCGCAATTCTGACACATTTCTCACAATTGTGAATTTATATCTCACAATTCTGACTTTTCTCACAATTGCGGTTTTATATCTCGCAATTCGAACTGTTTTCTCGCAATTGTGAGTTTATATCTCGCAATTCTGCCTTTGTCTCGCAATTGTGAGTTTATATCTCGCAATTGTGAGTTTATATCTCGCAATTCTGCCTTTTATCTCGCAATTGTGAGTTTATATCTCGCAATTCTGCCTTTTATCTCACAATTGTGAGTTTATATCTCGCAATTCTGCTTTTTATCTCGCAATTGTGAGTTTATATCTCGCAATTCTGCCTTTTATCTCGTAATTGTGAGTTTATATCTCGCAATTCTGCCTTTTATCTCACAATTGTGAGTTTATATCTCGCAATTCTGACGCTTTTCTCGCAATTGTGAGTTTATTTCTCACAATTCTGCCTTTTATCTTGCAATTGTGAGTTTATATCGCGCAATTCTGACCTTTTTCTCGCAATTCTGCCTTTTTCTCGCAATTCTGACTTTTTTCTCGCAATTCTGACTTTTTTCCAGCAATTCTGATGCTTTTCTTCCAATTGTGAGTTTATATCTCGCAATTCTGCCTTTTTCTCGCAATTCTGACGCTTTTTTTGCAACTGTGAGTTTATATCTCGCAATTCTGCCTTTTATCTTGCAATTGTGAGTTTATATCTCGCAATTCTGCCTTTTTCTCGCAATTCTGACGCTTTTTTTGCAATTGTGAGTTTATATCTCTCAATTCTGCCTTTTTCTCGCAATTCTGACGTTTTTTTTTTGTAATTGTGAGTTTATATCTCGCAATTCTGACTTTTTCTGGCAATTCTGACGCTTTTTTTGCAATTGTGAGTTTACATCTCGCAATTCTGCCTTTTTCTCGCAATTCTGACGTTTTTTTTTTGTAATTGTGAGTTTATATCTCGCAATTCTGACTTTTTTCTCGCAATTCTGACTTTTTCCAGCAATTCTGATGCTTTTCTTCCAATTGTGAATTTATATCTCGCAATTCTGCCTTTTATCTTGCAATTGTGAATTTATATCGCGCAATTCTGACTTTTTTCTCGAAATTGTGTTTATATCTCGCAATTCTGCCTTTTTCTCGCAATTCTGGCGCTTTTTTTGCAATTGTGAGTTTATATCTCGCAATTCTGACTTTTTTTCCAGTAATTCTGACGCTTTTCTCGCAATTGTGAGTTTATATCTCACAATTCTGACTTTTTTTCTCTCAACTCTGATGCTTTTCTTGCAATTGTGAGTTTTTATCTCTCAATTCTGCCTTTTTCACGCAATTCTGACACTTTTCTCGTAATTCTGACTTTTCTCGCAATTGTAAGTTTATATCTCGCAATTCTGACGCTTTTCCTTGCAATTCTGACTTTTCTCACAATTGTAAGTTTATATCTCGCAATTCTGACGCTTTTCCTTGCAATCTGACTTTTCTCACAATTGTAAGTTTATATCTCGCAATTCTGACTTTTTCTCGCAATCGTGAGTTTTTATCTTGCAATTGTGAGTTTTTATCTCGCAATTGTGTTTATATCTCACAATTCTAACAATTTTCTCGCAATTGCGAGTTTATATATCTCAATTCTGCCTTTTTCGCGCAATTGTGTTTATATCTCGCAATTCTGCCCTTTTTTCTCGCAACTGTGAGTTTTTATCTCTCAATTCTGCCTTTTTTCTCGCAATTGTGAGTTTATATTTTGCAATTCTGACTTTTTTCTCGCAATTGTGAGTTTTTATCTCTCAATTCTGCCTTTTTCTTGCAATTGTGTTTATATCTCGCAGTTCTGCCTTTTTTCTCGCAATTCTGACGGTTTTCGCGCAATTGTGTTTATATCTCACAATTCTGCCTTTTTCTCGCAATTCTGACGCTTTTTTTGCAATTTAGTTTATATCTCGCAATTGTGAGTTTATATTTCACAATTTTGCCTTTTATCTTGCAAATGTGAGTTTTTATCTCTCAATTCTGCCTTTTTCTTGCAATTGTGTTTATATCTTGCAATTTTGACTTTTTTCTTGCAATTCTGACTTTTCTCGCAATTGTGTTTATATCTCGCAATTCTGATGCTTTTTTTGCAATTGTGAGTTTATATCTCGCAATTCTGATGCTTTTCTCGCAATTGTGAGTTTATATCTCGCAATTCATCAGTTTATATCTCACAATTTTGCCCTTTTTCTCGCAATTGTGAGTTTATATCTCGCAATTCTGACTTTTTTCTCGCAATTGTGAGATTATATTTCGCAATTCTACCTTTTTTGCGCAATTGTGTTTATATCTTGCAATTCTGCTGCTTTTCTCGCAGTTGCGAGTTTATATCTCAATTCTGCCTTTTATTCTCGCAATTGTGTTTATATCTTGCAATTATGCTGCTTTTCTCGCAATTGCGAGTTTATATCTAGCAATTCTGACAGTTTTCTCGCAATTGCGAGTTTATATCTCGCAATTCTACCTTTTTCGCGCAATTGTGAGTTTATATCTCGCAATTCTGCCTTTTTTCGCGCGGTTGTGTTTATATCTCAATTCTAACAATTTTCTCGCAATTGTGAGTATATATCTCGCAATTCTGCCTTTTTTTCCGCAATTCTGCCTTTTTCGCGCCATTGTTTATATCATTTCTAACGCTTCTCGCAATTGCGAGTTTATATCTCGCAAATTCTGCCTTTATTCTCGCAATTGTGAGTTTATATCTGACAATTCTGCCTTTTTTCTTGCAATTGCGTGTTTATATCTCGCAATTCTGACTGTTTTCTCGCAATTGTGAGTTTTTATTTCGCAATTCTGACTTTTTCTGGCAATTCTGACGGTTTTTTTGCAATTGTGAGTTTACATCTCGCAATTTTGCCTTTTTCTCGCAATTCTGACGTTTTTTTTTTGTAATTGTGAGTTTATATCTCGCAATTCTGACTTTTTTCCAGCAATTCTGATGCTTTTCTTCCAATTGTGAATTTATATCTTGCAATTCTGCCTTTTATCTTGCAATTGTGAATTTATATCGCGCAATTCTGACTTTTTTCTCGCAGTTGTGTTTATATCTCGCAATTCTGCCTTTATCTCGCAATTCTAACGCTTTTTTTGCAATTGTGAGTTTATATCTCGCAATTCTGACTTTTTTCCAGTAATTCTGACGCTTTTCTCGCAATTGTGATTTTATATCTCACAATTCTGACTTTTTTCTCGCAACTCTGACGCTTTTCTTGCAATTGTGAGTTTTTATCTCTCTCAATTCTGCCTTTTTCACACAATTCTGACACTTTTCTCGCAATTCTGACTTTTCTCGCAATTGTAAGTTTATATCTCGCAATTCTGACGCTTTTCCTTGCAATTCTGACTTTTCTCACAATTGTAAGTTTATATCTCGCAATACTGACGCTTTTCCTTGCAATTCTGACTTTTCTCGCAATTGTAAGTTGATATCTCGCAATTCTGACTTTTTCTCGCAATCGTGAGTTTTTATCTTGCAATTGTGAGTTTTTATCTCGCAATTGTGTTTATATCTCACAATTCTAACGCTTCTCGCAATTGCGAGTTTATATCTCGCAAATTCTGCCTTTTTTCTCGCAATTGTGAGTTTATATCTCACAATTCTGCCTTTTTTCTTGCAATTGCGTGTTTATATCTCGCAATTCTGACTGTTTTCTCGCAATTGTGAGTTTTTATTTCGCAATTCTGCCTTTTTTCGCGCAATTGCGTGTTTATATCTTGCAATTCTGCTGCTTTTCTCACAATTGCGAGTTTATATCTTGCAATTCTGCCTTTTTTCGCGCAATTGTGTTTATCTCACAATTCTGCCTCTTTTAGCGCAGTTGTGTTTATATCTCAGTTCTAACGCTTTCCTGCAATTGCGAGTTTATATCTCGCAATTCTGCCTTTTTTCGCAATTGTGAGTTTATATCTCGCAATTCTAACACTTTTCTCGCAATTGTGAGTTTATATCTCGCAATTGTGAGTTTATATCTCGCAATTGTGAGTTTATGTCTCGCAATTCTGCCTTCTTTCTCGCAATTGTGAGTTTATATCTCGCAATTCTGCCTTTTTTCTCGCAATTGTGAGTTTATATCTCGCAATTCTGCCTTTTTTCGCAATTGTGAGTTTATATCTCGCAATTCTAACACTTTTCTCGCAATTGTGAGTTTATATCTCGCAATTCTAACACTTTTCTCGCAATTGTGAGTTTATATCTCGCAATTGTGAGTTTATATCTCGCAATTGTGAGTTTATGTCTCGCAATTCTGCCTTCTTTCTCGCAATTGTGAGTTTATATCTTGCAATTCTGGCTGTTTTCTCGCAATTGCGAGTTTATATCTCACTTCTGGCTTTTTTCGTGCAATTGTGTTTATATCTCGCAATTCTGCCTTTTTCCGCACAATTGTGAGTTTATATCTCGCAATTCTGACACATTTCTCACAATTGTGAATTTATATCTCACAATTCTGACTTTTCTCACAATTGCGGGTTTATATCTCGCAATTCGAACTGTTTTCTCGCAATTGTGAGTTTATATCTCGCAATTGTGCCTTTGTCTCGCAATTGTGAGTTTATATCTCGCAATTGTGAGTTTATATCTCGCAATTCTGCCTTTTATCTCGCAATTGTGAGTTTATATCTCGCAATTCTGCCTTTTATCTCACAATTGTGAGTTTATATCTCGCAATTCTGACGCTTTTCTCGCAATTGTGAGTTTATTTCTCACAATTCTGCCTTTTATCTTGCAATTGTGAGTTTATATCGCGCAATTCTGACCTTTTTCTCGCAATTCTGCCTTTTTCTCGCAATTCTGACTTTTTTCTCGCAATTCTGACTTTTTTCCAGCAATTCTGATGCTTTTCTTCCAATTGTGAGTTTATATCTCGCAATTCTGCCTTTTTCTCGCAATTCTGACGCTTTTTTTGCAACTGTGAGTTTATATCTCGCAATTCTGCCTTTTATCTTGCAATTGTGAGTTTATATCTCGCAATTCTGCCTTTTTCTCGCAATTCTGACGCTTTTTTTGCAATTGTGAGTTTATATCTCTCAATTCTGCCTTTTTCTCGCAATTCTGACGTTTTTTTTTTGTAATTGTGAGTTTATATCTCGCAATTCTGACTTTTTCTGGCAATTCTGACGCTTTTTTTGCAATTGTGAGTTTACATCTCGCAATTCTGCCTTTTTCTCGCAATTCTGACGTTTTTTTTTTTGTAATTGTGAGTTTATATCTCGCAATTCTGACTTTTTTCTCGCAATTCTGACTTTTTCCAGCAATTCTGATGCTTTTCTTCCAATTGTGAATTTATATCTCGCAATTCTGCCTTTTATCTTGCAATTGTGAATTTATATCGCGCAATTCTGACTTTTTTCTCAAAATTGTGTTTATATCTCGCAATTCTGACACTTTTCTCGTAATTCTGACTTTTCTCGCAATTGTAAGTTTATATCTCGCAATTCTGACGCTTTTCCTTGCAATTCTGACTTTTCTCACAATTGTAAGTTTATATCTCGCAATTCTGACGCTTTTCCTTGCAATCTGACTTTTCTCACAATTGTAAGTTTATATCTCGCAATTCTGACTTTTTCTCGCAATCGTGAGTTTTTATCTTGCAATTGTGAGTTTTTATCTCGCAATTGTGTTTATATCTCACAATTCTAACGATTTTCTCGCAATTGCGAGTTTATATATCTCAATTCTGCCTTTTTCGCACAATTGTGTTTATATCTCGCAATTCTGCCCTTTTTTCTCGCAACTGTGAGTTTTTATCTCTCAATTCTGCCTTTTTTCTCGCAATTGTGAGTTTATATTTCGCAATTCTGACTTTTTTCTCGCAATTGTGAGTTTTTATCTCTCAATTCTGCCTTTTTCTTGCAATTGTGTTTATATCTCGCAGTTCTGCCTTTTTTCTCGCAATTCTGACGGTTTTCGCGCAATTGTGTTTATATCTCACAATTCTGCCTTTTTCTCGCAATTCTGACGCTTTTTTTGCAATTTAGTTTATATCTCGCAATTGTGAGTTTATATTTCACAATTTTGCCTTTTATCTTGCAAATGTGAGTTTTTATCTCTCAATTCTGCCTTTTTCTTGCAATTGTGTTTATATCTTGCAATTTTGACTTTTTTCTTGCAATTCTGACTTTTCTCGCAATTGTGTTTATATCTCGCAATTCTGATGCTTTTTTTGCAATTGTGAGTTTATATCTCGCAATTCTGATGCTTTTCTCGCAATTGTGAGTTTATATCTCGCAATTCATCAGTTTATATCTCACAATTTTGCCCTTTTTCTCGCAATTGTGAGTTTATATCTCGCAATTCTGACTTTTTTCTCGCAATTGTGAGATTATATTTCGCAATTCTACCTTTTTTGCGCAATTGTGTTTATATCTTGCAATTCTGCTGCTTTTCTCGCAGTTGCGAGTTTATATCTCAATTCTGCCTTTTATTCTCGCAATTGTGTTTATATCTTGCAATTATGCTGCTTTTCTCGCAATTGCGAGTTTATATCTAGCAATTCTGACAGTTTTCTCGCAATTGCGAGTTTATATCTCTCAATTCTGCCTTTTTCGCGCAATTGTGAGTTTATATCTCGCAATTCTGCCTTTTTTCGCGCGGTTGTGTTTATATCTCAATTCTAACAATTTTCTCGCAATTGTGAGAATATATCTCGCAATTCTGCCTTTTTTTCCGCAATTCTGCCTTTTTCGCGCCATTGTTTATATCATTTCTAACGCTTCTCGCAATTGCGAGTTTATATCTCGCAAATTCTGCCTTTATTCTCGCAATTGTGAGTTTATATCTCACAATTCTGCCTTTTTTCTTGCAATTGCGTGTTTATATCTCGCAATTCTGACTGTTTTCTCGCAATTGTGAGTTTTTATTTCGCAATTCTGACTTTTTCTGGCAATTCTGACGCTTTTTTTGCAATTGTGAGTTTACATCTCGCAATTTTGCCTTTTTCTCGCAATTCTGACGTTTTTTTTTTGTAATTGTGAGTTTATATCTCGCAATTCTGACTTTTTTCTCGCAATTCTGACTTTTTTCCAGCAATTCTGATGCTTTTCTTCCAATTGTGAATTTATATCTCGCAATTCTGCCTTTTATCTTGCAATTGTGAATTTATATCGCGCAATTCTGACTTTTTTCTCGCAATTGTGTTTATATCTCGCAATTCTGCCTTTTTCTCGCAATTCTAACGCTTTTTTTTGCCATTGTGAGTTTATATCTCGCAATTCTGACTTTTTTCCAGTAATTCTGACGCTTTTCTCGCAATTGTGAGTTTATATCTCACAATTCTGACTTTTTTCTCGCAACTCTGATGCTTTTCTTACAATTGTGAGTTTTTATCTCTCAATTCTGCCTTTTTCACGCAATTCTGACACTTTTCTCGTAATTCTGACTTTTCTCGCAATTGTAAGTTTATATCTCGCAATTCTGACTTTTTCTCGCAATTGTGTTTATATCTCACAATTCTAACGATTTTCTCGCAATTGCGAGTTTATATATCTCAATTCTGCCTTTTTCGCGCAATTGTGTTTATATCTTGCAATTCTGCCCTTTTTTCTCACAACTGTGAGTTTTTATCTCTCAATTCTGCCTTTTTTCTCGCAATTGTGAGTTTATATTTCGCAATTCTGACTTTTTTCTCGCAATTGTGAGTTTTTATCTCTCAATTCTGCCTTTTTCTTGCAATTGTGTTTATATCTCGCAGTTCTGCCTTTTTTCTCGCAATTCTGACGGTTTTCGCGCAATTGTGAGTTTATATCTCGCAATTCATCAGTTTATATCTCACAATTTTGCCCTTTTTCTCGCAATTGAGTTTATATCTCGCAATTGTGAGTTTATATTTCACAATTTTGCCTTTTATCTTGCAAATGTGAGTTTTTATCTCTCAATTCTGCCTTTTTCTTGCAATTCTGTTTATATCTTGCAATTTTGACTTTTTTCTTGCAATTCTGACTTTTCTCGCAATTGTGTTTATATCTCGCAATTCTGATGCTTTTTTTGCAATTGTGAGTTTATATCTCGCAATTCTGATGCTTTTCTCGCAGTTGCGAGTTTATATCTCAATTCTGCCTTTTATTCTCGCAATTGTGTTTATATCTTGCAATTATGCTGCTTTTCTCGCAATTGCGAGTTTATATCTCGCAATTCTGCCTTTTTCGCGCAATTGTGAGTTTATATCTTGCAATTCTGCCTTTTTTCGCGCGGTTGTGTTTATATCTCAATTCTAACAATTTTCTCGCAATTGTGAGTATATATCTCGCAATTCTGCCTTTTTTCGCAATTCTGCCTTTTTTGCGCCATTGTTTATATCAATTCTAACGCTTCTCGCAATTGCGAGTTTATATCTTGCAAATTCTGCCTTTTTTCTCGCAATTGTGAGTTTATATTTCACAATTTTGCCTTTTATCTCACAATTTTGCCTTTTTTCTTGCAATTGCGTGTTTATATCTCGCAATTCTGTCTGTTTTCTCGCAATTGTGAGTTTTTATTTCGCAATTCTGCCTTTTTTTGCGCAATTGTGTTTATCTTGCAATTCTGACTGTTTTCTCGCAATTGCGAGTTTATATCTCACAATTCTGCCTTTTTTCGCGCAATTGTGTTTATCTCACAATTCTGACTTTTTTAGCGCAGTTGTGTTTATATCTCAATTCTAACGCTTTCCTGCAATTGCGAGTTTATATCTCGCAATTCTGCCTTTTTTCGCGCAATTGTGTTTATATCTTGCAATTATGCTGGCTGTTTTCTCGCAATTGCGAGTTTATATCTCACTTCTGCCTTTTTTCGTGCAATTGAGTTTATATCTCGCAATTCTGACACATTTCTCGCAATTGTGAATTTATATCTCACAGTTCTGACTTTTCTCACAATTGCGGGTTTATATCTCACAATTCGAACTGTTTTCTCGCAATTGTGAGTTTATATCTTGCAATTCTTCCTTTTTTTCTCGCAATTGTGGGTTTATATCTCGCAATTCTGACACTTTTCTCGCAATTGTGAGTTTATATCTCACAATTCTGTCTTTTTCCGTACACAATTGTGTTTATATCTCGCAATTCTGACACTTTTCTCGCAATTGTGAGTTTATATCTTGCAATTCTTCCTTCTTTCGCGCAATTGTGAGTTGATATCTTGCAATTCTGACTTTTTTCTCACAATTGCAAGTTTATATTCCGCAATTCTGGAGAAAAAAAATTTGTAAACACTCAATTGCAATCAGTCGCAATTCGCAATTCTGAAATTTTGAATTGTAAGAAAATGTCAGAATTGTGAGGTAAAAAGTTGCAATTACCTTTTATTCCGTGGTGAAAACAAGCTTCCATAGTTATATATAGAAAGAAATTTAAAGAAAGTGTACTTGTAATGTGTACTTGTAGCCTCACAGATAAAGTTGTTGTTTAGGAGGTTTTGCAGTGTAACTCCACTGTGGATGTGGCTCCTTGGAGACATGAGGTCCCAGAAGTGCATGTTGAATGTCAGGCAGGTGTCATGAAGGTGAGCCATCCATCAATATTTTACATATGAATTATTTATATTCAATTAAATAGATCATTTTCACAGCATAAAGGGTTGCGATCGATTTTTAATGAACCGGTTTATGTCCAACATCTTGCTTTCAGACGGTCTCAAGATTTAAGCGGCCACCAGGCTGGTCTCCTCTTAGGGTGTCAAAACCAAAAGAATCCTCAGAAGAATCCAAGGAGAGCATTAGTGCAACTCAACGCACACAGCTGAACTGTCCTACCAAGCCCTGGAAAGAGTTTAAGCCTGTCATTGACAGCATTGCTGCTCCAAACACTACAGAGTCTACACCGCCAAACCCAACCACAGCAGACACTGCTTTCAGCGATCAGGATTTGGCAAGATGAGCAGCCGTGTTTGTTTGTCCTTATGCGCTCTGTGGTTTAATGATTGTCTAAAATAAAAAAAGAAGGGAAGCATGAAAGAAAATACAACTAACATTCTTATGTGTTTATGGAGTTTGGAATAAAGCGTCATTCATTTATTTGTGAATTACAATAATTCACAGTTGTCTCATATTTCACAATAAAGAGGAATATACAAATATGCTATTTGATGAAATTTTGGAATTGTATTGCTTGTCTATACAACATTATAAAACAGAAAAAAAATTTTTTTACACTGTGTAACTAGGAACTGCGAGTTTATCTCACAATTCTAAAAAAGAAACTTGTAGTTCTGACTTTTATATTCTGGAATTCTGACTTTTTTTCTCCGAACTGAGATAAAAATTCTGCTCTGAGACACGCTCTTGTACCAGTGGTATGGAAAATGTATTTAGCGCAAATGTTTTATGCGATATTCCAATTTTGCACATACGTTAAATTCGCAACTTTGGATGGAAACATAGCTAGTAAGGAAAGGCAAGGAAACGCTGTTTTGGTAATTTTACATAAGTTGAGTTTTGGATTGGTCAGCTCTTCAGCACAAATGAATGATGGTTTGAGGCTCGTGGTTTCAGGCAATCATATTATCAGAGCGAAATGTCGCTAAAGACATCAATGCAGAAAGGAAAAGACACAGACGTAAAAAAAATTAAAAGACGAATAGGCTATCCGTAAATAATGTCTTTTGAGCAGACAATTGACTTCCTGTTGTGACCATAGACCGTAAAAAAAGGACGACTCGTCTCCAATGTCAAATATTGCGTTGATTAGGGACCCGAGTCTAAGCGTGAAGTGGAGCCACGGGATCAAGAGTCTGCCCACACTCCCGCAGAATTGGTTAGTAGTTTACTGCAGAACAATGCATTATATCGGTGTGAAAATGTAGATATTAAAGTTAAAGCTCCAATCTCCTCCTGAAAAAAGTCAGTTGGTGCCTCACTTCAAGTGACTTCGCTCGGAGAAGCTGTCAATCTCAATCATGACATCACACTCCTGTTTTTATAGCATCAAATGACTAACTAAAACCAAACTTATTTACAAAAAAAGAACACTTGAACTTACATCAGTGTTATAAAAACTGCCTAAAATGACCTAATAAAAACCATTTTATTTATTTAAAAAACATTTTTTTTTATAATTGTATTGATAGTTTAGTTTGCCTCACGTCCCATTCGATCACATGAAGAAGTTGGCGTTTATGACCTATACTGGGACCAACCACCTGAGGGCGATCAAAACATTTTGGCTTCGATTTTCAGGATTTGTGCTCTTCTCTTTTTTGACCAATATGGAATGCCACGACTGCCAAAATTTAAAATAAATAAATACATAAATAAATATACAAAGAAATGTAAAAAAGCAAAAATAAATATATAAATAAATATACATAGAAAAGCAAAAAAACTAAAATAAATAATTATTTATACATTTATTTCCTTATTTATGTATATATTTATTTTTTTCCACATGTATTTATTTATTATTTTATTTATACATTTATTCATTTCTATTTTTTTTTTTTTCACATTTATTTATTTCCACATTTATGCATTTTTACATTTCTTTGTCCGTAGGGTAATGAGGAGGGCGTGGTTTACCTCAGACAGAGCAATCGAGCTCAGAGTAGGCGAGGGCGAAGCGTTGAGGCCACGAGGCGTTGGTTACAGTAGAACATTTTGTCGCGTCACTTCACGTGTGGACAGTCACAGCATCACTGAGTATAATGTTTTTTTTTTTTTTGATGTGGTCTTATTATTAATCGCACGTCTTAGGCTAAGTTATCAACTGGAAATATACAGAATCAGATAAATCAAATGTGCCCATGGAAACGGAGCTGGTGAAACACACACGCCATGCATTAAACATACACAGATGCATCATCCTCTATCAAACAGCACCTGTCGCGTGCCCTCATTTTTTTGAGCTAACTGCATTTTAATGTAACTTCCAAAAACAATACTGACAGCAACAGAAACAAACTTATTTTCTATTAAGCGGTGGTAGTCTTTAGCTGCTGTCCAGGGGCAACCTTATTAAATGTATGAACATTACGTTAAACCCAATCGATAAATTCAGTTAGATGATGAGGCTGTAGGGCAGTTAGCCTACCAGTCCAATCAGAGCTTCCTCAGAGCCATTAATACAGAAGAGATATCAATGCATTTACACAGCAATTAGCCTAGGAGTGCATAAAAATATGAGATAAGTCATTTACATTTTGAAGACAGAAATATGACAGACAGCAGGTGGCAGCAAGTCCCTGTCTTAACGAGTGAGTTCAATCCATTCGTTTGATTTCTTCAAATACGCCGAATCGAAAACAACACGACTTGTTGTAGCGGTTCAGCTGTAGATTTGTTTCTGTGATAATTACTATTTAGGCCTATACGTTATTTAAAAATAATAATAACAAATAAATATATACACTCACCTAAAGGATTATTAGGAACACCTGTTCAATTTCTCATTAATGCAATTATCTAATCAACCAATCACATGGCAGTTGCTTCAATGCATTTAGGGGTGTGGTCCTGGTCAAGACAATCTCCTGAACTCCAAACTGAATGTCAGAATGGGAAAGAAAGGTGATTTAAGCAATTTTGAGCGTGGCATGGTTGTTGGTGCCAGACGGGCCGGTCTGAGTATTTCACAATCTGCTCAATTAGTGGGATTTTCACGCACAACCATTTCTAGAGTTTACAAAGAATGGTGTGAAAAGGGAAAAACATCCAGTATGCGGCAGTCCTGTGGGCGAAAATGCCTTGTTGATGCTAGAGGTCAGAGGAGAATGGGCCGACTGATTCAAGCTGATAGAAGAGCAACTTTGACTGAAATAACCACTCATTACAACCGAGGTATGCAGCAAAGCATTTGTGAAGCCACATCACGCACAACCTTGAGGCGGATGGGCTACAACAGCAGAAGACCCCACCGGGTACCACTCATCTCCACTACAAATAGGAAAAAGAGGCTACAATTTGCACGAGCTCACCAAAATTGGACAGTTGAAGACTGGAAAAATGTTGCCTGGTCTGATGAGTCTCGATTTCTGTTGAGACATTCAGATGGTAGAGTCAGAATTTGGCGTAAACAGAATGAGAACATGGATCCATCATGCCTTGTTACCACTGTGCAGGCTGGTGGTGGTGGTGTAATGGTGTGGGGGATGTTTTCTTGGCACACTTTAGGCCCCTTAGTGCCAATTGGGCATCGTTTAAATGCCACGGCCTACCTGAGCATTGTTTCTGACCATGTCCATGACCACCATGTACCCATCCTCTGATGGCTACTTCCAGCAGGATAATGCACCATGTCACAAAGCTCGAATCATTTCAAATTGGTTTCTTGAACATGACAATGAGTTCACTGTACTAAAATGGCCCCCACAGTCACCAGATCTCAACCCAATAGAGCATCTTTGGGATGTGGTGGAACGGGAGCTTCGTGCCCTGGATGTGCATCCCACAAATCTCCATCAACTGCAAGATGCTATCCTATCAATATGGGCCAACATTTCTAAAGAATGCTTTCAGCACCTTGTTGAATCAATGCCACGTAGAATTAAGGCAGTTCTGAAGGCGAAAGGGGGTCAAACACAGTATTAGTATGGTGTTCCTAATAATCCTTTAGGTGAGTGTACATGACCAAATGTTCAAAAAAGCGTCATTTGAGGAGCACTCATCCTGCCATTTTGGAGGGTGCAGAGGATGGTAAGATTCCCCCTGTACCTAGGCCTGCTCCTGACACTGCTCATTTGTATGTACTTGCTAAAAAATATTTGTGCATGCCAGAAACAAGTGTCCCTTGTGAGAGGATTTTTTCAAAGGCTGGAGAAATTATATGTAAAAAAAGAAGTCGGCTAAGTCCTTCAACAGCAGAGCAATTGATATTTTGGAATTAAAATGTTATGTAACAAATGTGACAAAAACCAAAAAAAACATATAGTTATTCACAATGAGGAGGCTACAGGTTACAAAACCAAGATCATGTAGCTGTCAGACAGATGTTCAAAAATATTTTTTTTACATGGATCATTGTCAAGGTTATTTCAGATCAACACATGCAAGTGACCACTAAGTGTCGCCGTAGAGACGGGTGTCAGATTGTATGGCACATTTGCTTCAACTGTTTCAGTGCTTCACGAAGCCTCGGTCTGCCCATCCCTAGTTGCAGGATCCAAATGCAGGGTATTTTTGTGAAAATAAACCATCAAAAACAGGACTCAGGACCAAAACAAACCAGAAGAACCACAGAGAACTGAGAACAGGGATCATGAATGCATGACATGAAACAACGACCGACAGAGAACCAGAGAAAACAAGGGCTAAATACACACACAGGGAAGACGAGCTTAATGAGATAACAAGGGCTGTGGTAAATGGGAAACACCTGGGGAGACTAATCGACATGAAAAACTACAAAGAACTACAAAAACTCCACAGGAAACAGGACACAGAAAATAGGCACAGATAATACAACATAAAAGTTCCACCGAACGCCAGACACAGAAACAGATGTGACAGGAACAACATAATTGTCGATAGGCTATTTCTCGGGGCCATGAGTTTAATGCGCAAACCTGCGTGACCATAGCAACTATTCAGAAATGGAAATTACGAATGCATTATTTTGTTTTGAATTTCAGAAAAAGTCGAATGAATATTTACAGGTTTGTATCTCGGTATTCTTTTCAGAATAGAATTATTAGTGTCACAACTGCCAAAAACAGTTCATGTCAAATGTCAAAAGAACAGGTGAGGAAAAATACAAGAAAACATGTTTATATCCATCCCATCCCAGTCTTTGAAATCACTTATTTTTTCTTTCTTTCTTTCTTATTATTATTAGGCTATTGTTATTATCATTGTCATACTGGCCAAAATAAAATTAAATAGACTATATGAAATAGGCCTATAAAGTTAAATTCCTGTAAAGTAAACCCATACACTCAGTATCAAAGCTTGTCGTTGGTATAACATGCATGGTAGGCATAAAGATACACATAAATTAGCCTAACGGGCTAACTGTAAACTGACAGTACTGAAACTAAAAGTTATGTGTCTTCAAAAATATTAGAGGATGATGCATCTGTGTATGTTTAATGCATGGCGTGTGTGTTTCACCAGCTCCGTTTCCATGGGCACATTTGATTTATCTGATTCTGTATATTTCCAGTTGATAACTTAGCCTAAGACGTGTGATTAATAATAAGACCACATCAAAAAAAAAAAAACCATTATACTCAGTGATGCTGTGACTGTCCACACGTGAAGTGACGCGACAAAATGTTCTACTGTAACCAACGCCTCGTGGCCTCAACGCTTCGCCCTCGCCTACTCTGAGCTCGATTGCTCTGTCTGAGGTAAACCACGCCCTCCTCATTACCCTACGGACAAAGAAATGTAAAAATGCATAAATGTAAAAATAAATAAACGTAGAAATGAATAAATGTGGAAATAAAAAATAAATAAATAAATATGGAAAAAATAAATATATACATAAATAAGGAAATAAACGTATAAGTTATTTATTTTTGCTTTTCTATGTATATTTATTTATATATTTATTTATTTTTGCTTTTTTACATTTCTTTGTATATTTATGTATTTTTTTTATAATTTTGGCAGCTCTGGGATTCCATAGGACCAATGTGACAACCATGCAAAGACTAAATACTTGAAACTGACACACAAAATCCAACCTGACACCTGAAATTATCATGACAAGGTTTTAGACACAAAATAATTGATCCAATTATTGGGGGGGTGGGGGTCCCATCTTAAAATGAGGGGGCCACAACTGCTCAAAAAAAAAAAAAATTAAGGGAACACTTAAATCACACATTGGAAGCTTAATGAATGAAATATTCAATTTGAAAATCTTCATTTTATATACATTGTATAATTTAAGGACAAAATTATATGACAACAGTCAATGGAAACCAAAATCATCAACACTCTGAGGGCTGGATTCAAAATCATACCAAAAAAAACCCTGAAGTTACAGGCTGATCCAACTTGCATGAAGTTCATCACAGTAATGTAAGTCAGAGTGTGTACGTGCCTGTATGCACTCACGATGCACAACGTCTGGGCCTGCTCCTGATGAGATGACGGATGGTGTCCAGACCCAGATCAGGGCATCAGTGAGCTCCTGACAGTCTGTGGCTTCGGATTCTCTGATACATAATGTCCCAGAGGTGCTCAATTGGATTCAGGTCTGGGAACATAAGGGCCAGTCAATGGCATCAATGCCTTCGTCATCTAAAAACTGCCTACACACTCTAGCCATATAAGGTCTGACAATGGCTCTGAGGATTTCATCCCGTACCTAACAGCAGTAGGGGACCATTGGCTAGCACGTGGAGGTCTGTGTGACCCTCCAATGATATTCTTCCCCAGACCATTACTGACCCACCACCAAACCAGTCATGCTGGATGATGTTGCACGCAGCATAAAGTTCCCCACAACATCTCCAGACCCTCATGAAGTCTGGTTTGGTCAGAAACATGCACACCAGTCGCCTGCTGGAGGTCATTTTGTAGGGCTCTGGCAGTGCTCCTCCTGTTCCTCCTCGCACAAAGGAGCAGATACCGGTCCTGCTGCTGGGTTGTTGCCCTTCTACGTCCCTGTCCAGCTCTCCTCATATCTCCTCCATACTCTTGAAACTGTGCTGGGAGACACGCCAAACCTCCGCGAGGGCACAAATGGATGTGCTATCCTGGAGGAGCAGGACTGCCTGTGCAACCTGATTGGGTTGCAGGTACTGCCTCATGCTACAGACAGTGACAAGGACTCTAGCAAAACACAAAACTAAAGACAAATCAGTCAGGAAGAATGAGGGGAGAACAACTGTCTATGGCCACCACCTGCACTTTTTTGGGGGTTGTCTTGCTGTTGCCTCCCCAGTGCATCTGTTGTCACTTTCATTTGCACCAAAGCAGGTGAAACTGATTCACAATCACTTATTCTTCCTAATTGGACAGATTGATATCCCTGACGTTTAATTGACTTGGTGTTATACTGTGATAATTAAGTGTTCCCTTAATTTTTTTGATCACTGTATATAAGCTGTATACAGCTCTGGAAAAAATTAACATTGATTTCTGAACTTGGAGCTGTCTTTTAATTTTTTCCAGAGCAGTATAAGTGTCTGTGACCCATTAAAAGTTGTATATGCGCAAATAGTAGCATAAACAATACATATATTATATATACATCCAATCAGGCATAACATTATGACCACTTTCCTAATATTGTGTTAGTCCCCCCTTTGCTGTTAAAACAGCCCTGACCCGTCGAGGCATGGACTCCACTAGACCCCTGAAGGTGTGGTCTTATTGGTTTATTTAAAGGAATTCAATTATTAAAGGATTTAAGGAAATAAAGAAAAAGAAATAAGAACGGTAAAAGTTCCAGTTCTATTGTAGTTATGAAGTAAACGCTCCTTTTTTAAAATATGTACACAACTCTTTATTTAATATGTAAAATGCCTAATATGTAAAAATGCAAAACGTCAAATTCAGTTATGATTTACATAAATAATGTCATATTTTCAATTCAAAATGGTGAAATTTCATAAAAAAATGTAAAGTATTTTGTTATCGTAGTTTGTCAAGTAGTTTGTTATCCGAACGTTGTTATCGTTAACAGTTGTCAAATATTAAATGTTCAGCTACTTAAATCTTACGACGCACTCTTTCACTGCAATAACTAAAGTGTGGAGTTGGAATTCGCATTAACTGTAAGCCCCGCCTTCTTTGATTTGATTGGCCATCTCACTCATTCTGACAGTGATGTTAGACCGCTGAGGCAGAGCAACCTAAAAATTTAACATTTGACTTTTGTCATCCTGGCAACAAATAGAGCGTTGTGTAATGGAGTACAGCAGAGCAGCGTCAACAATATCAAATACTGGGGGGGGCAATTTGGCCATTTCTATATATTCGGGGGGACTTGTCTGTGGTGGTTACGGCCCTGTCCTACCTGCAAATTACGCCCATGAGGTGATCTAATTGTTCAGTTATTCATCAATGCTGAGATGTTTACATTTGTTTGCAACTGGCCCCAATTCCCTAAAATGGCTATTTCTTGTCATGGATGTTCCGGTAATGAAATGATGGTCTCCGGAAATAAAAACGGTTGGTAATTGTCGTCAAAGATGAGGTTAGGTGTACATGAATGGTTTGATGTTTGAGGTTCATGGGTCAGAGGTATGAATCATCTTGCTGACGTTCTTCGGTGGAAGGAGCAACTGTGGAGACGGACATCTTATAGTTTGCATTGCCTTCGGAGGTCATGACCCGTGTCATCCACTGCATTTAATGTTGATGCATTTAGAAAGGGTTTGTGTGACTGCACAGAGAGCATATAAACGCTTGAGACGGTCCTCCTTCAGTCACATGAGAAGAGTCGCTCACAATAGACGTCTGCCTCAAATCAAGTCTTGCTATACTCGACACAATGGTTAGAGATCGGATCTTCCTTCTAACCGTGACCTGCTCCGTCTTAATGTTACTAGTTAGTTGTGACGATTTTCTAGAGATCCGCTCGCCAGAAGATAACATGAAGGCTCAAGAGGAGAAAGAACTGGTAAGGTATCTTTTCTTAGTCAGGAAATCATTCCTAAATGACAGCATTAATGGTAATTAATAAAGGGGGAAAAAAACATTTTACAGATCGAGGCTCTTCAAGAAGTTCTTGAAAAACTGAGAAACAAACAGATTCCCACAGCGGAGAAGAAGTTCGGTTGGGTTCCATCGGTAAGTCTGTTCATTGGTAACAATTTACAGTGTTCATTTTACGCATATTTTACACGTAATTAATTACAATAGCAATAACAGTGTTTAACTGGGTTGGCAACTTTATTAACTATTATAACTTATTTACACAATTACATGAAAATAAACAGCTAGGATGGAAATAAAGAGCTAGTTTTTGCTCAGTGAGGAATTTACAGTTAGCTTACAGGAGTCTGTTTTGATATTATGTGACCCGTGCTGGTAAAATGAGTCGCAATGAGCAAATTTTCAAAATGGAGTGATTGCTTTTTTAATTATTTTCATAATTCTCTATTAAAAACCCTCCAAAATGATGTATGGTTTGTTGGAATTGGACAAAAAATGACGAAGTCAATTTTGAGAAAAATCAAGTACAATTTTTCTGAAGGTTCCAAAACAAAATCACTTTAAAATCCCTGGTAATAACACCAAATTTGACACACACCAAGTCAAAACACATCTATAGGGAAAAATATATTCAACTTTTCTCCATGATAGCACAATTGTTTGATTAACATCAGGGCTGGACTCGGGCTAAAATTCGGCCCTGGACAAACCTCGCCAATCCGGCCCATGAGTTTCCCCGTAAATGTTTTTGCAGGGGTTAGGGCCTTAAATTTGAGTAAATAAATAAAACTATAGGACAGGGACAAATGATGATGGATATTATTGAATTTGCTGCAAATGCAGTTAACACATTTAATATTGCACTTTTGTCACACAGAAATGTACAAAAAAACTGAACTGATTTTGAGCTAGGATGCATTAAAGTGAATTTACTGCTATTAAATTCTGTCATCATTTACTCACTCTCAAGTCAAGTCAAGTCAACTTTATTTATATAGCGCTTTTTACAATGCTGATTGTTTCAAAGCAGCTTCACAGTGTTAAACAGGAAAATAATGCAGCAGAATTTGATTCGGCTGTACAGCCGCTCTGGAGAAAACGGCGATGTCATCTAGCTCATTTCAATTGTCATATATATTCAAGTAATGTAGTTGATATAGTTAGTAATTAAATTTATTTGGATATTTATTTGAAAATTTAGTGTCCTCTCATGTCATTCCAAACCTGTATGACTTTCTCTCTTCAGTGAAACACAAAAGAAGATATTTTAAAGAATGCTGGCAACCAAACCATTTTGGTTTGGCTACCATTGAATATTGTATGGACAAAAAAAACGGACTCAAATAATTTTCTTTTATGTTACACAGAAAGAAATTCATTCAGGTTTGGAATGATGTTAGGGTGAGTAAATGATCACATTTTAGGTTAAACTCCCCCTTTAAAAACTATAATATTTTAGAGTTAACACCTAATTTATGTAAGACGCTGATATATATCTTTCATGAGGCTCTCATTGAAATAACATTTAGTTAAATTTCATTAGAACTATTAAAAAGTTCATAAAACATTTAAAGAGAAAAAGGCTTTGTCCTTAATTCATGGGATCCAGGCTTTAAAGCTGTTTTGTTGAATTATCCTTTAATTACCCTAATTACATTTTATTTATAGTTTAACTGTAAGATCATGGTAGTCACGGGTAAAACCATGCTCCTCATTACCATGAGTTTCTAAAATAAATAAATAATAATAAACTATTGAATTTGTAAAAATATTGTAAACATGTAGAAAATGTGAAAAACAGCCTCTATAAAAGTGATTTATGTTCTGCAATATTTAATGTAAGTAATAATAGAACATTTTTAATAAATACATTTCTGCCAAAACACCATATTTCTTCACTGTTAGTAGCTGCAGGGTAAATTATTATAAAGGTGTGGTGGTGCTAGATTGACAAGTTTGTAGTTGTGTGTATTGGCGTTTTCCAGTTTACCTCGTCATGTATTTACATGCTCGCGGCTGTTTTCAGCTAGATTCACCACAGAACCTGTAATGTTCCCATATCACATGACTGTAAAACAAAATTCGGAGTCAAAGTGCCGTTCATCACTTCATAGAGCAGAAATGCAGCTTATAGATTCGTCAGCGGCAGCGCTGTGCGGATATTCACCTTTTGCAGTTTCCCATGTGCTCAAAAAAAGGAAACAATAGTGCCTAATATGGAGGAGGGGAGGTCTCTCTCGCTTTGACCTCTCAATTCAGAAGACAAACCAATGTGCCACTGTCCCTGCATGATGGGCCAGTCCGTGGCAAAAAAATAAAAAAATAACCTTGTATCAGCCTCAAAGTGCGTCGGCCCACCAGGAAAATGCCCGGTATGCCCGATTACCAGTCCAGATTACCTGATTAACATTAATGAAACAGACAGCCTATATATTAAGACTTATATAGGATCTAATATAATGTCACACATCAGATGTTTAACCAACAGTTAACCAAACGTTCACATAAGATATAACAGATGATGAGTGTGTGAATACTTGCCAAGACAGATATTTTGAAATACTGTAACTCTCTCTGTGTGTGTGTGTGTGTATCGGGATTGCACGCTGTCTGAGAGATGTCTTTGTGTGTCGGATCTGTCGGATAGCGCGAGTGAGGTCGTTTTCATGGACAAAGGAAAGGCACTCCTCTCAGAAAACGCACAAATAAAGATACTTTTAGATGGTCAATTGCCATTTGGAGCATTGGGATCGCTAGACGAGGGATTAATGAACATTTTTCACTTGTTTTGCCTGTGGCTCGAAATTTCTCCGTGCGCATTCCCACTCATTTTACCAGCATGGGTCACATATTTAAAAAAAATTATCATACCAATTTTATCAAACTGTCTTTCTCAAGTTTTAAAGGGGGCAAATGAACTAATACCACAAAACATCAATAATTCATCAAATCCATTTCCTGTTGTTTAACCATTAAGGAACTTGCTTTTCTTGGCTGAAGGGATCACGGGCACACTAGACTTAGAGCACACCAAATTTCTACGTACCATAGACTGTAAAAAAAGATGGACAGTGTGTCTCCACTTCCTTCCACTGTTAAAAAAATGAAGCCAAAATATCCCAGTAACAGTCGTTTCGCTGGTTTGTGCGGTTTTGATGCTAAGGTAAACCGCGGTATCAAGGTCCCGCCCACACTCCCGTGCGACTCAAGCACAGCTGTCAATCATGACTTGCACCCTGTTTTTATAACTTCAAATAAACAAACGTCTGTGTGATGAGAACTACCTAAAATGACAGATGAGAAATACCTAAAATGACAGAAACCATCTTTGGAAAAAAAATATTTGAAGTGTAATTGGATGTTTTAATTTGGATTGTGTCCTATTCGATTACATGGAGAGGACAGGGTTTATGAGCTCCTGCATCTTACCACCTGGGGCTGATCGAGACGCTTTGGCTTCACTTTTCAGGACTTGTGCGGCACGCTTGAGTCCGACAATGTAGCGGTTGTGATGTGACGTCACACACTGCACCGTGCATCTGCACACTGCATCTACTTCAAAAATTGCGGTCTTTTAATTCAGCCAAAAGGTCATGCCGTGACTTATCGATCTTCTATTGGCTGCACGTCTTCACATGATACGAATTTGCAGAGCTCACAAAACTTGAGGTGTGTTTGACTTGAAGCGGCGCTGCCAGACCGATCGGTATATGACATCAAAGTACAGCGAGACGCGGCGAGAGCGATTCGAAAGCATGTGTTGCTCTCGCGGTACTTTGATGTCATATACCGATCGGTCTGCGCTTCGCACCTTTGAACTATAGAATGCGCTGGTGACGAATCGGGTCCTCCCTCGAAATCAGGTCTCCATCAACTACAGTTAATGCTTAGAGAGAGAGATGACCAAGTGTATTACCTGCATTCAGATTTAGCATATTCCTTCAGGTCAGTGCTATGTTCATAATAAAAAATCAGTTTGAATGTCCGCTGCGATATCTTGTCCTTTTAACAGTTAATGGGTTTATTTGACCAGAATCTTGAGTTGTATTCGGAGCTGTTTACATCCTCGAACTGGGGATTATCCGTTTCTATAGCGACAGTCGCTAAAATGAACCCACGTGAAAGTGCTGTAATTTAATTTAAGTAAAATGTAATTTAAGTACTAAGAAGAAAAAAACACAATAGACGTAACATTGAAGTGTTATGCAAATGCATTATTACACTTTCATTTATTTAGATATAACCTAGATATCTAACTCCACGCTGCATGTCTTTTGTTTATGTTCACATTACTTTTGAATGAAAAAAATAGTGTACATTGACAAAAGTTAATTACACGAATTTAAAAAAAAATTATTATGAAATAACTGCTTATTTACGTTTTACACGTGGTACAAGCCGTTGCACCATCTAATGCCGTAATAATGTAACTCATGTTGCTGTCACTGATCTAGAGAACATTTATATAGATCAGGGGTTGCTGTTCACGGTCAGGGACTATTTTTTCCAGTGGAAGGAAGGCTTATAGTGATTTTACTTCATAAATGTTGCATTGCTACATTTGGCTTTAATATTTAATATACCGATATGGCTAGGGACTATACTCTCATTCCATATTACACAGCGCCTGAAATAGGCTAACTTCCGTCAACATAACCAACGTGACAACCTGCTTGCACAGAGAGCGTGCTGGGGACTATTTTCAGGCGCTGCGTAATATCATTGCCGCTGCACCCATGGTACGGCAGCAAAGTTCCTTGATTGTTATGCAGGAATGAGAGTATAGTTCCTAGCCATATCGGTCTAGAAAATTGCAGCTTTTCATTTTCCGTCGGTCTTAGTACACAATGTAACTATACACATCACAACATGTAAATAGGAAAATGTTGGCGTTATTTTGTCACTTATTGAGCAGTAGGCTAGCCGGAGCCGTTTACCTCCAGTCTTTGTGCTAAGCTAGGCTAGCGGTGGGTGCGTCAGACAGAGTTATGGCACGCACGGAGATAAAAATGATATGTATAAACTTATCTAACTCTGGGGGATACGGTGAATAAGCTAAAGTCCCAAAAAGTCGACGTGTTCCTTTAAAGGGAAAGTTCACCTAAAAAAGGAAAATTCTGTCATCATTTACTCACCCTCATGTCGTTCCAAACCGGTATGAGTTTCTTCTTTCTGTTGAACACAAAAGAGGATATTTTGAAGAATGTTGGTATCCAGGCAGTTGACAGTAGCCATACAATGGAAGTCAATGAATGGCTACCGTCAACTGTTTGAACTAATTACAATGTAAAGTATGAGAAAAGCATTAATCAAATGTGATGTGATAGTGTGATGCAGGTGAGCAGTGTGCGGTGCGGAAAGGCTCTCGCTTCGGGAAGTTGTGCAGCTGTCCTGGAGGAACCACCTGCAGTTTCTCCATCCTCAAGTGTTTGTGAAAACATCTCTCATCCTGCCCCAATCCAGCGGTTTATTGTGCCCATGCTATTTGTTGTTTCCAGTCACAGTTGTAGCATGTTTTATCAAATTGACACATAAAATAAATGCATACAGTTTTGTATAAATCTCTATTTTTATTCAAAGTCTGATTAGTCTGAGAGCATTAAATGTCGTACTACTGTTTCATATTCTAATTGACTTTTATAAAAGCTTGCAATTACATGGCCGACCACAAGGGGGCGCAAAGCGTATTCGATATTGTCCCTGATGAATATGAAACCTAAATGAATCAGGAGTTGGTGTCATATCACAGCTATCAAATTAGTTTAAATATATTTTAAACTGGTTAGTAGAACTAGGGAAATGTTTACGGTCAGGATCAAACTCCTCCCACAAAAAACGACTAACCGAAATTAATCATTATTTACTATAAATTGATAGTGTGGCATGCTATACTTCATTTAAAGCAATGTATATATATGGGTTAGGGTTAGGGTTATACGACAGCCCTAATATATATATATATATATATATATATATATATATATATATATATATATATATATATATATATTAATCATGCACTTTGTACCTCATATTAATTGAGAGTCTACATAAAATATTTGTAGTTTAAAAAAAAAAAAAATTGCAACCAACTACAAAAAGGTCATTATAAGGAATTTTAGCAAGAAACTGTGACCAGCCCGCTAATAAAATACAATGTTACATATTCCTTATTTTTAACTTTTAACTTCATTTTTAATGCCAGTTTGCAATCTCTCTTTTTTATTCAATGCCACAAGAACAGGAGTTATTACATAGTCACATTAAAGTCGCCATTAAACGGAATATATTTTTCTTCCCTATTGTGCCATAGGCCTACATCCGAGTGAAACGCTTCTGGAACAAGAACAAATGTAGGGCGGGGCTTGATTTTGTCTGTGAGGAATTGATTGGATGGTTGTGGTTTGCTATTGGTGGATCTCATGTGAGTGACAGGTGGCCCCGCCCTCATCATCAGAGAAGAGATGAGATGCTGCAAGTTATTCTGATTCAAGATTAAGAGGCACATGAATTAAGAAAAATAATGATGTGCACCAATAAACCATTATAAATACTGCAATATTCCATAATAAAACAAGAACTGTCAATTTTGATTTCATGGTGACGTTTTGTTTTTAGTTTGTTCCAAAAGATTTAAGTACAACTTAAAATTATTTCTAAAATTCGATATTTGTTTGAAAAGAGCCCACTTCTTCTGAAGCGTATGGCATTTTCCTAATAAAATAAAATAATTTCACAATGTATTTTTAAGATGTCATTCCGAAAACAAAAAAAAAGCAGTTTTCTGTTAATATGGTTCCAAAATACCAATTTGCAATCTCTTCATTAACTGACACAAATTACGTCAACCACTGCTCCCCCCTCCCTCACATATAAATTGTGGGTGTTTCCCTGAGCGCATCGCTTGTAGTACCGTTGGGTAGTCCAATTCATTCGAGCGGATCGGTTCGTTCGAACGATTCATTTCAATGAACCGGTTCTTTCGAGTCTAAATTGTTTCCAGAAGTCAAAACGCATCATTTCACGTTTCCTTGTTTTGCACCTACATTAATATTTGGCTGTTATCACCATCTTTTCAATTAAGTTATTATATATTGGTTATATATAAGTTATATAGCCTATATATTGTTATATATTCAATGTAAATGTGTACCAGATCCATTCCCTAAGTCCCAGATTTGCCTTTAACCTTTCCTACATAGGCTACAGGTGAAACTCGATTTTTTTTTAATATTGTGCAAAAGTTATAATTTTGATATGATTATGACCCAAATCTCAGAAAATTAGAATATTACATGAAATCAATCTTTTATATACTTTATATACTTTAAATACAGAAATGTTGGCCCTCTGAAAAGTAATCATGCATATGTATATAGTTATATATATTAGTTTCACCTTTTAATTTGAATTACTGAAACTTTTGCACGTTATTCTAATTTTTTCACCTGTAGGCTATTTGGAAAAATGAATCATATTTGTGTAAAATATTTTTTTTGCTCTCACAGCAAGTTCTTATCAAGAATTAATATCCTGGGAATGAATAAAAGTCAAAACGGCTTGCCGTAAGTTCGCCGTAATGGATCTGGAGAGATTCGATTCAACTGAATCATTTAAAAAGAACCGATTCAAATGAACGATTCGCTTGCGAATCGGACGTCGCGAATTTGTATAAACTTTGCAACATGGCGGCAGAGCACATCGGCGAGTTGGCAAGCATGGAAAACTCCAACCGAAGCGCTCGTCCCGGTTTCTGCAGCGATAAATACTCTTTGCTCGTCATTGTTGGACAGCCCGGTCCGTCTGGATTTGTGGATTTGCTAGTGTCAGAGATTGAAAGAGGTAAACATTTGTCTTCCTGTGGGATGGTGACTGAATGAGAGCCACCGCGCGCGTCCCTCGCCCATCACTCCGAGGCTACGTCATGAAGAGAAAAATCGCTACAAAACAAAAACAAAAACAATAACAAATGTATCACTGCAGCGGGTTTGTAGCTCTTGTTGCTGGAACATTATTATTATTACAAAGATGTTGGAATATAACTAGGAATAACTAATCTGTAGTTTCATCAAGTTTTTGCTGCCAGTTTAAACTTAATATAACTTTAAAATGTACCTCAGTATTAAGGACTTGCTAATATAAATGGCTGGGGGATTATAGGTAAAAGGTTTGCAGAATTTTCATTGAAAGTCTGTTGAAAGCTGTCACATGGCATGGATGTAACCATATACTAACTCCAGAGACTCCCTTTTGTTCATATGACCTTGACCTCCTTTTATTTTGTCAGCTGAGAAGGAACTAAAAAGAGATAAATGCCCACAGAGGGCTCATATGCGTATATTTACTGTTGAACTGGGTCTCTCAGCTTTCAAAAACCCAATCCGTTCAGAAAAAAACTAGGCTATGTATAAATAATGTTTTTGTGCTTACATTTGAAGAACAATATTAAAGACCAGATAACTCTGTTCGATTAATGTTACTGGAAGAACGTTGAGAGAACCTTGACACAACGTTAGCTAACGTTCTCAGAGCGTTCCCTGTTAGCTGGGTAGGACCTAAAATCAATATGAGGAAGTTATATGAGACACTTCAGATGTGCACTGTTCACCATGATGGGTTTGAACTGATTGAAATATGATTGGAATCACTTCAAAAAAGAAAATACAGTTGCAAAAAAATCTAAATATTGAGAAAATCGCCTTTAAAGTTGTCCAAATGAAGTCCTTAGCAATGCATATTACTAATAATAATACATTTTTGACATATTTATGTAGGAAATGTACAAAATATCTTCATGGAACATGGTCTTTACTTAATATCCTAATGATTTTTGTCATAAAAGTAAAATTGATCATTTTGACCCATACAATGTATTGTTGGCTATTGCCACAAATATACCTGTGAGACTTATGACTGGTTTTGTGCTCCAGGGTCACATATAAAGAAATATCGGTATCGGGCAAAATTTTCATATCGGTGCATCCCTAATATATTTTTCTTCACACTGAGGTGTGAATTATTATGATATTGGTTTTCCAGTATTTCAGGGTTTTTGTGAGATGCTTGGCCCTTGGATCCCAAAGCACATAAAAAGACCCAGCCAGCTCTGCAGAACATAAATAATGCAGCTCATTTACTTCAGCATGGCTAACCCAACGTGACTTCCCTGTCTGCTTGAGATCTCTCGGGGCCCGCAATCCTCATCTGAATGCACACTCTTATGAAAGATAAGCAGCAGATATGCGTCACTGACTTGTTTTCTCTGTCGAAAGTCCCTGAAAAGGCAAAGCAATTCTTTTGTCGACGGACAGCACTGTTATATATAGCGTATCTTGTGTTTGCAGACTCTCCTTCCTCATTGTGCTGGTTTGTGCAGCTCAAAGTTCGTCTTTAATATGTGTGAGGTACATCTGCTGCATTGAAAGAAAAACTGCTTAAACCGGCCTAAGCCGTTTTGCTTGTCTCCCACCACTTGGTCAGACTGGGAGACCAGGCTGGTTAGGCATGATTGTGCATATTTTTTTCTTTTATCACCTGCTTTCCTTTGATTTTCAGTCTCTTTATCTGTGACCATACACAAGGGCCATGTGACTTGATGCACACACATCCTCTTTCTGACTGTTGCCAGCATTTCCTTCTCTTCCTGGTCAGACGGTGCGGCTTCCACAACAGTTATCTGACAGGAATGTGATTTGTTCTGGTTTAAATGCTGTGATGAATAATTGAACTTTTGTTTGTTGACTTGTCTTTGCATAGGTATACGCTCATGGGCCGTCGACCTGACCGCCTGCAATATAGACGAACAGCTTAAACTGTTTATTTCAAGACACTCTGCTTTCTTCTCTGAGGACCTCAAAGGTAAGAAGCAAACAATATATGAAATATTTACCCTTGTCTGTGGATTTTTGTGGGATGGAAAATAATATGATGGAAAGAAATTATATTTCAATGATTTTGTGTTCTTTGTTTTTCTTTTTCTTTCACTTCCCCAAGAAACTTTGCGTTCGGGCGCAAAATTTATGCATTCTTTGCGAGTGGATGCAAAGTTTCTTGGGGCAATGCAAAAGTTTTGCAAGCAGAGTTTCATGAAAACTTTCTGCAAATGAACACAAAGTTTCTCAGGGGAACAAACATTTTTGTGAGCATACACAAAGGTTTCATTGGGGAAAGCAACTGTTTTTGTGAGAGAATGTAAAGTTACATTTAAGGGAAAGCAAAGGTTTTTGTGAGAGAATGTAAAGTTTCATTGGGGAAAGCAAAGGTTTCATTGGGGAAAGCAAAGGTTTTTGTGAGGGAATGTAAAGTTTCATTAGGGAAGCAAAGGTTTTTGTGAGAGAATGTAAAGTTTCATTGAGGAAAGCAAAGGTTTCATTGGGGAAAGCAAAGGTTTTTGTGAGAGAATGTAAAGTTTCATTGGGGAAAGCAAAGGTTTCATTGGGGAAAGCAAAGGTTTTTGTGAGGGAATGTAAAGTTTCATTAGGGAAGCAAAGGTTTTTGTGAGAGAATGTAAAGTTTCATTGAGGAAAGCAAAGGTTTCATTGGGGAAAGCAAAGGTTTCATTGGGGAAAGCAAAGGTTTCATTGGGGAAAGCAAAGGTTTTTGTGAGGGAATGTAAAGTTTCATTAGGGAAGCAAAGGTTTTTGTGAGAGAATGTAAAGTTTCATTGGGGAAAGCAAAGGTTTCATTGGGGAAAGCAAAGGTTTTTGTGAGAGAATGTAAAGTTTCATTAGGGAAGCAAAGGTTTTTGTGAGAGAATGTAAAGTTTCATTGAGGAAAGCAAAGGTTTTTGTGAGAGAATGTAAAGTTTCATTGGGGAAAGCAAAGGTTTCATTGGGGAAAGCAAAGGTTTTTGTGAGGGAATGTAAAGTTTCATTGGGGAAAGCAAAGGTTTCATTGGGGAAAGCAAAGGTTTTTGTGAGGGAATGTAAAGTTTCATTAGGGAAGCAAAGGTTTTTGTGAGAGAATGTAAAGTTTCATTGGGGAAAGCAAAGGTTTCATTGGGGAAAGCAACTGTTTTTGTGAGAGAATGTAAAGTTACATTTAAGGGAAAGCAAAGGTTTTTGTGAGAGAATGTAAAGTTTCATTGGGGAAAGCAAAGGTTTCATTGGGGAAAGCAAAGGTTTTTGTGAGGGAATGTAAAGTTTCATTAGGGAAGCAAAGGTTTTTGTGAGAGAATGTAAAGTTTCATTGAGGAAAGCAAAGGTTTCATTGGGGAAAGCAAAGGTTTTTGTGAGAGAATGTAAAGTTTCATTGGGGAAAGCAAAGGTTTCATTGGGGAAAGCAACTGTTTTTGTGAGAGAATGTAAAGTTACATTTAAGGGAAAGCAAAGGTTTTGTGAGAGAATGTAAAGTTTCATTGGGGAAAGCAAAGGTTTCATTGGGGAAAGCAACTGTTTTTGTGAGAGAATGTAAAGTTACATTTAAGGGAAAGCAAAGGTTTTTGTGAGAGAATGTAAAGTTACATTTAAGGGAAAGCAAAGGTTTTTGTGAGAGAATGTAAAGTTACATTTAAGGGAAAGCAAAGGTTTTGTGAGAGAATATAAAGTTTCATTGGGGAAAGCAAAGGTTTCATTGGGGAAAGCAACTGTTTTTGTGAGAGAATGTAAAGTTTCATTGGGGAAAGCAAAGGTTTCATTGGGGAAAGCAACTGTTTTTGTGAGAGAATGTAAAGTTACATTTAAGGGAAAGCAAAGGTTTTTGTGAGAGAATGTAAAGTTACATTTAAGGGAAAGCAAAGGTTTTTGTGAGAGAATGTAAAGTTACATTTAAGGGAAAGCAAAGGTTTTTGTGAGAGAATGTAAAGTTTCATTGGGGAAAGCAAAGGTTTTTGTGAGAGAATGTAAACTTTGCTTTCCTCAATGAAACGTTTCATTAGGGAAAGCAACTGTTTTTGTGAGAGAATGTAAAGTTTCATTGGGGAAAGCAAAGGTTTTTGTGAGAGAATGTAAACTTTGCTTTCCTCAATGAAACGTTTCATTAGGGAAAGCAACTGTTTTTGTGAGAGAATGTAAAGTTTCATTTAAGGGAAAGCAAAGGTTTTGTGAGAGAATGTAAAGTTTCATTGGGGAAAGCAAAGGTTTCATTGGGGAAAGCAACTGTTTTTGTGAGAGAATGTAAAGTTTCATTAGGGAAGCAAAGGTTTTTGTGAGAGAATGTAAAGTTACATTTAAGGGAAAGCAAAGGTTTTTGTGAGAGAATGTAAAGTTACATTTAAGGGAAAGCAAAGGTTTTTGTGAGAGAATGTAAAGTTTCATTGGGGAAAGCAAAGGTTTTTGTGAGAGAATGTAAACTTTGCTTTCCTCAATGAAACATTTCATTAGGGAAAGCAACTGTTTTTGTGAGAGAATGTAAAGTTTCATTGGGGAAAGCAAAGGTTTCATTGGGGAAAGCAACTGTTTTTGTGAGAGAATGTAAAGTTACATTTAAGGGAAAGCAAAGGTTTTTGTGAGAGAATGTAAAGTTTCATTGGGGAAAGCAAAGGTTTCATTGGGGAAAGCAACTGTTTTTGTGAGAGAATGTAAAGTTACATTTAAGGGAAAGCAAAGGTTTTTGTGAGAGAATGTAAAGTTTCATTGGGGAAAGCAAAGGTTTCATTGGGGAAAGCAAAGGTTTTTGTGAGAGAATGTAAAGTTTCATTAGGGAAGCAAAGGTTTTTGTGAGAGAATGTAAAGTTTCATTGGGGAAAGCAAAGGTTTCATTGGGGAAAGCAACTGTTTTTGTGAGAGAATGTAAAGTTACATTTAAGGGAAAGCAAAGGTTTTGTGAGAGAATGTAAAGTTTCATTGGGGAAAGCAAAGGTTTCATTGGGGAAAGCAACTGTTTTTGTGAGAGAATGTAAAGTTACATTTAAGGGAAAGCAAAGGTTTTTGTGAGAGAATGTAAAGTTACATTTAAGGGAAAGCAAAGGTTTTTGTGAGAGAATGTAAAGTTACATTTAAGGGAAAGCAAAGGTTTTTGTGAGAGAATGTAAAGTTTCATTGGGGAAAGCAAAGGTTTTTGTGAGAGAATGTAAACTTTGCTTTCCTCAATGAAAGGTTTCATTAGGGAAAGCAACTGTTTTTGTGAGAGAATGTAAAGTTTCATTGGGGAAAGCAAAGGTTTTTGTGAGAGAATGTAAAGTTTCATTGGGGAAAGCAAAGGTTTTTGTGAGAGAATGTAAACTTTGCTTTCCTCAATGAAACGTTTCATTAGGGAAAGCAACTGTTTTTGTGAGAGAATGTAAAGTTACATTTAAGGGAAAGCAAAGGTTTTGTGAGAGAATGTAAAGTTTCATTGGGGAAAGCAAAGGTTTCATTGGGGAAAGCAAAGGTTTCATTGGGGAAAGCAACTGTTTTTGTGAGAGAATGTAAAGTTACATTTAAGGGAAAGCAAAGGTTTTTGTGAGAGAATGTAAAGTTACATTGGGGAAAGCAAAGGTTTCATTGGGGAAAGCAAAGGTTTTTGTGAGAGAATGTAAAGTTACATTTAAGGGAAAGCAAAGGTTTTTGTGAGAGAATGTAAAGTTACATTTAAGGGAAAGCAAAGGTTTTTGTGAGAGAATGTAAAGTTTCATTGGGGAAAGCAAAGGTTTTTGTGAGAGAATGTAAACTTTGCTTTCCTCAATGAAAGGTTTCATTAGGGAAAGCAACTGTTTTTGTGAGAGAATGTAAAGTTTCATTGGGGAAAGCAAAGGTTTTTGTGAGAGAATGTAAAGTTTCATTGGGGAAAGCAAAGGTTTTTGTGAGAGAATGTAAACTTTGCTTTCCTCAATGAAACGTTTCATTAGGGAAAGCAACTGTTTTTGTGAGAGAATGTAAAGTTACATTTAAGGGAAAGCAAAGGTTTTTGTGAGAGAATGTAAAGTTTCATTGGGGAAAGCAAAGGTTTCATTGGGGAAAGCAACTGTTTTTGTGAGAGAATGTAAAGTTACATTTAAGGGAAAGCAAAGGTTTTTGTGAGAGAATGTAAAGTTACATTTAAGGGAAAGCAAAGGTTTTTGTGAGAGAATGTAAAGTTTCATTGGGGAAAGCAAAGGTTTTTATTAGAAAACGCAGTTTCATTGGAGAAAGCAAGGTTTTTTTTTTTGTGAGCCAATGCAAGAGTATGTATAAAAATAATTGTATGAATGTAAGTGTATCATTCCTCCTATTTATTTATTTTTATCAGTAGTGAATAGAAGTTTGTAAAGAGAATTATTTCAGATCCTGTCATGACAGTTTAATTACCTTGTGTTAGTGAAATGTGGTTAACGCACAGATGAAACCATCAAGCCAGTTTGCATTTCTCCTGTCACCTGCATGTAAAGTTTGACTGCTTTGCTGAAGTAGGTCAGGATGGACAATGTTTGTCTTTAAGCATGGTCATACAGTGAGGATTAAATCAGCAATGTCACGAATTCACTCTTCTTTTTTAGTGACCAGCTGCCGCCATTCGGGCTGTGAGCAATTAACTGCGGATTGTTGTTATTAAAAAGTCAGTCTGTACTGGCTACACTGGGGGGAAAATGGGGTAGAAACAGGTAGGTTTTCACTCAGAAATTGCTAGTAAATTTCACAAATATTTAAACAGAATTGGCAAGTTGAATTAAACATTCAGATTTTGAAGTAGAAAGATGGATATAGTGTTTTCTTGTAAAACATATTCCAATAATCTTTTATTTACAATTTAGAAGAAAAAAACCCCTCTTGGTTGAGGTTACAGCACATTGTTTTCTTTGTGCCATTTTGATTGAGATATTCCTCATAATATCACTTCAGATGAATCTTGTTTGGGCTTGGCTGAGTGGTGTGACCTATTATTTCCTAAACTGCTGTTTCGGCACAGCGTGAAGTGAGCGACAACAGTCTGGTGTAGACACGGTAAAACCATGAAACAGTCTGAATCGAATGTGATGTGATCAAACGCGTCTTTCTATGAAACTGTTCTTGCGGCCTGCACATACACTACAACCAGTGTAGCCTCAATCACTTAGACAGAATGATTTAATAGTTTTTTTTTAGGAATAATTCAAAAAGACTTAAATTCAGGAGTTAGATTAGATTAGATTCAACTTTATTGTCATTACACAAGTACAGGTACGAGGCAACGAAATGCAGTTTGGGTCTAACCAGAAGTGCAATAGCAGCAAGTGCAGGATATACAGTGGTTTCATAAGTGCAGGACATGAATATGTACTGAATAAATATAGAGATGGCTATTACTATAAATAGAATTTACAGATAGATATGTACTGAATATAATATACAGATGGATGTTGCTATAAACAGTTTGCAGATAGATATATACTGAACAGAATTTACAGATAGATATGTACTGAATATATATACAGATGGCTATTATTGTAAACAGAATTTACAGATAGATAGATATATACTGAATGTAATATACGGATGGATATTACTATAAACAGAATTTACAGGGTAGATATGTACTGAATATATATATACAGATGGATATTACTATAAGCAGAATTTACAGATAGATGTATATAATGATATGTTAGGCTAAGATGGGCAGTATAGCAATGGACGATATAGTGCAAATGAGCATATTTCAGTTAGGTAGTAGTGCAAGATGCATATATGAACAGGTGTTACTGTAATAAACAGTCGATAGTGCAAATGAGCATCCAGTAGTGCAAATAACAAGTGAAGGCAGATGTGAGGGGGAGAGGAGGGTTATCAGTATATAGGGGGAGTGGGATCAACGAGGGTTAGAGTTCAATAAGGAGACAGTTCTGGGAAAAAAACTGTTCTTTAGTCTGCTGGTCCTGGTCCGGAGGCACCTGAAACGCCTACCAGAGGGCAGGAGAGAAAACAGTTTGTGGGCTGGGTGAGAGGAGTCCTTAAGGATGCTGCGAGCTCGATGCAGACAGCGTTTCCTCTGGATGTGGTCGATGGCAGGTAGTGGAGTCCCTGTGATGCGCTGGGCGGTTTTCACCACCCGCTGTAGTGCCTTGCGCTCTGCAGCAGAGCAGCTCCCATACCATACTGTAACACAGTTGGTCAGGATGCTTTCTATTGCGCAGCGATAGAAGTTCACCAGTATAGCCGAGGATAGCTGATTCTTCCTCAGTGTCCTCAGGAAGAAAAGACGCTGGTGAGCCTTCTTGACCAGGCTGGAGGTATTGGTTGTCCAGGACATGTCCGCCGAGATGTGGATCCCCAGGAACTTGAAACTGGAGACAAGCTCAACAGCCGTTCCATTGATGTGGATGGTGTCGTGTGTGCCTCTTGCCTCTTTCCTGAAGTCCACGATGAGTTCTTTTGTTTTGGTGGTGTTAGGGAGCAGATTATTTTCAGTGCACCATGTGGCCAGGTGCTGGATCTCCTCCCTATAGGCGGTCTCATCGTTGTTGCTGATGAGTCTAATCACCGTAGTGTCGTCCGCAAACTTGATGATGGAATTAGATCCATACACAGGCTTGCAATCGGAGGTGAAGAGGGAGTAGAGAAATGGGCTTAGCACACAGCCCTGTGGTACGCCAGTATTGAGTGTGATGGAGGTGGAGTAGGTGGAGCCTGATCGAACATTCTGGGGTCTGTTGGTCAGGAAGTCCAATATCCAGTTGCACATTGAGGTGTTGATGCCCAGGTCTCCAAGTTTGGCTATTAACTTGGTTGGGATGACAGTGTTGAATGCTGAGCTGAAGTCAACAAACAGCATACGTGCATACGTGTTCTTATTGTCCAGATGTGTAAGCACAGAGTGCAGTGCCAAGGAGACTGCATCCTCTGTGCTCCTATTGCTACGGTAGGCAAACTGGTGTGAGTCCAATGTGGATGGTAGAGAGTCTTTTAGATGTGCCAAGACCAACCGCTCAAAGCACTTCATAACGATGGGTGTGAGTGCTACAGGGCGGTAGTCGTTAAGGCACCTCGGGCTAGAGTGTTTTGGTACTGGCACAATGGAAGTGCATTTAAAGCATGTTGGTATGGTTTCTTGGGCAAGAGACAAGTTGAAAATGTCTGTAAAAACCCCAGCGAGCTGTTCTGCACATGCCCTGAGTACTCGTCCAGGGATGTTGTCTGGTCCAGCAGCCTTGTGCGGGCTGATTCGGTACAGTGCATTGCAGACGTCTGTGGAGGAGAGTGTGATTGGCGGGTGGTCAGCAGAGGGTTTGGCCTTGGTGGCAGTTTCTCTGTTGTCTCTTTCAAAGCGAGCATAAAAGTAATTTAGCTCGTTCAGAAAGTTGATGTCAGTGGCTGCGGGGGTGGATTTGGTGGGTTTGTAGTCACTGATGGCCTGAATGCCCTGCCACATGCGTCGAGGGTCAAAGTTGGAAAAGTGTCCCTCTATCTTTAGCTTGTAGCAGAGCTTGGCCTCTTTGATGCCCCTCTTCAGGTTTGCTCTGGATGTGCTGTAGGCTTGTGCATCTCCTGATCTGAAGGCAGCATTGCGTGTCTTCAACAGGAGTCGCACTTCCCTGTTCATCCATGGCTTCTGATTAGGGTATGTGGTGATCTGCTTCTGGGTTGTAACACTGTCAGTGGTGGTATTGATATAATCCAGTACAGAGGAGGTGTAGCAGTCAATGTCTGTGTGAGAGCCACTGGTGGCTTGGGAAGCAAACATACTCCAGTCTGTGTGTAGAAACCTTTCCTGGAGTATGAGATCTGCCCCCTCAGGCCACACCTTGATGGTCTTCACTGATGGCTTCACATGGTTGATGAGGGGTGCATATTTGGGGGTGAGGAACAAAGAAAGGTGATCTGACTGTCCCAGGTGGGGGAGGGGTGTCGCAACGTAAGCTCCAGCCATGTTTGTGTAAACATGGTCTAAAGTTTTGTTTCCTCTGGTGTGACAGGAAACATGCTGGTGAAATTTCGGTAGCACTGACTTTAAGTTTGAATGATTAAAATCACCAGCAACAATAAACGCAGCTTCTGGGTGAACAGTCTGTTGTTTACTGATGGCTGCGTGAAGTTCTTTCATAGCAAGCTTAGCATCAGCATCCGGGAGAATATAGGCTGCAGTTATAATGGTGGAAGTGAACTCCCGCGGTAGATAAAACGGACTACATTTAACCATGAGAAACTCAAGGTTAGCTGAACAATGTCTCCCAACAATAGCAGAGTTTGTGCACCAAGCTTTGTTAATGTAAATGCACAATCCACCACCTCTGGTCTTACCGGAGCCATCTAATGTTCTATCTGCCCGGAGTGTGTGGCGTCCCGCTAGCTCAATAGCGTTGTCCGGTATTCCGCTGTTTAACCATGTTTCCTTGAATATTAAGACGTTACAGTTCAAAAGTCTCTTGCTGTGTGTGATACTGAGTCGAATCTCCTCCATTTTGTTCACCAGCGACCGTACATTGGCAAGGAAAATGCTGGGTAAAGAGAGCCGGTGTGGTGTTAGCTTTAGCTTAGCTCTTAGTCCTCCGCGCTTCCCCCGCCTTTGTTTACGATCTCGACGCCGCCTGCGAGCACTTCCGCCTGGACGGGTAGAGTGCATAGCATCAGGTGTTCTGGTGATCTCAGGAAGGAGTCGAAGGTTGTCCATAAAACTGTCGGAAATTCGCAAACCAATATCCAAAAGCTCACATCGGGTGTACGATGTAAAGGCACAACTGTTCTGCATGAACAGACCCGAAATGAGCAAGAAATATACCGCAACATTGCAGAATCTGGAGAGAGCCCGAGCCTCGCGATGTACTCGCGCCGCCATCATGGACTCATTACTAGGGACAGGTGTGGTAGTATGGGTCAGTTTAAGGGTAAAGTTAGGGACAGGTGTGGTAGTATGGGTCAGTTTAAGGGTAAAGTTAGGGACAGGTGTGGTGGTATGGGTAGGTTTAGGGACAGGTGTGTTAGTATGGGTCAGTTTAAGGGTAAAGTTAGGGACAGGTGTGGTGGTATGGGTAGGTTTAGGGACAGGTGTGGTAGTATGGGTCAGTTTAAGGGTAAAGTTAGGGACAGGTGTGGTGGTATGGGTAAGTTTAAGGGTAAAGTTAGGGACAGGTGTGGTAGTATGGGTCAGTTTAAGGGTAAAGTTAGGGACAGGTGTGGTAGTATGGGTCAGTTTAAGGGTAAAGTTAGGGACAGGTGTGGTAGTATGGGTCAGTTTAAGGGTAAAGTTAGGGACAGGTGTGGTGGTATGGGTAAGTTTAAGGGTAAAGTTAGGGACCGGTGTGGTAGTATGGGTCAGTTTAAGGGTAAAGTTAGGGACAGGTGTTGTTGTATGGGTAAGTTTAAGGGTAAAGTTAGGGACAGGTGTGGTAGTATGGGTCAGTTTAAGGGTAAAATTAGGGACAGGTGTGGTAGTATGGGTCAGTTTAAGGGTAAAGTTAGGGACAGGTGTGGTGGTATGGGTAGGTTTAGGGACAGGTGTGGTAGTATGGGTCAGTTTAAGGGTAAAGTTAGGGACAGGTGTGGTGGTATGGGTAGGTTTAGGGACAGGTGTGTTAGTATGGGTCAGTTTAAGGGTAAAGTTAGGGACAGGTGTGGTGGTATGGGTAGGTTTAGGGACAGGTGTGGTAGTATGGGTCAGTTTAAGGGTAAAGTTAGGGACAGGTGTGGTGGTATGGGTAAGTTTAAGGGTAAAGTTAGGGACAGGTGTGGTAGTATGGGTCAGTTTAAGGGTAAAGTTAGGGACAGGTGTGGTAGTATGGGTCAGTTTAAGGGTAAAGTTAGGGACAGGTGTGGTAGTATGGGTCAGTTTAAGGGTAAAGTTAGGGACAGGTGTGGTAGTATGGGTCAGTTTAAGGGTAAAGTTAGGGACAGGTGTGGTAGTATGGGTCAGTTTAAGGGTAAAGTTAGGGACAGGTGTGGTAGTATGGGTCAGTTTAAGGGTAAAGTTAGGGACAGGTGTGGTGGTATGGGTAAGTTTAAGGGTAAAGTTAGGGACAGGTGTGGTAGTATGGGTCAGTTTAAGGGTAAAGTTAGGGACAGGTGTGGTGGTATGGGTAAGTTTAAGGGTAAAGTTAGGGACAGGTGTGGTAGTATGGGTCAGTTTAAGGGTAAAGTTAGGGACAGGTGTGGTGGTATGGGTAAGTTTAAGGGTAAAGTTAGGGACAGGTGTGGTGGTATGGGTAAGTTTAAGGGTAGGGTCAGGTGTAAGACGTGTCAACAGTGTAATTATAAATAACTACAGAAATTAATTACATGCAGGTAATTTTTAAAATGTAAGTCCAATGTAAAAACATGTACACAATAAGTGCATTGTATCAAATTATTAATTTAAATGTTAGTACATAGTAGTTAAGGCCACCTAATATCAAATTATTAATTTAAATGTTAGTACATAGTAGTTAAGGCCACCTAATATAAAGTGGGTCCATGTTAATGTTGTTTGTTCATGCATGTTTGTTCGTAAAACATTTATAATAATGTTAAAATGTATTCATATTTATAGAAAATATAATGTAACCAAGATTAATAAATGCTAGTTCATGATTACTGTTAAAGAATTAAACCTTATTGAAAATTGTTACTTAATATTTTAATTAAAAACAAAAGTAGTTTTTAAATTATATTCAATTGTATATCGCCTTTTTTATTTTTTTTATGCAAGATTTTAAATGCAAGGTGTGCTATTAATTGACTGGTTTATCCATTCTTAGGCATTAAGGAAATCTATTTACTATAATTCCAGCAAAATATCGTTACTGTGATGTAAAATAAGGCTAAGGGTTCATTTACATGACATCGATGTACTAAAAACTGAAAAACTTTTCCTTTTGTGTTTTCCGCGTACAGACGACAAAGTTGTCAAATGGCTTGTTTCCGCCGAGCGGTACGGTTTGGTACGCAATTTTTGCCGTTTCCATTGTCAGAAGTTGTGAATGGTACTGTAATTCCGACCCGTACCATAACACTTTTTTGGCACCCTTCCGCTGGGGTACCTAGCACAGTAGCCCGGTACTAAAGGATGGAGCTAGACTCACTGCAGAACGTTGATTGGTTGACAGAGAAACGTCACTTGCGCGTGCTTTTGGCTGTGTTTTTTCTTGGAGCCTGAAGCCTTGACTCAAACAAAGCGTGTCTTCTTGTGACAAACAGTCACATGGCGAGAAGCAATTGTTGTTTGTGTCGCTTTCTTTGCGCGAGAATGACGTTGATCACTACACTACACCATGTCTATCATAAGCGTACTGTTGGCGGTGGAAACGCAAGCCGGATCAGGATTTACAGTCCCGAATCGTACGGTACTGAACCGTGCCGCACCGCTCGGTGGAAACGAGCCAAAAATGATCCCGTTCACACATATCTGTGAAAACTACTAAAACGCTGTATTACCCATGCCAGGCTGGTAGGTGGCAATGTCCCTTTGGGCCCCTTTACACCTGGTATTAAGATATGTGAGATTCTCACAAGTTGATGAGGGAGACACATTCCTGTTTACACCTGGTGTTTTAATCTGACTCTTTTGTCCACTTTCAACCACTTCCATCCGGATTTTTTCGAAGGTCTATGGGTGGGTTTTGTGCTTGGTAAATTTTTTTTATCTTCAAACCAAACTTGGGTCTCCAGCCGACACAGTTTAGATCCCGTCTGGCTAGCGCGCTTTCCATAATGTTTAATTAGGTCAGTAGGAGGAGTGTATGGTGTCTTTTAGTAGCTGTTCTAGTTGCGTTTTCCACTACCTCTGGAAGTAGACGAAAGTGATGAAAGCTCAAAACGTTTTAGACCCTGTATTTATCGTCGTCCACTAGTCATCTGATCGACCAAAACATATCTTAATACCAGGTGTAAACAGGGCCTTTGTAAAGAAACACTGCACGCAATATAGACTAAACACCTAATAAACATTCGCATGACGTCACCATTTTCACAAATTCATGTTTTTGTGGTTTACATGGAGACGATAATGTTTCACTTTCAAAAGTTTGCATTTACAGGCCCCCAAAACGCCATTGTCGTGTAAATGAATGGCCAAAATGCATAAAGTTTTCAGTTTTTAGCTGAAAAGTGACGTGCAAACACCCTAAAATCCTGTCTTGGATGTTATACTGCATGTAAAAGAGTCTCCCTGATCTGAACTTCCCCTCTGGCTCAAACTGTTCTTTTCGTCAACATCACCTCATAGAGGAATCCGCTCAAAGGACCCGTCTATTTCTGTCAGGGTCTCTGTGCCGAGAACAACACAGCCTTTCACTGAAGCACAAATGGACTGAAACATTTTTCTTTGTGTCGTTTTAAGAATTAATAATTTGTTTGTGCTTTTTAGATCACAGGGATCTCAAGCTTGCAGTGTTTTGATTTGCCTTCTACAATGAAGGCACTGTTGAAGGACCAGCAGGGTCGGGTTTGACTGGGGAACAAGTTCATTACCACCGTCTCCTATCTGTACGTCCCTGTAGACATTGACATCATCTTTTACACAGTGTTTTTTTTAGGCTTACGTCCTGCTGAATGTGTCGGGTATATACTGTCCCAGTCATTTCCAGGCACACATGCTGATTAATCCTGACTAATCATTGAGCAGCTGTTCAGGAATGTCAGTCTATCTCTGTGGAGCTGTTTTCTCCTTCCTGTGCCTGGAAACTGATTATATTCACGGTGCTGTCTGTATGGTATTGTAAGGTATGATCAAATGCTTTCGAATTACGAAAGTTCGTGTTTATATTGGACCACATTAGTGAGTCTTTTTGTCACTCATGAGTTCCCAGCTTCCCGTTGGACAGATATTTGGGTTCTTCTGTATACATTTTGGCCGTAGTGACTTTTTCACCCAAGACCAAAGAGATTAAATGCCGTTTCATGCATACTGAGCTTTTTACACTGTTAAAGACATGGATTCCCATGCTAAACATGGACAAAGTTTCAAACAATAAGTTGGACGTTTGATGGAATATTTCTGTGCCAAAAATACTCCTTCCGGTTTCTCACAAGTTTCGGAAAGTTTTTTTCGAGTATGGGTCTGCGTGACGTCAACAAGGGCGGAATGTCCTTGTACGGGCCGTACGGGCTCTTCTCCCGGAAGGGCGCATGCGCACGACCGACCAGAGCGAGAGAGCAAATGCACGCCCATTAACGTGATTTGCTCTGCTTTAGGGAAGTCGTCGTTGACTGAAACTGAGTGTGACACCCCCCTTAAAGATTTCTGGAGATCTGCCTCAATCTAGAGAAAAGATTCATCTCAGCCTTTTATTAGCTGCTGTTGAGTAGAGTTTAAGGTAACACTTCACAATAGGGCTGTCACGATTCCTCTATTAAATTTGAGTAGCCTACTCTATTTAAAAAAATCCTTGATTGCAATTTAGCCATGTCGAGTAACCATGGCGCATTCCACGGACGAGAGTCCTTGAACCGCATTAAGACAGTTTTCTGAGGCTGCATGATGTATTAAAACCATTTAAAAACTAAACTTGTAGCATAGTGCTATTGTGAATTCACAAAGGTTGAGATTAAATTTCATAAATGTATGCTCTGCCATTACGCGTGCGTTAGTCTCGATCCTGGTAAGCGCTTATTGTCACAGTTGTAAACACGATGGCGTTCTTCAACGAGGGAGTTTGGCGTCACGGCATTTGTTTCCAGGTGGACCGTTAAAGAACGCAACACACTCGTCTTGCGGACATCCTGTAGAATTCAGATGATGACTTCGAAACTCCTGAAGTGTTTCCAGAAAAGTGTGCCATATGCATCAGACTTTCAGCCAACGGTCCGTGGGCGTGACTGCTGAGGCTGAGACTGTGTGTGTCAGAGTGGCTCCGTTCACAGTAAATGCTGCTCCATGAACTGTTATCATTTACATGCTTTGAGCGTCTCAAACTCCATCTCTGCATATGCTGTGAGTTTGGGTTGCTTTTAATGTTTATCTGGGAACGCAATGTGCGCCATTTCATCAGATTTGTTACGCAACTCATTTATAAACCTACACCTAACACAGGAGAATACATTAGTATGTTTCTAAATATGCCAACTGTTCATCGCCATTTCAAAACAAGTTTAACCCCTCGCATGTTTTGATGTCCACATATTCTTGTTCAAGAAATTACAGTAGCTGTTGGGGTGTAACGATACACTCGTGTCACGATTCGATACAAATCACGATACTGAACTCGTATCAGATGCGTATCGTGATATTTTAAGCCAAAATAATTTTTTTTATTTCTTTTTTAAATTATATTATAAAATATCATCATTATTATTATCAGGAGCTACAAATATTCCCCATTGCATTATTATACGTTATATTCAACATTATATGTAGTCGTTTAATGTAGTAATGTCACTGAAACGCCGTAAACTTTTTTTAATTTTTTCCCTCACTCAGTCCTCGCGCTTTTAATGCAGGCATTGGATCTCTAAAGCCGCCCGCACACAGACTCTCCCGGTGCTTGCATCTCTCCTGCTATTAATGCACTATACATATAAGAATAAACCATCTAAAATGCTTTGAGTAATCATACTACTAAAACGAAATGTGATCTGGTGATTTAAACGATGTTTGCACTTTGAGGAGTGTCATTCTGGCAGTGCGTGCGCTTCAGATGATCAATGCAATCAATCACAGTTCTATTCGCTAGAAAGTGTGTCAACATGACTATTCCCAAACTGTAAATGTTTAGCTCAACCAGACATTTTAATTCTGCATTCTCTCATGTTGTTTTCCCGAGTCACGCAAGCATCTGAACGTCCATGTTTACTACAGTAAATCTGTTCATCATATAAAGCCAGTGTGTCTCTTCAGAAGACTTGCATTAGACACTCGATTCGTTATTTTTACGATGCCTTTATGACATTTTTTTTGGATCTTTTAAGTTTGAGAGGAATGGACTTTAAATGGAGGGACAGAATCTCTCAGGTTTCATAAATATCTTCGTTTGTGTTTGGAAGTTAAACGAAACGACATGAGGTCGAGTACATGATGACAGAATTTACATTTCTGTGTGAATTATACCTTATAAACGCAGTAAGCTGAGCCTTGGATAAAAATAACTCTATATTGCGAATCATATCGTTTACATCAACGATACATATCGTCACATTTTTATAGGGCTCTGTGTGGGCCAGTCAAGTTCTTCCAACCCAAATCATCCAACCATGTCTTTATGGACCTTGCTTTGTACACTGGGTCACAGTCATGCTGAAATACAAAAGGGTCTTCCCCAAACTGTTCCCTCAAAGTTGGAAGCATTGCATTGTCCAAAATGTCTTGGTATTCTGAAGCATTAATATTTCCCTTCACTGGAGGTAAGGGGACAAGATTAACCTGTGAAAAACAGCCATTATTTCTCCTCCACCAAACTTTACAGTTGGCACAGACAGGTAACGTCCTCCTGTCATCAGCCAAACCCAGACTCGCCGTGGTTCGTCACTCAGTAGGGTGTACAGATCAGGTTTCCATTGCTCCAGAGTCCAGTGGCGGCGTGCTTTACACAACTCCATCCGACGATTGGTGATGTGAGGCTTGCGTGCAGCCGCTCGCCAATGAAACCCACTCCACGAAGCTCCCGCCGCACAGGCAGGATGTCTGATTGAAACGCATGAATTCAATAATTAAGAGGTGTGTCCCATATCATGTATTAACATCCCCATTAGTAACTTGTAGAGTAGCTAACTACTTTTTTTTTGACTAGTTTAACTCAAATGTGTTTTTCCAGAGCAGCTGGTCCCACCAGTATGTTCTGAAAGCCAGCACCAGATAGATCTGATTAAATCTCTCACCCCTATTTACAAAAATGACAGAAAACAGGACCAGCTGGGTGCATGTTCTTATGTGAGCACCAATACGCTATTATGTTTCTGTCATCGCCCACATGTATCTGTTCAGAAGAGCTGTGTCGTGGTTTCAGATCCGTCGGTCTGTGCTGCTGTTGTCTGTAATGACGGGGGAAGGGCCACTGCCATAATCACTGTTAGATAAGATCAAAGGGATGGTGAAGGCAGTCGAGGAAAGCTTGGCTGGAGTTTTATCATTGTGGTAAACAACTACAGGACTGTGGCATGATTACTGCAGATGCTGTTTTCATGCCATTTGGTTTCTAGCTGAATTATGGATTTGCTTTGGCACTATGTACCAGTATTCAAACATGGAATAAGCCTAGAAGGATTCAAGAATGTCTTTTTAAATCTTAAAATTGAAGTTTTCAATCACACTGTAAACCCTAACGCTCAAAATAATGAATTGGTTTGCGTAGAGCCAACTCAAATTAAACAAATTAGTTCAAACAAATGAAATTTTATGAGTATTTAGAACTTTGAGTTATGAACTTTTAATTTAGACAAACTTAAATATAATTGAAACTGGGCTGGGATTTCTATTTTCCAGCATGCTTTGCCATGACACTCAAAAGGGAGAGTAAATGCTATAAAATTTCATTTTAATAGGTTTAAATTGTATTTTTGGGGGGGTGGGATTAATTTGTTTTAGTTTTAGTTAGTTATTTATTTCCAGTTAATAATTTTAGTGCTTCAACTTATTTCAGTTTATTGCCAAGGCAACATTTCTAAATTTGATTGTTTATTTATTTTTTAGATTGTATTATGTCAGCATTCTTTCGGTTGACACAAATGTTTTAATAGTTTTAGTTACTGATAATAATATCCCTGGTTGCATCCTTTAACTTTTTTAATTTAAAGGACCCACACCGGTGCTATAGGTGCTCGTGCCACAAAATTAGCGGCCCCAGTGCCTCCACTATCATTTATTGGGTCACTAGATATACTTTCTCAATGTGTCTGTTGACTGAGAGAGGCTGCAGAGATGTTGTCATAGCTCTGCGTCTGCACACAGGAAGGAAGGAGACGCTTCCTACCATGTGTTTTCAGTTGGTCATGGTGCAGAGCAGAAGGCTAGAATTACCTTCAGTTCACGTTTGCTCATTGTTTGTGGAAAGACAGGAACATGTCATGTAGCCAGTCTTAAACATATCCGTTTTCTGACCTCTTCAGTGTCCTGTACTTCCTAATCCACAGCCTCAGAATGATTTGGTTGGCATGAATGATGCAAGTTTGAGGAAGTGGAGTAGAGCCTTTCATCTAGAGCAATAAACCCACATGATGATATGCTGCGGTGGTGGTGGACTTTGCACTATTCGGATCAGGAAATCTAATGTTACCTGCGCCATAGCTCAATGTGTATGAGCACACATACTATTATTTATCATATTCTAAATAGTGTTGCCTGTTCAGCTGCCATGTTTGTGTTTGTGACACTGCTGTGGCCACTCTGTGTATCTGTACCAGAGGTGGACAGTAGTGAAGTATTTTTTACTTTCTACTCAAATACATTTTTCAAGTATATATTTTATCAGTGTTTTTTTTTTTTTTTTTTGTGGAAAACTTTACTTCACTACATTCCAAAGCATACTTTATAATGCCATACTTTTTACTTCACTACATTTCATAAATAAAAGTAGTTTTTTTACCTTTTAATACTTACATTAAAAATATAGTACTTTATTTCTTAAATTTTAATTACTTTTACTTGAGTAAAAGTATACAATACTAAATTTTTAATGTAATTAAGTATGAAATGATATTCAATATGCAACGTAGTGCAGTAAAAAGTACAATATTTTGTACTTGGAATGTTGTGAAGTAAATGGTTTTAAAAGAAGAACACTGATAAAGTACATATACTTGAAAAATAAAATGACTTGAAGAGTAAAAATACTTCACTACGGTCCACCTCTGATCTGTACATATAAAATTAAAATTATTTCCTAGTTTTGATGGACTACCTTTTTAAAGATCACACTCTGTGTCTCCATCCACAGGCCAGAAGACACTGCAGCACAGCGGGGATGTGCTCGAGACCCAGGTGATAGTTAACCCATCGCATGATTTAGTTTCTTCAGAGGTGAGCAACACACTAATATCATCACATTCTTAGCACAACTAGTTGACCTGAAGTAGGGCTGCTAATACAAAATTTAGCAACATTTTGAACATCACTTTGATGTTAATTGTCTTTTTATTGGGCTATGACATTTTCTCACAAAGGACATCATTAGACTAGTTTTGCAAGTCGCAAGACTGAAGGAATCGCAAATATATTTATAAATATATAAATATAATTATAAATATATTTTTGTTAAATAATATGAGTTAGATGTATAGAGAGAAAGATTCCTATCCTCTTAGATATAAATGGGGCCCTATGATTTCCACGATTCAGAAAACTCGGACGGAATTGCGAAATCCAGTCATAACTGAATTTAATGTATAACGTGAAATTTGTAACATTTTTTGATGAATAAGGTCAGTACACTTAAATCAAGTCATGATATAGACTATTAAACCGCAAAAGACTATTTAAATATGAATCCTGCATGTTCTGCGTGTCTCTGTGTGAATGAGACACACACACACACACACACACACACACACACACACACACACACACACACACACACACACACACACACACACACACACACACACACACACACACACACACACACACACACACACACACACACACACACACACACACACACACACAGAAGCACGCGTGACGCTCGTGGTGTTTTCAGCCTCTGCCGCCTCACTATATGAGGACATGAATGATGAACTTCATCTCCAGAGCCGCTCTGAGAGTCACTTCATCAGCATTTACAGTTTCATTTGAGAAAAACTATCATCGTATCATAAACACAAAGAAACTCAAAGGTCTTCACGGCAACCCGTCAAAATAAAAGTTCAGTTTAACTTGAAACTGTGACAGAAATATATTACTGTTGTACAGTAGAATTTAGCCACATCTCAATGCAATAATAATAATTTCATATGATTAAAAGATACATTAAATTAATGTTTTATTAAAAACACAAAAAATTAAAAAAACTGAATTTATGAAATAAAATAAAAAATCTTAGAAATGTAATTGTATTTTTAAATGAATAAAATTGCTGTTTTTATGAATTAAATTAATTAGACATGCTTTTTGATTATTCAAATTTAATTAAACCATTAAAATGGAATCCAGAAAACTTAAAACAGAAAATATGGACTTTGGTCAAAATAAAACGGAATCCTATAGGGCTCTAAATATACAATTTAACAAACAATTTATTAAAACATTAACAAAAATTGCATATTTAGGGCCCTATGAGATGCGTTTTATTTATTTTTTTCATCAAATTCTGTTTTATTTTTACCAAATTCCATGTTTTCGGTTTTACGTTTTCTGGATTCCATTTTAATGTTTTAATTAAATTGTAATCAAAAAGCATGTCTAATTAATTGAAATTAACAGCAATTTATTAAAAGTTTAACAAAAATTGCGTACGTTTTATAATTTCAATTAATTAGACATGCTTTTTGGTTACTAAATTTTAAGTCCAAAAAAATTTAAATGGAAAAAACGGAATTTGGGAAAAAATAAAACCGATTTCATAGGGCCCTATTTAAACTTCAGAAGCCAAAATATTGATTCAACTATTTTTTTTCAATCATGCTCATGGAAGTCACTGCCTGTTATTTTTCATATATTAATATTTATTGTTAAATATTGCCATTTATTACTCTGCACGGTTACATTTTTTAAAGCTCAATTACCCAACTCAAAATCAAAGACAGAGCAATATTTGCTTTTATGATCTAAATTATTTCCTTTTGTTTAAGCAGTTAAATATTGGTTTTGCTGTACTATTCCACACATGCACCCTCACTTCCTGTCCACTGCAGTTCTTTCCTGATAAACGTATGAAAGCTATTTGACTGGTGTTTACCGTTAGACCATGTAAACACAGGGAGATGTTGACACATTTCTTGAAGTACCTTGTTCAGTTATATTTGCTCTTGATATTTGCTATCCAGAGCAGCAGCCAAGCGTCTTCTTTCAGTGCCTCTTAAAATGTAGGGTCTTGATTTGAGGGCTAAATACAGTTTAACGTGAGCTTGCTTATACTATTTGTTAAGTGTAATCATAATTGTGGCACATTTTAACGCTGGTCTTTATTTTCATAGGTTCGTCGGCTCATTTCTGATGCGTCCCTTCATAAGCTGCTAATTCTTGCTGGACAAAGTGTTGAAGATACTGGAGACCTTGTGTTACAAATTGGGTCTTTTTCATTAAATGACTTTATCCAGATATTTACAGATGAAGAGGTCAGTCAACTGTCTTTCGAACAAGTTGGTTATGTAGTAATTTTACTCTTATGATATTCAAATACACAACATATTAATGTCACACTTTAGATTAGGGTCCAATTCTCACTATTAACTAACTATTAACTATGACTTTTGCCTTAATAAATTCCTAATTACTGCTGATTAATAGTTAGTAATGTAGTTGTTAAGTTTAGGTATTGGGTATGATTGTAGGGGATGTAGAATAAGGCATTAATGTGTGCTTTTATAAGTACTAATAAACAGCCAATATCCTAGTAATATGCATGCTAATAAGCAACTAGTTAATAGTGAGAATTGGTAACTAAAGTGTTACCAATATTATTATCTTCTAATAGAAAGTTTTTCCCCAACACAGATTGGAGATTTCCTGAGCTCTGCAGACCCTACTCAGAAAGCCAGCCTAACTCTGAGCTGTCCAGAATCTGGGATGTGGAAAACCTCTCAGTTAGAAAAGCATAATTTGCAAGATTATATAGAAATTAAAACCAACCCTCCATTAGTGCTACCAGAGATGGAGGGCCTTCAGGAGTTCACAGAGTATCTGTCAGAGTCTCTTGAACCCCAGTCGCCTTTTGATCTGCTTGTGCCACCCAGTACAGTCGGCTTCCTGAAACTGTCCCGTCCCTGCTGCTATGTGTTTCCTGGAGGAAGAGGTGACTCTGCCTTCTTTGCTGTGAATGGTTTCAATGTCTTGGTCAATGGGGGGTCTGATACTCGATCCTGTTTTTGGAAACTGGTGAGACACCTAGACCGAGTCGACTCCGTATTGCTCACCCATGTTGGTGTGGATAATCTACCTGGTATAAACAGCCTACTTCACAGAAAAGTGGCTGAACAAGAAGAAGAGGAGTCCGTTGGATCGCAAAGCAAGGAAGACTGGCAGAAGAATCTGATATCTCCAGAAATAGGGGTTGTATTTTTTAATGCTTCAGAAAGACTCAAAACATTGCAGAGTGACCCCAGGGTCCTCCGAAGTTGTGATCAAGTTGCCCTAACGTTACAGCATTTAGAAAGGTTGTCAATTTTTCCAGAACAGCTCAGTCGCTCTGCGGGGCCGGCTATCGAGCCGGTCATTCTTTTCCAGAAGATGGGTGTAGGTCGACTAGATCTTTATGTACTCAATCCAGTCAAAGGTAGCAAAGAACTAGAAGCTTTCTTGCAAACTTGGCCTGCTAGCACTCCAAACATAAAAACCTCAGAAATCCCTCTAGACTGTATGGTTTCCATATGTGCCCTGTTGGTATGGCATCCAGCTAATCCTCGAGAAAAGATCATTCGGGCTCTGTTTCCTGGGTGCACTCCAGAATCCAAGATCTTTGAGGGTTTAGAGAGACTAAAGCATCTAGAGTTTCTCAAACACCCAGTAGTTAGTTTGAAGGACCTCGAGGCATCAAAGTTGGATAAACAGCCAAAGCATGCTGGGAGCAAGGAAAGTCTTAAGAGTATTTCCAAAGAATCTCGACCTGGTAGTGCCTCACTCAAAGACAAGGTAAGCAAAGTAGATTTGAAAAAGCAAGACACTAAAACAAAGACCAAATCCACTGACACCATTCCAAAAGAAGGGAAAGAGGGTGAGGAAAAAGCAAAGCCAAAAGATGATGTGAAACAAAGACCATCTAAGCCTGAAAAGCAAGTGACTAAGAAAGAACCTGCTAAAGATGAAAAGAGGGAAGTTAGAAAGAAAGAGGAACGGCCACCGACAAGTATTGCAAAGAAAGATGAGAATGTAGAGAAAAAGAAAGAACCCTTGAAAAAAGATCTCAGTGCAAAGCCCAAGAAGGATATTAAACCTGATGTGAAAAAAGAGGTTAAGAAAGAGGTCAAACCAGAAGACAAAAAAACTACCAAAACTCTTGGTAAGGATGTTAAGAAAGCCACCGGACATTTGCCAGGCAATGCAGAGTCTAGAAAGTCAGTTGCCAAGAATGGCTCACTAAAGAAAGATTTGATGGTCCCTAAAAAGGATCATTTGACCAAAGGGAAGCCAAAGCCAGACAAAAAGGAGCCTGACAATCTGAGATCCTCAAGTGAAGTAAGTGCAGACCGGTCAAAGACATCTACACCTGAGGACATTAATGCACAATTGGAAAGGTTGAGAATGGAGAATGAACATGGGCTATTGCAGGATGTCGAAGGCAATCATGTAAGCTCAAGAACTGAATGTGCCTCTGGCAGCAATGACGTGCAGGTGAATGGCTCTAAAAAAGGTACTGAAGAAAGTCCAGAGAAGTTTCGGAGCATGGATGGGAACCCTGGCTCCAACATTGCTATCGGACCCTCCTCCCCACTTTCCCAGACTCCAAAGAGTGAGAGAAGTGTTAATTTTGATCTCACTCCAACAGAGCTTAACGGATGCCCCAAAGAGGATGTCTGTACAAGCTCGGATGAAAAAACCCTTGAGTTAGTTTCTCCCACAGACTCTGTGAAGAACAGTTCAGGGCATCCTCGTTACCCACAATCCCCTGACAATGCTTCTCAGGTCTCTGGTGAAGATTGTAAGGCGGGTATCAGGGCGTCTGAAGACGGTCAGATGGTATTCTGCAAGAACTCGATGGCAGGTTGTTCGAGAAGCAATATAGAAAACAGCTCCATATCATCACAAGATAGACAATCAAGCGTTCTCTCCTCTACGTCACTTAAAGATACTCTTCCTGATGCCTCTCCAAGCCTCACTTCCTTTCCTGCGGAAGTTGGCTCTCCACACTCCACTGAAGTAGATGATTCGTTATCCTTCGAACAAGTGCCTGTTTGCCATTCACAGGAGGAGATGGGTAATTTGGCATACACTAATGGACATTTAGCAGACCGTGACCCAAAACCAGATATGTCTTTAACTTTAAAAACCTCTCATAATAGTCACCACACATATGATGAATCGGAGAATCACCTCTTTGGACCACAGATTGACATCCTTCCACATGATGTCGATCTATGTCTGGTTTCACCTTGTGAGTTTGAGCATCACAAATCTCTAGAGAACCAGCAGGGACTGTCCTCTGAGGTTGTTGCCCCAAGTCCTGACAGTAGTAGTGACCATCAGTCAGTTGAAGGTCAGGAGACGACGTCCTCTGTGAGTGTCTCTCTCATCTCGGTTTCTGATTCCGATGCGCCACCAGCCACTGGAGAGTGTCCCTCCATTACTGAGGAATTGGACTCTGATGAGGAAACAAGTGACATTTTTCCACCCCACCATCCTCATGACCATTCTACCAGTCATTCGTTACACCACAATTCCCAGCATTTCTCTGAAGACCCTCCACCTGCCCCAATGAAGGATTTACCACCACTGCCACCCCAGCCCGGTGCCTGCATGGCCGACCCAGAGGCTGATGCTCAGGGTAGATCTTCCAAGAATGTAACGTCGAAGACCAAAAAAATTGCAACTGTGTCCTCAAAGACTGCATCTGCAAACATTACACAAAGTGGGAAGACAAAGACTGGTGCTCCGGTGTCTGCCAGTGGAACTATTCGGGCTACGTCCAGTCTGGACACCAGGCCTGCATCCCGCAATGCTATCGGTGCATCTAGACCCACGCTTTCAAAGTCCTCATCCAGTGAGTGTTTATGGTTTCTTCCAGAAATATATGAATTGTACATGTATTGGTGATGGAACAGGACTTTTGACTAGTCCAGGGATTCTCAACTTTGGACCTCAGGTCCACTTTCCTGCAGAGTTTAGCTCCAGCCAGAGTCAAACACACATGAACAAGATAATCAAGGTCTTCAAGAGTACTAGAAAGTTGCAGGTAGGTTGGAGCTAAACTCAGCTAGAAAATGGATTTTGAGGGCCAGAGTTGAGAAACCCTGGATTAGTGGATCGGTGAGAATATTTAGCGAGGGATGAATTTTTGTCTGAGAGGATTTTAACATGCTAACAGTAACCCTTGGATTCTCTAATAGGTTGTGTCTCTAAATTCAAGCAATGTGCCACTGCTGCAACCATATGTGACCCGTGCTGGCAAAATGAATCGCAATAAGCAAATTGTCAAAAATGAGTTAGTTATTTTCACATTCTCTATTTAAAAAACCTTCAAAATAATGTATGATTTGTTGGAATGGGAAAATGACTGAGCTACACCTGTTTGAAGTCGATAGAGAAATTTTTCTGACGGTTCCAAAACAAAATCACCTTAGAATCCCTGGTAATAGCACCAGATTTGACACGCAAGTCAACACCAAATATCTATAGGAAAAATATATATTTAACTTTTCCCCATGATACCACAATTGTTTGATTACATTAATGAAACAGACAGCCTATATATTAGGACTTAATGAAATGCACGGATCTAATATAATGTTACACATCAGATGTTTTTCCCCAACAGTTAACCAAACGTTTACTTAAGACAACATAATGTTTGCGTGAATACTCATCAAGACAGGCATTTTGAAATACTGTAATTCTGTGTGTACAGTGCCTATAGAAAGTCATCATACCCTGTTAAAATTTTCACCTTTTGTCACATTGCACCCTGGAAAATACTTTTTTTGAGCTGTATCTGCACATCATAAACCCTCATCATCAAAGTGAAAATAACATTTTAAAACATTCTGGAGGATTATTAAAAATTTAAAAACTAGAATAACAGGGTTGGAAAAGTTATCAGTCCCCTGATTTAATACTTCATAGAGCCACCTTTTGCTTTAATTACAGCCATTAAACCTTTTGGATATGTCTTTACTAGCTTTGCACACCTATATTGGTGAATGTCCTTGAGTGGCCAAGTCAGAGCCCTGGCTTAAATATGATAGAAAATCTGTGGATGGACTTGAAGAACATAGTCCATTGCCGCTCACCGCGGTATGTGACTGAACTTGAGCAATTCTGCAATTTTTTTCCCGATATAGGTGTGCTAAGGTTAATGGCTGTAATTAAAGCAAAAGGTGGCTCTATGAAGTATTAAATCTGGGCACTGATGAAACTTCCTGTTATTCTAGCTTTAAAATTTTTAATAATCCTCCAGAATGTTTTAAAATGTTATTTTCACTTTGATGATGAGGGTTATGATGTGAGATTAGGGGTGCACGATATTCACAAAATGAGAATATTAATCTCGATATTTTTAAACCCATGTAAAATTACAAAAGTTAAGGAAAGCGCATCAAAATAGATTTCTTACAACACAAGGTTTATTTCAACTGACAGTCATATTGGACTGGTACAACATGAATTAATAAATAATAATCATGTCTACAGAATAGGACAAGTTTTACTGGTTGTACAGTATAAAATAAATAAATAAAGAGCATGTCTATATAACAGGACATGCTGTACTGGTTGTACGTACACTACATTATAAAAAACAATAAATAAAGAGCATGTCTACAGAACAGGACATGTTAGAAACAATAAAAATAAATAAAATAAAAAAAGTAAAAAGAAATGTCATGAGAAACAGGGCCCATCAACAACCGTGTAACCTTTAGAAGGCAATTTGCACTTTCCCGGCAACACACAGGTAGAGACTACAGATTGCAAGTCAAAAAGACGAGCATGTCAACCATAGCTGGTTTAAGCCGTGAACGATGAGCCGTCACAATGTTTCCCCCTGAACTAAATATTCTCTCTGATGGTGAACTAGTGGCAGGGATACACAGATACTTTCATGCCAGCTTGCTCAAAGTGGGGTAGCTCACTTTGTGACACTTCCACCAAGCTAAGGATCATCTTCGCTGTCAGTGGAGGGGGTGACGAGGTAGCTGTTGAGCTCAGCTGTGACGGCATCTACCGGAACCTGTACAGCTGGTGTGGTGGTGGTGCTGCTCTTCAGCAGACTCCCCAACAACCTCTTGGCCTTTTTTGATGGAGGTGGGTGTGGTGCTGGGACTGTCTAATCCTGGGGCTCAGTGGCGCTGTTCTGAAAGACCACAGAATAAAAACAAATAGTACATTTGGCCCAGTAAGTTTGAAATTCTATGGAATTTTTGTATCCACACTGCTCATTTTTTTTTCAAAAACATTTAGCTTTCTTGCGATTTCTTTCATCTCTGATTGTAACCTGTTCATGAGAATTGGGATGCGCTCCTCACTAACATAATATATTCAATCTTTCCGACTTCACAACTCTGCCTGCACCACCTTTCTGCACTGTTCATAAAGTTGTGGGATAGCTACCTGTGAGAAATAGTTGCGGGATGGAATTTGGTACCGTTTGTCTACTACATTCAGAAGCTTCTTGAAGCCTTTCTTTTCCACTGTGTGGATGAGCATCATATCTTTGGCCAAACAGTACGTTATAGCACTGGTGATTTCAGTATGTCTCTCTGAGTTCTTGTCGTACTTTGTGCTACTAGCAAAAGCACTCACTAGCGAGACTTGTTTGGCTAGATCTGGCGTATTAACGGCAACAGGTTTTTTTGGGGGTAGTGTCATGCACTCATCGTAAAGTGGCTTGTGGTGGTTCTTAAGATGTGAAATATAGGTTTGTTGTATTCCCTTTTGTGTGGCTTACCATCATTCGACACGTTTTGCATATTGCATTAGCCTGTGCAACATCAGTTGGCTTAAAGCCGAAGTATTTCCAAGCTACCGATGAGGCATTACTTTTGGCCACTAAAGTTTCCACTTCAATCTCTGTTATTTCATCTTCTCCCTGAGCAACACTCATTTTCTTACTTTTGTGTTCTTTTTTGCTCCACTGGCTCCCTTCGCTCTCTCTTTAGGTCCTTTCTTTTCTTTCATTTAGTTTTGTTGTGCGCTGGTGTGTGCGCCGAGCCGGCCCGGCAAGTGGGGACTGTGTGGTAGAGCGAGGGAGAAGTGAGAGATTGACGGTTAGCTTTGGAGCGAGTAGGAGGGACCCGGTTTTTAAAAAAAAGAAATATATCCGATAAAGAATGTATATACAGTGAAACGCGTCTCATTTTGTCATAAACAAAATATTGAATATTTTTCAGGGTGTAATGTGACAAAAGGGGAAGATTTTAACAGGGTATGATGACTTTCTATAGGCACTGTATGTGTATATCGCGCTGTCTGAGGCTTCTTTGTGCGCACGCTTCGGATGTGTCAGCACGAGTGAGATCGTTTTGTTTACATCAGCATGAATTTGAAAGTCACATTTCATTGGTTCAGACTCATGTCATGCGAATTCGCTATCAATATTCACAAAGTTGGAACACTGCACTTTAATACGACACCAAACTTGTGCTGAGAGGAAGCTCCAGTTGTTGAGAAGCGAGCAGAGAAAAACAAAGGCACTCCCTTCAGAAAACGTACAAATAAAGACACTTTTAGATGATTAATTGCCATTTGGAGCATTGGGATCGCTAGACGAGGGCTTAATGAACTCATTTTTGTGAACCTCAAATTCAACCAAAATTGACACTTTTTTTCACTTGTTTTGCCTATAGCTTGAAATTATCCCGTCCGCATTCCCACTCATTTTGTCAGCACGGGTCCCATATAGTAATAAATGTGATTTGAAGTCCAAATGTGCATAATGTTATTGCCTCTCTTTGCAGGTTCTGTCAGTTCAGTCTGTTTGGACTTGGCATATTTGCCCTCTGGCTCGGCAGCTTCCACTGTCGACGTGGAGTTTTTCCGGCGCCTCCGTTCATCCTGCTATATAATTAGTGGAGATGAGCCGCACAAGAAAACAGTCATGAGATCTATTCTCGACTCTCTTTTAGAGGGCAAAGCATCCTGGCCGAGTGTGCAGGTGAGTAGGTTTTATTTATTCATCGCTTTTCCCAAGCATATAGAATATATAGCAATGTTACACAAAAAGCAGAACCTTCTGAATAATCCCTAGCATTGTTTATCCAGTTGTATGGATGGTTTACTTGCCCTCGAGGGCGTAGCTTTGGTTTGAACATTGGGGTTGAAGTGTGAACCGTTTAGCGGGGTTTAGCATATGCTCCCTCGTGAGATTTATTTATTTATTTGTTTGTTGTTTAATTTTGCAAAATGTTCCTTTGTGGTATCATCCACACATGCGTTGATAAAATAACTGCAAAAAAGTAATAGTCTAGTTAACAATTACTTGTTCACATAGGATATGATGTATTTGTATTTTATTTAAGCACCTAAAAGCACCTAGTTTTCTAAATTAAAGTGCTATGATAGGTCAAACTAACTGTACTTAATTTTCTTATATTGAAAATGTTAATTTTCGGTCATCGTTTGGAATATCTGAAAGCCAGGTTTACCTAATATATGTCATTATTAGCAAAACACATTTGACACTTTTTAATGATTCTAACGTGTACTTGGCCTTATGAAAAAGTAACGAAGTTCTTGTAATTGTTTAATTATAGCATTTGTTACAATAAGGAGGTAAGACCATTGGTGCTGACTCAATGCTAAGGCCAATGTTAACCTTTCTCTTTCTTTTTTATATCTATAGCATTTCTAATGAAAAATAGCAACATTCACGTTTAGAAACCATAGCTACAACAGTTGTAATGTAAATCTTTAGTGAAAAATGTATTCCCTTAACAGATTCTTTTATATAGTTAGTCAAGTTTTAGTCCAAATGTACCACAATAAATACAACATTATGTGCTGAATTCTAGTAAAGGTGGTCATGAGTAGTTTAAAAAGCTTTCTAGTTTATGTTGGTGCAGAATGATGTTTTCTCCTCTCTTTAGTTCATGTGGCTGTTCTAGGACTTTCTCCAGAGCGTTTTAAAGTGGTAAATTCTCAATAGAATTCGCATTTTATCAACAGCGTCACGATAGGAACGGCTCGCGCAAAGTGAACATTTTTGGAGGGCGCCGGTGAACGTGCGCAGAGTTTACGGTGATTCACGAGCCACTCGCGCACAATTATAAACCGGGCTTCAGTCGTATTGCGCAGATCACTGGTCCATTCAGTTCGTACGGGTACGGGAAGCTCAATGTGCGTTGTATATAATTAATTAATAGCCTGATTCTAAGTTTACCTTAACCATGGTAGGCTATACATATTGGAGGTCTATACATATTGGGCCCCCCCCCCAGGTCTCTACACAGGTTGACAGTCACACAAAAGACAGATAGTTACTTTACTGTGTTACTAATAGTTTTTCCATTCACTTACAGGTGACTTTGATCCCCACCTTTGATTCGCTGACAATGCACAACTGGTACCAGGAGACCCATGAACGCCAGCGAGATCTATCGATCACAGTACTTGGCAGCAACAGCACTGTCGCCATGCAGGACGAGACCTTCCCAGCATGCAAAGTGGAGTTTTAAAGACACCTGAAGAATCACGCCCCTGCCTATCACTAGAGCACTTCTGTTCACTCTCAAAATAATGTCTAATTTCAGTTCTGTTCATCAGCAGTGACTTTTTATCTGTAATTTAACATATACACTTGCTGCTTATTAAAGTGTTATGGATTCTGTGTGAACAGGGTAGACAATATTGCCATTTCTTTTTTTTTATGGCTGTTTTTAGCAGTTTGGTTATTTTATATAATTCATTGCATTTTGTGGATATCTAGCATGTTGATATCTAGATGTTTCTAGCTCATGGTCCTACATTACTTGCACATACATTTTGCACAGTTTAGATTCCCTTTGGAAAACTATGGTAGAATAGAGTTAAATATCCAGTTGATATGTCTGTAAACGGCAGCGTTTCACTGTACAGTCATGCACGGTGGGGTAACGGCGTATCAGTGGGACCTTTAACAAGTTTCTTTTCTTTTAGGGAGAAAAATAGGGCAAGTTTTGTTTAACGAAACGGAACCACCTTCATCAATAAATGAACAGAAGCTGAGCTATACCGTCTCGATAAACATTTCACTAAGATAATAGTACAGTACTTTGTACCAAATGACAATTTTCAGATTGAAACGTTCAACGGAAAGTGGTTTCAAAATGTAAGGCAGATGAAATTGACTCTTTAATTGCGAACACTATGTGGAAAAGTAAAGATTATTTTTGCGACATTTTAATTTTATATTTTTTGAGAGTGGAAAATAGCCTTTGCCTTTTTGTCCCACTTGGCTCCTTTTGGAGGAGAAATGTAATATGTATACAAAGATGAATGCCTTGTTTGTTCTGCCATCATCGACTAACACTAAAGCAGCATGTCATTTGAATCGTCAATACTTTGTTCTGATCACCTGGATTTTTGTTGAATGTCCTGTAGTAGACGACTCAACTAATGTGCACATCGTCACAGCAATGGCTGCAATACTTTCTGAGAAATAACATGTTTTAATTGTGCAGCCGTTTCCATAAAACGTGTTATTTTTTGTTTGGTCCTTTATAAAGCCGTTAGTGGGACAGTTTTCAAAATTGCACTTTTATTGTTTTCCTTTCTGAGCCGATTTTTATGAGGTACAAGTACTATGTTTTAGATTGTCTTTCCCTTATAAGGAGAAACCAGCCAAAAAAGAAAACCAATATAGCAAGTGTGTGTTAATGTCACTAACAGGCTTAAATATTTCAGTATGGAATTCCAAAATGTAAGCATATTTTCAAATGTCAAATAAAGTTGATAAATTAAGAATGACAGTATTTTTTCTTTCTTTCTTTGCAGTGATGTAAGGGCTCAGAAAACTGTATGACAACATGTTAAATCTTTCAAATGAAATACAAATGTGGCACCTGGATGATTATATTCATGCACCATGGCATTTATACATGCCACTAAATTGTACTTAAAAGAATACCATGTTATTACCATGGTACATTATCAGATAACATTGTATTTATGGTACTTATTACTGTGATATAATAAAAAAATATTGTCAAGAATACAGAAATGAATCAAGAAATGCGACTTGGGGAAATCACTGTAAAACCCCTTATTATTTGATTGTGTATCAGAGTTATTTGGATATATTGGTTTTCCCTGCAACAATAACCCATGAAATGTCTGCCCTCTGCTGGCCGGAAATCAAACACACCACAGGCTACACTTTCGTTTTCTGGATATCGAGAGAAACATTGCGCTTGGATCATCGCCTCTCTTTCACTGCAGTGTTGTGAGTATGTTTTAATTCGGTTTACATTTACATATCAGAGTTATGTGTTCCTCACAAAAGTAACCATAGCTAAAACTCTGGTAAAGCTCTACTGAAAGGTTTTGAGAGAATGCTACACAACAAAATCCCCCTGTGTTTCATTACCACCGCTCAGTGTTCATATGTGTCATATTTACAGATGTAACTATGATGCTAGAGTTTATCAGTTATTAATGATAATTGACCATCAGTGATGACACACTGAAGGAAAGAGGAGCAAACATCTGAAGTCACCTTTATGGTGATCAGTGTTTCCTGTAGTTGGGCTCGTGATTGTTTTGTTAGTGTTTCTCTCCCTGTTTTAACAGTGTGTTCAGAAAACACTGTGGCAGAAGTTGATGTTGGCTGTTAATGTCATCATTAAGAAGTCTAATCACTGAAGTGTGTTTTGTTATTAATTTGTTTATTCTATAAAATGAGTTATTAACTACAGTGTAATTTCGACACTCACAGACATCAATAATTAGCATATGAAACTCAACAATGGTGACATGCCAGCATACAAAACTCATTCATGGCTCCCAGCATGCTTTTAGGCATGAATCATTTATGCAGCTAGATTTTTTACTATTTATATTTGAAGTAAAACTGATCTCTTCAGTGTTACAAATGGTCTTTCTGTCACAACAGCTGAATTTATAACTTTTTTATTCATTAAAGGTAGGATAGGCAATTTCAGAGCAGCTAGCAATAGAGAGCTAGCTTTGAAGGAATAAGATCCCTCACTCCCTTTAGAGCGTCTACAAAGCCACGCCTCCTTCAATTAACATATGAAAAGCCACGTATATTTTGCAAGATAGCGGGTGAATTATGTATATGATGTATAACGATGTTATGATGAACTATATTCCTTTCTCCACTGACGTTCTGATGTTTAAAGCGTTTCTAAGGATGCTGATTGTTAGAAGTCAGACTGAGATGGCGAACAGGAACATGGTTTGTGTAACATTAGCAACACATTATTAGCTGTTTGATAACAGAGTCAAGCCAAAGGATAATCATATTAATTACCGTTATGTGTCTGACTTTGTAAAGAGCGATACCATTGTGCAGCGTTTACACAGTAACTTGAGTAAAGTTGAGCGAGTGAATCTCTGAGCTGATGTGAGTGAGTGGAGGCGGGGCTCATTTGCATATTCATGAATCCACGTATACTAAATGAAGCAAGGGTGTAGAGTTACATTCAAGCTATTTTAAGGCATGAAGAATAGTTTAAATACTGTATGTCATTTTGGTGATCAAAGATGAGTTTTAAGGGATAAAACATTTGACTATAGGGGAACTTAAATACTATTTAAACCAGTCATGAAGCTACGGGAAAAGCAGCCAATTGACTCATTAAAGCAGACATTTATCTGCTTTTTCACTTTTCCCTTTTTTGAGCAATGCACAAATATTCACTGAAAACATTACTGCGATTTCTGGAAGAGAAATAAAATAAAAATCAAGGGTCAAGAGCACAACTAAAGCAAACACTGATCACCATAATGGTGACTTCAGTCAAAATCTATATTCAACCAGTCATCAACATCTAAACCTCGGTTTATCTCATTAAGAACTTTTGTACATGTATGAAAGAAATAAAGACAAACTGAACTGTAATAAGTGAAGATGTAATGCTGTGAGTTTAATCCTCCTCTGCTGAGATCTGGAGTGATTTAATGTCTTCTTTTATCTTCAGTTGATTTCATCTAAGGCTGCGGCTGGAAGTCAGTTTCAGTTCTTGTTAACAGCAGGTGTTCGAATGTTTCAGGAACATCATGCTAACCTTTAAATTACCTCTATTAACATTAAGGAAACTGGATATTTTTATGTTCTTAAGTTGAAATGTTACAAATCAATATTCCTGTAATGTTGAGTTGTTAAAAAAAATTAAGCTGAAAGAATGTTTCAGGAACATCTTACTAACCTTATTTAACACAGCTCGTATGAAGGAAGGAGGCGGGAACCAGCGAACGTTCAAACACTTATAAACACAAATAAACAAACACAAAATTAAAGTAACGTAGGCAGCCCCTCACAGACGACTGCTGCACACACATAATAAAACATAACTTGTAAATAACGTAAAGTTCAGGCCTGGTCCCCTCTCCTCCTTAACTGTCATCGCTCCAAGCTCCTCCGTGAGACACGAGACCGGTGCGGCGCGCAGCAGGTGCTCATTATCACTCACGCCACCGGCCTCGCCCCGTTCTCACGGTCCCTTGGCCTCGACTGCTTGCCACACCTAAAAAAAAATAATAATAAATTACTAACATTAAGAAAACTGGACATTTTGACATTACCATAACTAAAACTGAACATTTGGAAAACGTTCTTAGAGCCAAAAAAAAGTTTGGCAAACATGACAGTCACGCGTCTCTTAGACGGTACACTCTGACACACCGTATTTCTTGGCACACTTGTTTTATGCGTATTTGGCGCCACCTATTGTTGAGGGTGTATTATTGATGTGCAAAAGTCTAGACCCTGAATATAAGATGACCCCGTTTTTCAGATGTATTTCTAAGAAAAATAACATTGCCTTATATTCGGAACAATACGGTATTATGCACTACTGAAAGATTCTGAGAGCGATGCAAACTAGTCACATTTTGACCCCCTAAAAAGACTTTACTGATATAGTTATAATATGATGTCAAATCTTATAGTGAAAAGTCTGTCAGAGTTTTTGCTTTTTTTTTATACAAAATAATTGAACAGTTAATAATTATTTAAGAATAACACCATTTTTGGAACAGTTATGAAACTAATATAGCCCCAGTGTAATAACTAAAACATGGAGCTTAAGATTTTACTGCTCTTGGTTTAAGATGGTCATAAGCTTTTCCGAAGAAGAAGAATGTGTGTTACATGTGCAAAACGTGCTTTATAGACCTTATTCAGAGCAGCGGCATGACATGAAAGCGAGGCTGTGCGGGATGGACTTGCCGTGTTTTCAATGGCATCTGCTGTAAAAAGCGCCTAGATGACTTATAATTTTCCACAGCTCAGATTGTCTGAGATTTTTTTGTCTGCTGACATTTCTTGGAAAGATATTTTTTCATTGTTTCGTCAGCAGAACAATCCAAAAACTCATAGCCTCGCTTTCATTCCCTTTGAAAATCAAAGACCTTCTAGTCATATCTATTTGCCTATATAGCTTTCCTCTTCCATTCTGTACACTGAGGTTTATGTGTGTACTGAGTAATCTTATATCTTGTACTGCTGTCTTTTGCACTGACTTTGATTCCAGGCACATCAGCAAACATTCGCTTCTCTGATCAAGAATGGCATTCAGTATTGGTTCAGGTTTTTCATTCGGCAAACCTGAAACAGCCACATCTTCAGGCACCAATTCCAGCAGCAAACCTGAACCAGCCAGCTTTGGATATGGTGTAACCACATCTTCAGGCATCTGTTCCAGCAGCAAACCTGCAGGTCTTTTCTTTCCAGCCACATCTTCAGAAACCAAATCTGATCGCAAACTAAAATCTAAATTATCTCCTCAATGTAAAATAGTTATTTAAACAACCTTGCAAATAGTTTTAATAAAAAGTCTCGCTGTCTACTTCAGAACTATTGATTTTTTTTATACCTCAACAGATTTTTCACCCTTGCTGGAAACCCAGTGGAGAAATATGGTTTGGGTTGAAGAGTAGGTAGAACCACCAAATGGAAACAGGATTTTTCATCATAACATCATAACATCCAGGTATCTAACACCATTGCTGTGTTTAGAGTGAAAGAGACGCTGATGGAGTCGGTCAGGTCATTTAAACCAGTCAGTGAGAGCGTTACTGAAGCCAGAGTTCTGCTGATCGGTCCAGTCGGCGCTGGGAAGTCCAGCTTCATCAGTTCTGTCCAGTCTGTCTTCTCTGGACGGGTCATTAACAGAGCCATGGTGGGATCTTCATCCTCTACCAGCTTCACTAAAAAGGTAAACATGACTAGAACTGGAATCAAAGCGAATCTGTCATGACAACCGGTACACTCCTTTTGAGGTCTGAAAAAGATAGAAGGACATAGGGCATTAGAACAACAGCAGGGTGAGCAAAATATGACTTTATTTTCATTTCAGGGTGAACTATCCCTTTAAGTTATAAAAATGTTATCTTCAAAAATGTCTAGATTTTAAAAATGTAGTTTTTAGTTTTTTTAACTTTTTTGTTAAAGTTTTGAATAAAACATGAACGATGTATAAATAATGTTTTTGTGCTAACATTATTAAAGCCCAGATAACTTGATAAGAATGAATGTTTTAATAACATTACTGCTCGACATTTACCCTTTTCATGTGCTTGTCCTTCGAACAAATAAATCGGTCATTCACTTTTTTTTTATGTAAATATAATTTATTCTGAAGCAATATTCTCATCAGTGTTCAATCAGCTTTGATATATTTAAATCTGCATATTTATGATATTTCAACTATAAAGGGCATTTTTTCATCTTTATTTTAAATTCTTAAATTTGAACAATATATTAAATTAGAATAATAAGACACTAAGGGCTGTTACCAATCAAATTAAATCATTTACACTGAAAAATTACAACTGCATTAAATAATGTTATGAGATTGTTTTTAAATCTTTTTTGAATATACAAATAAGAAATGTTGAAAAGAATGACACTTTTAAACATGAAACTAAACCGCCAGTAGGTGGCGCAGTGACCGTCTTAATGAGCGAGTCACTGAGTCGTTCATTCAAACGATTCATTCAAAACGCTGCATCATTCAGTAAAGAAACACGGTTCAGTGTTGCTGTGAGACGCGCTGTGGTCAATATTGCGTCTAAAATTGTAATATTAATTACTTATTGAACTGTCATATGAAATCAGTGTCACATTTTTAATCATGATGGTATTCAGCACTCTTGGTCATGTGATGCTTAACTGTATCATGTGTTATAAATATAAAAACTCCACATTTTTACCGCTGTATGTTACTGAGTGTCTCTGTGTGAGCGGCGGTCATTTGTTTCTATTTCTCCTCATGAGGCTGTGTGAGCCTCAACAGCACAACCTTGTTAGCGTCCGTACATTATATATTATATTATTATTCACTATCAATCGCCACTTACACTAAATGAATGCAGAATCATTCTCACGTTTTAGTGACTCCCTAGTTATTTTTTGTTTTTGATGTTTTAATCCGGATACTTGTCCGGTCGGGCAAGTAAAATTCTCTTTCACTCGCCCCTTCAAAAAATCCACTTGTCCTAGACCAGCGGACAAGCATTAATGTCGAGCCCTGATTACTGGAAGAACCTTGCCACAACATTAGCCCTGTTAGCTGGGTTCAATCTATATTTTGCACAGTTTTTGCAGAAAGTAGTGGTTTATTTAACTTTCGTGTGTTTATCAGCTTCACTCGTTCAACATCAGAGGAGCAGGAGAGAAGGCAGACGAGCCCACAGCTCTGGTCTTGTGTGACGTTATGGGAGTCGGAGAAAGCACTGGACTGACTCTTCATGATGCGCTGTCTGTCATTAAAGGACACGCTCTACAGGGACACCAGGTACATTCTGGTTGCTTAATAGGACTTTCGTGTCTTTTAAAAGATATATTTATAAATATAGTATATAGTGTACCTTACTGTTAAAATACAATGACAAAACTTAAAGCATCACATTAGTGTGTTTATAAATGTATATATGATTATGTGAAATTAATATTTAAAATGACTTAAATCCTCTTGGTACTTTTTAAATGCAAAGGTAACTTCCACAACTACACAGGTGGTACAATGGAAGACCACATTATGACTACACAACACTTAGATTATGTAAGAAATATTATTTAAATCAGCAGTTTTCAAATGTTTTGAAACTTTGTGACCCCCAAATATGATGACTCCCTTGTGAAGGACCCTGTTATTAAAAAAATAAAAGCAGCTATATACAGGTGCTGGTCATATAATTAGAATATCATCAAAAAGTTGATTTATTTCACTAATTCCATTCAAAAAGTGAAACTTGTATATTATATTCATTCATTACACACAGACTGATATATTTCAAATGTTTATTTCTTTTAATTTTGATGATTATAACTGACAACTAAGGAAAATCCCAAATTCAGTATCTCAGAAAATTAGAATATTACTTAAGACCAATACAAAGAAAGGATTTTTAGAAATCTTGGCCAACTGAAAAGTATGAACATGAAAAGTATGAGCATGTACAGCACTCAATACTTAGTTGGGGCTCCTTTTGCCTGAATTACTGCAGCAATGCGGCGTGGCATGGAGTCGATCAGTCTGTGGCACTGCTCAGGTGTTATGAGAGCCCAGGTTGCTCTGATAGTGGCCTTCAGCTCTTCTGCATTGTTGGGTCTGGCATATCGCATCTTCCTCTTCACAATACCCCATAGACTTTCTACAGGGTTAAGGTCAGGCGAGTTTGCTGGCCAATTAAGAACAGGGATACCATGGTCCTTAAACCAGGTCCTGGTTGCTTTGGCACTGTGTGCAGGTGCCAAGTCCTGTTGGAAAATGAAATCTGCATCTCTATAAAGTTGGTCAGCAGCAGGAAGCATGAAGTGCTCTAAAACGTCCTGGTATATGGCTGCGTTGACCTTGGACCTCAGAAAACACAGTGGACCAACACCAGCAGATGACATGGCACCCCAAACCATCACTGACTGTGGAAACTTTACACTGGACCTCAAGCAATGTGGATTGTGTGCCTCTCCTCTCTTCCTCCAGACTGATTTCCAAAGGAAATGCAAAATTTACTTTCATCAGAGAACATAACTTTGGACCACTCAGCAGCAGTCCAGTCCTTTTTGTCTTTAGCCCAGGCAAGACGCTTCTGATGCTGTCTGTTGTTCAAGAGTGGCTTGACAAAAGGAATGTGACAGCTGAAACCCATGTCTTGCATACGTCTGTGCGTAGTGGTACTTGAAGCACTGACTCCAGCTGCAGTCCACTCTTTGTGAATCTCCCCCACATTTTTGAATGGGTTTTGTTTCACAATCCTCTCCAGGGTGCGGTTATCCCTACTGCTTGTACACTTTTTTCTACCACATCTTTTCCTTCCCTTCCCCTCTCTATTAATGTGCTTGGACACAGAGCTCTGTGAACAGCCAGCCTCTTTTGCAATGACCTTTTGTGTCTTTCCCTCCTTGTGCAAGGTGTCAATGGTCGTCTTTTGGACAACTGTCAAGTCAGCAGTCTTCCCCATGATTGTGTAGCCTACAGAACTAGACTGAGAGACCATTTAAAGGCCTTTGCAGGTGTTTTGAGTTAATTAGCTGATTAGAGTGTGGCACCAGGTGTCTTCAATATTGAACCTTTTCACAATATTCTAATTTTCTGAGATACTGAATTTGGGTTTTTCCTTAGTTGTCAGTTATAATCATCAAAATTCAAATAAATAGTCTGTGTGTAATGAATGAATATAATATACAAGTTTCACTTTTTGAATGGAATTAGTGAAATAAATTTTTTTGATGATATTCTAATTATATGACCAGTACCTGTATTTTGGCTCAGTCCTTTTGTCTGGCTCTGGCTCGTGCATCACAGCAGGCTCAGGCTTTCTGTCTGTGGTGGGCTCTGGCACCATATCCGTGCAACGGGGTGATGGCTGGCTGGGCTCTGGGTCCGCAGTGTGGCTGGTGATGTCCTCCTCCGCTGGGCAGGTAAAGAAATGCCGATCCCATGTTCACCAGAACCCACTCCAAAAACGCCGCAGAATCCTCTCTGGGACCAATCACTGGAAGGCAGAGCGAGTGGTCCGTGTAGTGGGTGAGGCACGCCAGATCTAAAAAGTCCCTTGTATGATCATCCAGTGAACGGACCAGGCAGAATAGTTGGAAGGCGGGTGTAACAATGTTCGTATAAATAAGGAGGAAGAAGGCAGGTTCGGCGTAACTGGGACTCGTGGCTTTATTCAACTCTTTTGGTACAAACATAAAGTCGCGCTCACGGCGCTCTCAACAACTCCGTATTCTATAACTTGTTCACAGCAATCTTTCTCCCGATTCTGTCTCCAGTCCACGAGTGCCCAGTTTGTGTCTCTCTCCCTGGTGTCTGTTCTCCTCTGGCTTTTATGCCGTCTCTCCACGCCAATCACTGCAATCAGACACAGGTGTTTATCATCATGCACTTGACCTACTTACTCACCGTCACTCTCCCGACTCTCTCTCTTCGTGCAGACCTCGCTAAACCACGCCCCCTCTGCCACAGCGGGTAGGTCCATCGTGAGAGAGGAGAGAAATTAATTAAATCATGGTCCGGTATTCTGCCACGGATGTGGCTGTAATGACACAGATGAGGAAAGGAGTAAGGAACAAAAACAGTCTTTAATAAATCCACAACAGAACACTCAAGAGATTGCAGGAGATAAAGTAAATACAACCACATTAACAGACGATAACAGACAAAGAACTGAACGAAACACAGGGCTTAAATACATGGGGAGTGTAATCAAGGATAAAACGGAACAGGTGTGGGTACTGATTAACAACCAGGGAAACTAAATAGAGGATTAAGGCAGGCAAAACGGACTACATGTCACAGTACACCCCCCTCCCGAAAGGCACATCCTCATGCTGTAGCAGGCGAAGGAAAGGAAACAGGTGAAGGCCATGTGGGAGAAAACCGGGCGGCGATGACGGTGGGAGGAGCCAGGAGCAGGAGGAGCCAAGCAGGGACCCAGACCACAGCCAGAACAATGGCCTATGGCGGAGTCGAGGGAGGGAGGAGCCATGGTGGAGACACGTTACAGGGGGTCCTCAGTTTAACAAAACCCCTGAACTAAATAACAAAGAATTTTACAGAAAACATGCCAGTGCACATAATTAATCAATAATAATAAATTACTTAAAATGAAACAAAAATAAATATGTATCTTTGAATTCTGCTTTTTAAAGGTGATTCATACTTTTGAAACAATATTTTAGGGTTAAAAAAATTTTTCTTTCTTGATAAATAAATTAACTGTAAATTATGATGTACTTCTTTCTACAAATACAAATTTTACAGTATTTTACAGTAAACGTTCATTATCTTTTGAAATGTAATATTTTTTTCACATTATATAGTTAGCAGTTAACAAGTTTACTATACTGTAGAATTTTACATTTACATGAACAATTCAAGTATTTTTACAGTGAACGCATTATTTCATAACCGTTTTTGCACATACTGTAACATAATGTCGACAAAGTGTGTAGTTTTCAACGGTTGCACTGCAGTGAAGCATTGCTTTGTTTTTGCAGTTTAGCCCTGAGCAGCCGATTGGAGCTGATACTGTGGGCTACGTGAGGAAACCAAGCACCAAAGATAAAGTGCACTGTGTGGTGTTTGTAGTAGACGGCTCAAAGGTCGGCTCATACGGCAAAAGCTTTGGCACAACCTTCCAGCAGCTACGAGAACACATCAGCAACTTGGGTGAGTTGGGTTTGAGGCATGAATCATATGTGTAACATGCAGTTCCATAGAAAGCCACAGTTCACTAAATGAAGTGCATTAGTGCCTGCCAACTTTTTCAGTGGCGCTGGTTCCAGAAGTATTTTTTCCATTCATTTTTCCCATAGGGATTAAAAAAAAAAAAAAAAAAAACGTTTTGTGACTCTCTGATTGGTGGAATTTTCTGTACAGCATCATGGGTAATGTAGTTTCTCACCAGGAGTTCCGCTGTTAAACAAGATTATTTTTAAAAATATTATTCAGCAGAAACAAATACGATCAATTAACAGCGTTGTAACTCACAGTAGGCCTGTTTTCTTAAAGGTTTATAATTTATCGTTCAAAATCAGTTTTCCTATGGATCAATTTTCCTTTTTACTTCAGGAACCTGAAATGTTGCACTTTATAGTCTTTAGCCATGTTATATTATTATTAAAGAGGTCCTATTGTGCTTTTTTCCATGTTCATCTTTGTAATGTTGCTATTTGCAAAGTTCCCTCCAGCGGGAGTTCTTCTCTCTAACAGTGTCACTGTTTCTGAACTCCCTGAAACGCCTCCATTGTAGTCTTGAGTTTATGCCTCATTTAAATAACTAATGCAGGATAAAGGGGCGGGGCATGGTTGAGTTAGTTAGTAGTGTGTTGAAACTGGCGGTTATGGTAAGGGGCGGGACATTTCCCAAACACTTGACCAATCACAACACACTGCTCCAGCCGACCAATCAGAGCACATTGTGCTTTTCAGAAGGCGGGGCTTCATAGAGACAGGAACAAAACAGAGCGTTACTGACAGACTGGGAAGAGACGAGCTGCAACAACGGAGAATATGAGAAATAATCAACATTCAAGCAGGAAAACCTGCTCTAGTAGAGCCCAAAAACAAAATCAAGACTTTGTAAAAGGGCATAATATGGCCTCTTTAGGAAAATGCAACTATGAAAGTCTAAAATCCTTCTAAATTGCAGGTGTACACCAAGTGGCATTACTGACCCATGTGGACCAAATTTGTAAAGCTACCAAAAGTGACATCACCCAGGTTTACAAGAGCCATAATATTCAGCAGGCAGTATGTCATACTTGATTATAATGTTTAAATGATGCGTTCTACTGTCTGCCATGAGCTTCCCAGGATTCACTTGTCTCTCTCTAGATGGTGAAGGCCGGAGAGTTGCTGGGAATGGCCACGTCCTACATCGTCCCAGTGAAGAACTACTGCTCAGAGCTGGATCTGGACGAAAACATAGATATTCTACTGCTCAAAGCTGTTGATCATATCTTACAATATGTCAATCTGTATTTCCAGGACAACAGCGATTAAAGCACTGAAGCACAAGTAAGAAAAACGTCACATTGCATTTACAGACGTCCCCAAAATGAGTTCATTCCAGATTTGTCCCATTGAAATGTTGATGCCAAAGATTGTAGCCTAATTCTTTGCTAAAATTTTGTGGTGATCTGAATTTTATAAAAATTTCTTAACATTATTTATGCACTTGAATTGTCTGTGAATTATCAGTGAGCTTTGATTAAAGCTTTGGGTTGGTTGTGAGGTTATTATTATAAATGAGGGTCTGATGAGTTTTAGTCTTGTTCAAAGTAGAGATGCACCGATCGATCGGCCAGGGATCGGAATCGGCCGATTTCCCTCATGATCGGCCTGGATCGGTGATCGGCCGATCAGTCTCACTTCTTACCGATTCCGAGCTGATCCGTTTTGTTACCAGCGGCACAGGCAATAACGTCAGCTGCGTGTTCTCCCTCTCTTCTCTGTCACGGTGAAGTGACACACATCCGCGTGGGTGCCTCCTCTCTCACTCGTCTCATTTGCTCCGGTTAAATAGTGCTTGTATTGCGCATCGTTTTAGTCATTCCCGCCGGTTTCGCGCTCACACCAAAAGCACGTGCACCACTGATCTATAAGTGAAGCGAACAAGCCACGCTCAGTCTCAAACAGAGACAGAAGTACCAAAATGAGTGACTTACTGCGCTTAAACTGTCAAAAAAGTATGTCAAAACCAGCGGCACAGGCAATCTTGGCGAGTATTCAGATAAACAGTCAGTTTTTAATTGTTAAATAGCTAAGAAAGTGAACCCATGTTGTGTGTAACAGTATTGGTTCCGCTGAACACCGTTCATAAACTCTTAAAGGGCAATCAGTCCAATATTCCTGCTGCTGTCTGTCATGTTAATCAAAGAACAAAAGACCAAAAAAATCACTTTCTGCTCTTGACTGAATACGTTTTATAACTTTAATGGTAAGAATTGATCTGTATTAATATTTACAATAAAGACTACAGAAATTAAGGTAACCAATGTAAAATAACACTAAATGTGCTCTCTTTCATAGCTCTCTTTATTCTATTGCATTTATTTGAGCTGTTTATATTTTATTACTGACTTTTTACTTGTGTTTTTTTTATGAAAATAAAACTTTAAGTTGAAGAAAAGTAGATTTTTATTTATATATGTTGTCAATTATAGTTCTTAGAAAGAAAATCGGAATCGACAAAAATCTGTGCATCTCTAGTTCAAAGTCCACTTATTTAGCTAGAAGTTATGTGCACCCTAAGGACCCATACAGAATGAGACGGAATCAAAAAATGAAAAAGGTAATTGCAATTGCAAGTTATAAATTAAATTTTTTCTTCTCATAAATCTGAGTTTACATCTCACAATTTTTAAACTTTTTCGTATTTTTTTTATTTTCAAAAACGCTTAATGTGTGAATCCAAGACGGAATAATCTGAGTAAAAAAGCTATTCAACAAATGCGCCATTTTAGGTTTGCTATTTCATCTGTCAAACCTGAAAAAAATATACACCGATCAGGCATAATTGAAGTGAATAACACTGATTATCTCTTCATCACGGCACCTGTTAGTGGGTGGCATATATTAAGCAGCAAGTGAACATTTTGTCCTCAAATTTGATGTGTTAGAAGCAGGAAAAATGGGCAAGCGTAAGGATTTGAGCGAGTTTGACAAGGGCCAAATTGTGATGGCTAGACGACTGGGTCAGAGCATCTCCAAAACTGCAGCTCTTGTGGGGTGTTCCCGGTCTGCAGTGGTCAGGATCTATCAAAAGTGGTCCAAGGAAGGAACAGTGGAGAACCGGAGACAGGGTCATGGACGGCCAAGGCTCATTGATGCACGTGGGGAGCGAAGGCTGGCCCGTGTGGTCCGATCAAACAGACGAGCTACTGGAGCTCAAATTGCTCAAGAAGTTAATGCTGGTTCTGATAGAAAGGTGTCAGAATACACAGTGCATCTCAGTTTGTTGTGTATGGGGCTGCATAGCCGCAGACCAGTCAGGGTGCCCATGCTGACCCCTGTCCACTGCCGAAAGCACCAACAGTGGCACGTGAGCATCAGAACTGGACCACGGAGCAATGGAAGAAGGTGGCCTGGTCTGATGAATCATGTTTTCTTTTACATCACGTGGATGGCCGGGTGCGTGGCTTACCTGGGGAACACATGGCACCAGGATGCACTATGGGAAGAAGGCAAGCTGATAGAGGCAGTGTGATGCTTTGGGCAATGTTCTGCTGGGAAACCTTGGGTCCTGCCATCCATGTGGATGTTACTTTGACACGTACCACCTACCTGAGTATTGTTGCAGACCATGTACACCCTTTCATGGAAACGGTATTCCCTGGTATACCAGGGGTCACCAGGGCACATCTTCAGGGGTCTAGTGGAGTCCATGCCTCGATGGGTCAGGGCAGTTTTGGCAGCAAAAGGGGGACCAACACATAATAATCATGTTATGACTGATCGGTGTACATGCCTGGTTGTCAGCATAAGCAAATAAAAACACCTAATACATGAGATGGCACATAAACCATGGTCATGATACTAATCATGACTATTTTTACCTAGTTGTACTTAAACTCATATAATTTAATACGTACACAACGTTATTTAACGAATCAAAAACAATCTTGCGTTGGCCGGGAATCGAACCCGGGTCAACTGCTTGGAAGGCAGCTATGCTCACCACTATACCACCAACGCCTCGTGTCAGGAGCAGGCATTTCGTCATATACTCAGCGTCAACACAGATTAAACTGAATAAACATTCTCAATTCTTGTGCTTTTAAAGATTTAATTTCATTCACTGCTGGTCCTCAACGTGGCTCCCTTTAGCCAGTGTATTTTGAACGCAACTTCCAAAAAAATCAGTCAAACAACCAAAAACAATTTGACCTTTTTTCGCTGAAATTCGCTTTTTTAACCCAGAACGTTTTTAATCCAGTAATTTAACTTAACAAGATTTTTGCCGTGTCCCGGCGGGTGATTGAAAGTTTTACAAATAAAGATGTATTTGTTTGTTAAGCTAGTCACTTAAGTACGTAGGTAATCAGTTAAAACATTTCATTGATATATCTGCACAGAAGTCCGCTCCAGCTGTAACCAACAACCAACAAGGTAAGTTACCCAACAATCACAAACTTCCTGTAAAGCGACGAGAAAAGAAACCAGTACCAAAAGTGATTATAAATCTGCGTAGTGGTGGACAGTATTTCAGTATATCTTTAGTCACCGTTGCACCAGAAGGTGGCGGCAAGAGACTCTTTATAAGTGAGTCAGAAAGAATCATTAATTGAACCGATTCGTTCAAACACGCGATTCATTCAAGAAAGTAACTGCCAATCGGTCTTTGTCAGTCACGTGGGTTTGTTGTGTGTGACGTCACCGCGGCTCGCAAAACTGGGGGGTATTCCAGAAAGCAAGGTTAACCTACCGTCACATATACCTTGAACTCTCGGTTGATTAACCCAAACCCTTACTCGAGGTATGCTGGTTCCAAAAACGCGTCCGTGAGTAAGTTCAGACAACTGTTAACACACAAGACATTCTCAACAGAGCGACGAATCGATGAGTCACCATGGAAACAGACGCCAAGAAAGACGCCGCTCTACTTCCTTTGCTTCTTTTGTTTAATGGCGATTTGCATAACCTACCACCTGTTCGGTGGTTGTGCAAACATTTTTACAATGTCTTCGTTTAAGTAATTTTTATTCACTGAGAATAAGGATTATATTGTTTGTTTGGTGCTAATTAATTCAATGCAGATCCATGTGTGAGATAATAAAATAAACAATAAATATATTTAAATTGCTTTAACATTTCAACTTATTTTATATTTATTTTTATCTTTAGAATTAAAATAGGTTTGGTTATATTAATAACTATATTAATTATATAAAACACATACCTCTTAAGCAAACTAACCCTGGATCATGAGCGGCTCCGGAGCAGGTTATGTTCAGAGAGTGAGTTACCTCCGTTTTTGGAACCCGAAAGTTGAGGTTATCCGCTTACTTACTCTTAAACATACCCGGGTATGTCACATAACCTGCTTTCTGGAATACCCCCCCTGGAGAAATAAAAGAAAAATTAGAAAAAGCTGTACCGCGATAAACTCAATAAAGATGCTAGGGACCGTTATTTGGAATAATTGTCATCCTTTCAGAACATAGATCCATATGAGCTGACTGAAGTAAGTTGGAGCGCTTGTTTATGGTATAAGCGCATATACCAGTGAACAATTAAAAAACTTCTTGAAGCCCACGGACATTTCAGCAATGGCTGGGCACAGGATTTATTTACATCGACTGCGACAACACAGTAGTATCAGCAAAGGTGGGTTTGCTGTAATGATAATGTTAACTGTATAATTCATTAATTATTAAGTATGGCTTGTTTAGTTTGAAGATTTTTTTATTATTTAATACCAAGTTGCCCCCTTTTCATGCATTTTTGTTCTTTATCGTATCAATTAAACAAACCAAAACACAATAAAACAGAGTCATCATCATGAAACAAACTGTCTGACATTACTGAAGTAAACCAATGTATGTAGAATTTAATAGTGTATTTTATTATAGTACAATTGAACGTACCATTTTATCACTGAAAAGAAATGAATCAAAAACACAACTCTAACAACAGAACCCCCCCCAGCATTGATATCTTAAAAATGGCGGCTCCACCCATAATGCACTTCGGGTCTCACGAGTGTGACATCACCTGACAAAGACCGATTTTGCTGAAAACTGTGATTCTCGCTGGTGGTGGGAAGCCACAACACTGCACAAAACACACAGATCGGTTCATGGAGCTCCTATAGGATTATTATTATTACTTATTATATCCCGCTGATAGTCTCTAAAAATCACTGATCTAACCTATGAAATAAATTCGGCAAATAAAGTGATTTCTTACATAACCAAACGAACAATGGGTAATTGGCAACTTGCTAGCTGAATAATGAACAAAATATAACAAGTAGTTATATTATAGTAATTTAACAAAAGCCTTAAAATATTGTGTGTTTAGGCGATGTTGTTGTGATTTAGCTGAGCTTGGTGTCTTATTAGGACTCTCTATAGGAGTTGTTTAATCCATTAATGTGAATTGCATTTGATCAGAAAGACTTAGCCTGCAGTGTGCGCATGCGCATCAGCGCATCAAGTGCGTAACGTAAATAGAGGACGTCATCACGCTAGACTCCGAGCGAGAGGGTATTTTGGCATGATCGAGCATAACAAGTAACGAACGGCCCGAGTTCAGCCGAGGACCCTGGAGCAAAGGTAAGTTAGAGAAGTTACCTTCAGGTATCTAGTGCGGAAGAAGAAGGTCTTTGTAAAGGTGTTCTTCACTGAGTAACACACAGATCAACTGTGAGCTCGAGCCAAAGCAGGTGAGTCGATGTGTGTGTGGTTTAAAACAGGCTGCAGTGGTTGCGCAGTCAGTGCTGTTTATCGAGCTCTGTTTGTCTTGTGTTGACACTCACGCGCTTTTATTGAGTGTAAACATGAATATCTGTACATGTTTAAAAAGTGTGGTCTGTCAAGAACATGCCTGTGTCATATTTAACCTTAAAAAAGAAAGATGTAATAATAAATTAGATTTTGCTTAGTCTTTTTAAGATCTTTACTTATTATTTTTGTCCAAAAATATATTACTGTACTGCGAAAATAATAAATGCATATTTTAATTGAAAATTATTTATTCATGGTTGATTTAATCGCTTTTGAGAATAATGGGAAGACTTACACACGAACTCAAAAGCATTGTGATAATGAGAATTAGGGATGCACTGATATGAAAATTTTGTCCGATAACCGATAATTCTTTATATTTGAAAGCTGATAACCGATATATTTATCGGCCAAATTTTCTTATAGGGCCGATAACGATAACATTAAAAATTAATATATATCTGTCGATACCGATATGGTGGCTGATATATTAAATATAATATAATTAGGGATGCCCTGATATGAAAATTTTGGCAGATACCGATAATTTTTTATATTTGATAACCGATATATTGGCCGATAAATCTAAATTCAAAAAGCCATGTCCCAAACATATAATGTTATAATGTTCACATTATAATTTTATGCCTTTTTGACAGATTTGCTCTGCACATTGCACTTTTACTTTTAAGTGATTCCATTCATACTTCAATCAGTTCAAACCCATCATGGTGAACAGTGCACATCTGAAGTGTCTCAGCTGAAGGAAATAATACATTATTTATCAGCTTTAATATATCAGCCAAATTTACTTATCAGGCCGATAACGATAACATTAAAAATGAACCGATATGACGGCCGATGCCAATATGGTGGACGATGTATCGTACATCCCTAAATATAATATAATAAGGGATGCACTGATATGAAATTATTTGGCTGATACTGATAATTTTTTATGTTTGATTATAAATAACCGATATATTGGCCGATAAATCTAAATCCAAATTTTTATATAATTTTTAAGAGCCTGATTACAAAAACTAAAGTCTCACCATTAAATCCACGTCCCAAACACACAGTTATGATGTTCTCATTATAATTTTATGCCTATATGACAGATTTGCTCTGCACTTTGCATTTTTACTTTTAAGTGATTCCAATCATATTTAAATGTTAATATTTCTCAGCTGAAGGAAATAATCCATTATTTATCAGCTTTAATATATTGGACAAATTTTCTTATAGGGGCGATAATGATAACATTAAAAATTAACCGATATGATGGCCGATATATCGTGCATCCCTAATTATAATACATTTGATTTAATATAGTTTAATAATAAATAATGTTCACTTGTACCCAGTGTTTGGTAAGTTACTCTAAAAATGTAATTAATTACTAGTTACATCTTCAACAGTGTACAAATTACTCTTCCCAAAAAGTATTTAATTACTTGTTACTAATTACTTTCTTAATCCTATATATCAACCTCGACTAGACTAGGCATGAAATGCCACTTTTAATTCATTCAAAACTACATACATTATTAACTGACCAAAGTATTACAAATGTGAGAAGGATACATAAAAACATGCATTTTAAAGTTAGACTTTAAATGTTGATGTTAATTCTACTATTGTGTGATATTTAATTGTTCTACAATTCTATTTAGTTTAATTACATTAGAAGTAACTATAATTAAATTAAGAGTAATCTATTACTTTACTTTTTCAAGGGAAAAGTAATTAGATTACAGTAACTAATTACTTCTAGTTACACCCAACACTGCTCGTACCGTTCAAAAGTCTGAGGTTGGTACGATTTTTCGGTTACACTTTATTTGAAGGTGTCATTGTTACAGTGTAATTCTATATTTAAGTACTGAGTAATATTTAGTAACAACATGTACTTACTATAGGGTTAGGGTAGGATTAGGGTTTGGTTGAGGGTTAGTTGCATTTAATTATGCATAATTTACTGTTGTTGTTATTATAGTAAGTACATGTAACGTGACATTTTTTTTGTATAAATGTTTTTGAAGTATTGCAGAATTTATTTGATCAAAAACAGTAAAAACTGTACTATTGTGAAATATTATTAGAATAAAAAGTCGCTTGAAATGTATTTTAAAGTTTAAAAATAATAAAAAAAAAAATTGTATTCTATTTGAAACAGAATACATTATAAATCTCTTTAATGCACTTTTTGATCAATTTAATGCATCTTTGCTAAATAAAAAAGTATTAATTTCTTTCACACAAACAAACCTGATCCCAAAATTTTGAATGGTAGAGTTTCATGACTCACAGTAATGAGAACTATAAGTCATGAATATAATGAAATTATTCTATTTCTATTTTCTATGACCTGAACATGTGTGTAATAACAAGCGGTCTGGTCCTGCAGGACAGTGGAGCGGGATGTTGCCTGATAAAGATGGACCGAGTGGAGGCGGGGGGGTCCGGGACGGCCCCGTGACAGAAGACCCTTCAGTGACCCTGTTCAGAGAATACCTGCGGCTGAAGACCGTCCACCCGGAGCCTGACTACGGTACCCGAGTAGAGACCTCACAGGAGATAGTCTTTCACCATCTCGGTTTAGCTTTATGACTACAGTTAACCTTTGCACAGGAATTCGTGTTGACCTCCACGGTGTCTAGAAATGTTGTCTAGGTAGGCAGATCGCTCGGTTCAAGACCGGCTGCTTTGCCTTGAAAGGTGTTGTAACGCATTACTAATGACATCCAGCCAAAGTGCATTAGCTGATCTCTGAACTCTTTCTCAAAGTGCTGAATATTTATAAACTAGCAGGTTATCACTGGCTTATGTTTAACCTAAATTGTTTGTTATAATTATATGATGAAATACAGAAGAGTCTTAAAGGTGCACTATGTAAAAAAATTTCAGTAAAATATCCAAAACCACTAGGCCAGTGTTATATATTTTGTTCAGTTGAGTACTTACAATATCCCAAATGTTTCCAACTATTTGTAAATCATGAGAAAATTGCTGTTTTAACCCAGGAACCGGGACGTGTGAGGGAGTCACCTGTCAATGGCGCCATATCCGCGTTACCCTCGATTTCCGGTTTTATTTAGCAGAAACGCTTTACTCTGACTGCAGTGTGCAACAAGTGTCATAGCAGCTGCCGAGCGAACGCACAGAGTAACGTCATAACATCATTTTCAACTCACTCAAATGTAATATGATGAACAGAGCTGCGTAACCTCATACTCATGACCAGAAAAGCGGAAATGGCGCCGGCGACTGTGGCATAATAAAAGTCCCACTGCTCACGAGGCATGTTGCACAATCGCTCCAGCGGCCTTGCTCCGCTCCCACAACACTCGGGTCTGCTCTGCTTCATACTACAGTAACGTTAATAATCGCATCCATGAACATGATTTCTGCCCGAGTCCTATCCCGATTCTTTTCCACCGGCTGTGAGGTGAAGACCACATGTCCCAAGATTCTGTGCTCAATCTTGGTGTCATCAAACTACGCAGTAGTTTCTCTTTGTTTTGAATAGGCGACCTCTAGCGGACGGAAAAGTTACATAGTGCACCTTTAAAGGGAAAGTTCACCAAATGATGAAAGTCTAGTCGTTCCAAATCTGTAGGACTTTTTCCTTCTCTGAAACACAAAAGATGATAGTTGGACATGGATCGTTTTGGTACCCATTGAGTTCCATTGTGTGGATAATTCTCAAAATATCTTCTATGTTCTACAGAAGAAAGAAAATCATGCCGGTTTGAACACGACATGAGCAACAAATTCCGGCATTTTGTCAGATGAAATGTATATATTTTTTATAACATAATAATCATTTAAGTTAGAGGTGGGCAATATACCGGTGGACATGACTAACCGGTAGAAATTTGTCAATCGGTAGAGATTTTGGACTGTCATCTCTATCGCGGTTACGTTCATGTGACATTACTGTGCTGCGCAGTCACAAAAGCTTATCATTTGTAGGGCCCTATGATTTCTGTGATGCAGAAAACACGGACGGAATCCAGTCATAAAAACGGAATTTCCCGTATAACGTAGAATTTCTTGGAATTTGTCAAATTTTTGATGCATAAATAAAAAGCACACTTAAATCATATCGTGATATAGACTAGTGTCTGTGAATATTAAACCACAAAAAGATTTAAATATGAATCCTGCATGTTCTGCATGTCTCTGTGTGAATGAATGGAGCTGACGCGCGGTTTCACTCACACACACACACACTGAAGCACTCGCTGTGTGTTCAGCCTCTGTCGCCTCACTATATGAGGACATTAACTTCATCTCCAGAGCCGCTCTGAGAGTCACTTCATGAGCATTTTACTCTTCATTTGAGAGAAACTATCATCATATCATAACCGCACAGAAACTCAAAGGTGATGGTGTTCACGGCAACCCGACAAAATAACTTGATAGAAATATATTACTGTTATATTACAGTAGAATTTAGATGCGTCTCAATGTAATAATAATATTAACACTAATAATAATAAAATATTATCAAAACGTTATTTTTTAAAAGAATAATCACAGATTTTCTTCCATGTTTTAATTTTAACAGTAAAGCTCATTGCACGTTGTTTGACAAAAAAGTTTAATTTCATATGATTAAAAGATGAATTGAATTAATGTTTTATGTCTTCATTTGATTACCAGAAAATACACAACACAGAATTTGTGCAAAAATTAATACATTTAAAAATATATATATTAAAATAGTTGTTTATGAATTTTATTCATTTTGATGATTAAAATTTAATTAAACAATTAAAATGGAATCCAGAAAACTTAAAATAGAAAACATTATTTGGTAAAAAATAAATCAGAATTGGATGGGGGAAAAAACGTGTAATTTTTTTGTTAAACTTTTAATAAATTGTTAAATTGTATCATGTAGCCTAGTTTCATTATTTCAATTAATTAGATATGCTTTTTTAATAACAAAAAAATGTATTTAACCATTAAAATGGAGTTCAAAAAAATCAACGTAAAAGAAACGGAATGTAGTATTTTAGGTTTTTCATTTGTGTCTTTGTTCTATTGTAGTTCTTTGCTCTTTCTTTATCACCGTTTACTTGTCACAGTTAGCTTGAGAGGTTTTCTTTAGGTTGGTATTAGTTTTTTTAATGATACTGAAAATAGTGATAAGAATTATTAATTTTCAGTGGTATCAAAAATGTTGATGATATAACCTTATTCAAAGCAAAAATAACTATATCGTGGTATGTATCGTTATCGTGAAATAACATTTCTCATATCGTGATAAGATTTTGGTCATATCGCCCACCCCTAATTTAAGTTCACACTAGGGGCTTTGTAGCGGCTATTTAGTTTCTAGTTTGTTTAGTTGCACCGTAACGCAGAACTAAATCATAAAGTAACACTAGGGGTGTAACACCAAAACCAAGGTACGTAACGAACCGGCGGTTTTGTAAGTCACGGTTCGGTACGGGTTCGGTACAGCAGTTTTACAAAATTGCTTTTTATTTATTTTTATTAAACAGTGGTTTACTGAAAAAATTGTGTCTGTCCTTAAATGAATTCAATTATAACTAAAAGTTTCTTAAAGATAATGTTGTAAACTACATAGGGAGACTACATGAAATTTCCATACCGTTTCATCCCTACATCCCTCACATAAGGCAGTTTTTGCATTAACTTCTAAATCGAATTATAAAATGATGTTCTCCAGTTCGTTGTTGAAATATAATCATTATACACAGTGGCTGTCATTTTCATGACAGATTTATTTCAACATACATTAAATAATCCAGACATCACTAACAGGTTCAGTGGAATATAATATAGGCTAATATAGTGCATATATTTAGTGAAAGAGTTGATTTCTCTAGTGAACTAACAGCTGTGGACTCCTGAGGTAAATGTGATGCTACGTGACGTTGTTCTCAAGCTGTTATATTTGACGTCTTTCCGCGGTTGAAACACTGATTGAGCGATTACACCACATATGATGCGTTTCAGTAAGTTGTAATGTATCCTCAACATACCTTAAGATATTAATTCATGTTTATTCTTTAGGAAGAGATGATCGCGTTCACTCGCGCGCCTCCGCTTGAACTTGAGCTATACAGTGATCAGTCAGGTCACAATTAAAAATGGTGTCAAAACGGCATTTATCGCTTGAATTTGGTGATAAAATGGACCGAATACTTAATATGTTCGTGTGGGAACTCGGATGGATGTTCCGCACTTAAAACAAGCCGGCTGTAAAAGATTGCATTCGGAAACCGTTCGGTACACACGTGCACCGTACCGAAAGTCCTGTACTGAAACGGTTCGGTACGAATACGTGTACCGTTACACCCCTAAGTAACACAGTCGCATAATATTTTGCTTACATTTTACATTTACTTTTTTATATCCAGTAAGAAACCTTTGTAAACCATACCTGTTGAAAAGTTTAACTTTTTTGTTTCGTGGAATTGACAGTAAAATAAATACATTTTCACAAAAAAATTATACATACAATTTTTGAAATAAAATAGTATTCAGCACCTGTGTCTAAAATTAATGAGGGGCATTAGTTTGATTAATTGGGGCATTCATTTTATGTTTTTTTTTTTTTGTTTATTATTATTTTATTTATATTGCCTTAAAAACTAATACAATCAACTGTAATCATTTGAATGATCATCTACTGTAAATAAAATGTCATACGCTTGTAATAATAATTCATATTTAATTTAATAATAGGAAAATTATATCATATTTATTGTTTTATTATTTAAATCCTGATGCGAGATTATAGACGCGTTATAGTTTTCTGTATTGCATTTTATCTCTCCAAACGATAGATGTCATTTTAAAAATGTGGGAATTAGCAGAAATTATTTAATACAGCCTCTTATTTACGTGAGGTAAACATAAAGCTGCTTGGGTTATATGTTTAATGTACTTTATATAACTGCTGTCATAATAACGCAGAGCGTACGGTGCTCGGCAATGGTCAAAAAGGATTTAAACAGTGAATTTTTATAATCTTCTTGTAAACTCACTTTCATACTGACGAATGTAAATAGAAGATGACAAAAATTAACAACTGATTATATGAATAATGATTATATGAAACGCAACCTTTGGTCATCACAAATGAAAAGTTGCTGAGTATCATGTAACAGTGAGTCTGTCAATCAATCGTTGTCAGATGGTGCTTTACGATTCCTGGAGCGGATAGCAGAGGAGCTCGGCTTACCCATTAAGAAAGTGGAGGTAATGATTTATGTGCCGGATCTGTCTAACTTTCATCTTGTTCTCTGTCACGCACGTCCACATTAATTGAGCCTTTCACCATCTCTGACTGTCAGGTGTGTCCTGGTCGAGTTGTGGCGATCATCACATGGGTCGGCACCAGGCCAGAGCTGAAGTCTGTTGTGCTGAACTCGCACACTGATGTCGTTCCTGTGTATGAGGTACGGCCGTAACGCATCAATCACCCCTGAGATCAAACAACATGGCTCGGGATCTCACTGATATGCTGTGTGTCCATCTGCCCCAGGATCACTGGAAATATGACCCGTTTGCTGCTGTTAAAGATGTGGATGGAAACATCTATGGCAGAGGATCTCAGGATATGAAATGTGTCACGATACAGTGAGTTTGAAACCAACTAGCAACTTAAAGAGGACCCATTGTGCTTTTCTCCATGTTCATCTTTTTTTTAGTGTGTAATGTGTCCCTTCAGCGGGAGTTCTTCTCTCTAACAGTGTCACTGTTTCTGAACTCCCTGAAACGCCTCCATTGTAGTCTTGAGTTTTCTTCCAGGAACGAACACGTAACAATATTCCTCATTCAAATAATTCCCATCCAATGCTAAATAAAGGGGCGGGGCCTGGTTGAGTTAGTTAGTAGTTTCAATCTTCGAAATTAGCACAAATAAATCCAATAGAATAAAGATACAAATGAAATAAAGAGAATCTCTTTTGTTGTTTTATCAATATTAACAGACAAATTAGACTGCTGTCACACACAAGAGCTAGTGCACGGATCCATTATACTGTTACACATGCGTTTTCTTTCTCAACTGTTTACATTTATTTAAAGTTCCCCTGTAGTCAATTATTTTATCCCTTAAAACTCATCTTTGATCACCAAAATTACATATTTAAAAGTTTTTTTCCTTGCTGTAACTGAGTAAATTAAAAAACCAGCTGACCAATCAGAGCACATTGTGCTTTTCAGAAGGCGGGGCTTCATAGAGACAGGAACTAAACAGAGCTTTACTGACAGACTGGGAAGAGACGAGCTGCAACAACGGAGAATATGGAGGAATAATCAACATTCAAGCAGGAAAACCTGTTCTAGTAAAATCAAGACTTGTAAAAGGGCATAAATTTGAAAACCTCTTTTAGCTTGACAAGCATTGTCTGAAAGTTTAGGATAGTGTAAAAACGTATCATGAAAATCTGACCTTTTCCGTGTTTAAGTGCTATAATCGTGTCCCCGGTGCATCTACCAACCCAGAGAACGTGAAAAAGTTCAACCCAGTAACTTTGTTTTGGAAAGCCTTTTTCTTACAAGCATGTGAAAAAATGAGCCGTCATCAAATTCATCAGTAAAGTTTTGGCCATCATTCGGACAGAGTCCGCTACAACAGGCTTGTACTAATAGTGGATAAAAGCAACAACATCAGTTATAACCGTAATGAAACTAAACTATACCTGTTCTATCTCCATGCAGCAGATATTCTCTGGCTTTGTGGGCATTATTGTCCGACTCCGGTTCGAACTGAACACCGTTAGTTTCTGGCATGTTCTGTTGTTGTTTTGCACGAGCTCTTGAAGCTCCGCCCTCTTTTTGAAACAGCAGTCAGGAGCATCAGCTCATTTGCATTTAAAGGGACATACAAAACAACAGTGTGTTTTTGCTTATCCCAAAAAAGCAATTTTAACAGGCTATAAAACATGATCTGTGGGGTATTTTGAGCTAAAACTTCACATACACACTCTGGGGACATCAGATACCCATTTTACATCTTGTAAAAGGGGCATAATAGGACCCCTTTAATTTATTTAAACATTTTTAAAGTCTTCTTTGAATTCTATCTTCTGTCTATACAGCTTAAAGATTAAAGTTGCGGTCACATCAGTGAAATTTCAACAACAAAAAAAGGTCCATTGTCAATAGTGTGGTGAAATATGAAGCACAGCTCACACTGAAGTCATTTTCAAACAAAGCAGCTTTCTGTTGGTGAACGCAGCGAATTCACATGACAATTCCCAAACATCCTATTGAGTCCGAACGGCCTGAAGATCTGTGCCAAATTTGGTGACCGTAGCTTAGAAAGCTTTTGGACTGCTATAGTCAGAACATTGTGATCATCTGCTATGGTTTGGTTAGATAAGACCAAGCACACTATGTGTGAAATTAATAATAATTAGTTCTCTAATTTGCATACAGAGTTGATTATGTCTTCAAGCTTCAGCTGTCTTCATGATTCCTTGTTCATGTTTCCCTGCAGGTACATTGAAGCAATTCGCAGACTGAAGGCAGCTGGGAAGAGGTTTTCTCGCACTATCCATTTAACGTTTGTCCCAGGTCAGTCCTCACCAACGAGTTATGGACCTTAAGCTGCGGTCATATTAGCAAAATCTCACAGGCAAAAATGGTCCATTGTCTGGTGTCAATAGTGTCACGATGTACACACACACACACACACACACACAGAAGTCGCTTTCAAACCAAGCAGCTTTCAACTGGAACCCATTGTGGAATCAGTGTGGGGAAATGTTTCGCCCTCACACGAAATTCCTGATCACATGTATTCCTATTGAAATGACTGGATTTTGCCTGTGAAAATTTGCCCGAAAAAGCAGTAAATGGACCGCACTTATAGTCAGGGTGGATGCCATAAGCTGTGTTTTCATCCAAAGTTTCAAATGTAACTTTTGCACAAAATTGGAAAATGGCATAAAACATTCTTCAAGTCTTAAGTGAATTCACTTTAATATACAGCCGTGGCCAAAAGTTTTGAGAGACACAAATATATATTTTTACAAAGTCTGCTGCCTCAGTTTTTATGATGGCAATTTGCATATACTCCAGAATGTTATGAAGAGTGATCAGATGAATTGCAATTCATTGCAAAGTCTCTCTTTGCCATGAAAATGAACTTAATCCCAAAAAAACATGTCCACTGCATTTCAGCCCTGCCACAAAAGGACCAGCTGACATCATGTCAGTGATTCTCTCGTTAACACAGGTGAGAGTGTTGACGAGGCTGGAAATTGCCCCCTAAACCCTCAATCACTATTCCCTACTTTAGTCCACTAATACAGTTCACTTGAAGGAGTGAATGAAAACGAGCGAGTGAATTCGGACAGCTGCTGTGTGTACATCGGCTGTACACTCGTTATTGCGGTTCAATGTAGGATTGAATGAGTGCACTCAATAGTGTCCACTATGGTTTCAGACACCACTTCAAATGGCTGTCCCCTCATATAATGCCCTATTTGAGGGTATAGTGGGCGATTTCGGATTCAGCCTCGGTCATGCTGATTGAGTTAGAATAACAGACTGGAAGCTTTAAAAGCGGGGTGGTGCTTGAAATGATTGTTCTTCCTCTGTTATCCATGGTTACCTGCGAGGAAACACGTGCAGTCATCATTGCTTTGCACAAAAAGGGATTCACAGGCAAGGATATTGCTGCTAGTGAGATTGCACCTAAATCAACCATTTATCGGATCATCAAGACCTTCAAGGAGAGCGGTTCAATTGTTGTGAAGAAGGCTTCAGGGCGCCCAAGAAAGTCTGGACCGTCTCCTAAAGTTGATTCTGCGGGATCGGGCACCACCAGTGCAGAGCTTGCTCAGGAATGGCAGCAGGCAGGTGTTAGTGCATCTGCACAGCCATGAATAAAGAATGGTACATAAACATCCTCAGAGAGCAACTTCTCCCAACCATCCAAGAACAGTTTGGTGAACCATCCAGCATGATGGGCACCTTGCCACAAGGCAAAAGTGATAACTAAGTGGCTCGGGGAACAAAACATCGACATTTTGGGTCCATGGCCAGGAAACTCCCCAGACCTTAATCCCATTGAGAATTTGTGGTCAATCCTCAAGAGGTGCGTGGACAAACAAAAACCCACAAATTCTGACAAACTCCAAGCATTGATTATGCAAGAATGGGCTGTCTTTAGTCAGGATGTGGCCCAGAAGTTGATTGACAGCATGCCAGGGTGCATTGCAGAGGTCTTGAAAAAGAAACTGGAAATATTGACTCTTTGCATAAACTTCATGTAATTGTCAATAAAAGCCTTTAAAACTTATGAAATGCTTGTGATTATACTTCAGTATACCTTAGTAACATCTGACAAAAAGATCTAAAAACACTGAAGCAGCAGACTTTGTGAAAATGAATGTGTCATTCTCAAAACTTTTGGCCATGGCTGTATGTTTCATTAAAATACTTCAGTTTGTGAACAGTGATTCACCTTGACTTTAATGTTTAAAGGGGTAGTTCACCTAAAATTGAAAATTACCCCATGATTAACTCGCCCTCAAGTCATCCTAGGTGCATGTGACTTTCTTCTTTCAGACGAATACAATCAGAGTTATATTAAAAAATATCCTGGCTCTTCCAAGCATTATAATGGGAGTGAATGGGGCACGAGATTTTGAATCCCCCAAAAAATAATATTAATATAACTCTGATTGTGTTCGTCTGAAAGAAGAAAGTCATATACACCTAGGATGACTTGAGGATGAGTAAATCATGGGATAATTTTCATGTTTGGGTGAACTATCCCTTTAAGGCCTAAAAGAGTTTTTTGTATGCTGGAATTTTTTTTTTAATACATTCTTAAAAATAAAGGTTCCGAAGGTTTTTCACAGCGATGCCATTGAAGAACCTTCCAGTGAAAAGTTCAATGTTTTTCTTATTTTAAAAATCCTAAAGACACTTTTGTGCAGTGGAAAGATTCCATGGATGTTAGAAGGGGCTTTCTCTCCAGACAAACCTTTAAAAAGCCATATTATTCGGTTCTGAGCAATAAATCTGAATTAAGCACTAAGGCTTGCAGTGTGAACGTAGCCGTAGTTGTTGGTGGATCGCTCTGGTGCTCCTCAATGTGAAAGCCCCGAAGGTCCTTCATGGAACCAAAGATGCCACTAAAGAACCTTTATTTCTAATAGTGCATGTGTATGTAATTCCAATTCTTCACTGGCTGGTCGACACCGAAACACACAACAACACAATCTATCTACCAGAATGTTTGTGTATCCCTCACATCCTACAAACCTCTGGTGTTTTTAATGTTCTCGACAGATGAGGAGGTCGGCGGTCACAAAGGAATGGAGACGTTCGTGAAGCACCCTGAATTTCACAAGTTGAACATCGGTTTTGCCCTCGATGAAGGTGAACAATCCTGTAGATTCAGTCTTCTAGTTCCTGTGGGCGCTTTAGGACACTCAAACATGTAGAATTTGAATTTGTTTTATACAGTTACACCTTTTTAGTACCACCATGAACAAAGACACAACCTGCGCTCACTCACACAATACACAACAGTACCGGTCTGTGCAATTCAATCTGCATAAATTTAAACAGGATATTAAGAAGATTTTTTGCCTGTTTCATTTGTTCACAGGTTTGGCAAACCCAACTAATGCCTATACTGTCTTCTATGGAGAAAGAAACCCCTGGTGTGAGTGTCTGTGTCTCTGTGTGTGTGTGTGTGTGTGTCTGTGTCTCTGTGTGTGTGTGTGTCTGTGTCTGTGTCTCTGTGTGTGTGTGTGTCTGTGTCTGTGTCTCTGTGTGTGTGTGTGTGTGTGTCTGTCTCTGTATCTGTGTGTGTCTGTCTGTCTGTCTGTCTGTCTGTGTGTGTCTGTCTGTGTGTGTATGTGTCTCTGTGTGTCTGTGTGTGTGTGCCTGTCTGTATGTGTGTCTGTATGTGTGTCTCTGTTTGCGTGTATGTGTGTTTATGTTAGTTAACATGTGCTGTGTGCTGCAGGGATCACAGTTCGCTGTCCAGGAAGTCCAGGTCATGGTTCCAGGTTTGTGGAGAACACCGCAGCAGAGAAACTAGTGAGTGTGTTCAGAATGTCATGTGACCAAACACACTGGAGTCTGCAGATATAAGCCATTGATGTGAAGTCTAATTTGCCAAGAAAAATTACAATCATCAATTTTATCTAGAAAAAAGAACAAAAAAAATACTTTTAAATGACAGGTCAAAAGTTTGGAAAATTACTATTTTTAATGTTTTTGAAAGACGTGCTCTGGTTTCTGCTCACCAAGACAATATATATATCACTTTTTATCAATTTAACACATCCTTGCTGAATAAAAGTATTAATTTTTCAAAAAAAGAATAAAAGAAAAGAAAAATGACTGACCCCAAACTTTTGAATGGTAGTGTATATTGTTAGAAAAGATTTCTGTTTTGAATAAATGCTGTTCTTTTTTATCTTTTTATTCATCAATGAATACAGAAAAAAGTATCACAGCTTATAATAAAATATTAATCAGCACAACTGTTTCCAGTATTGATCATAAATCCTCATATCAGAGTGATTTCTGAAGGATCATGTGACACTGAAGACTGGAGTAATGATGCTGAAATCATTTGATCACAGGAATAAATTATATTTTAAAGTGTATTAAAATAGAAACCCATTATTTATATTTTAAATATTTCACAATATTACTGTTTTTTTCTGTATTTTTGCTCCAATAAATGCAGCTTTGGTGAGCAGAAGAGATATATTTCAAAACATTTTTAAAATCCTACAGAACTATTGAACGCTAGTGTAAATCATACTTTAAATTGTCCATAAACATAAAATGAAGCATCAATAAGCATACAATAAGTGATGCCTCCACTCATTTGTGAGGGTGCAGCAAACGGGTGTTGAATATTGGAAACAAATGTCATTTTAAACCACTTTAAACAGCATTTTCAGCATGTGTAATAGTTTCAATGTCCAGACCTCAGCAACTGAGAAACTACACAAAATATCTGTACTTTTATGAAGTCTGCAGGATTTATGAACCAATGAAGTAGTTTAAAATTGTGAGAAAATACACAAATAACCTAAAATCATGAAGTGTGTTTGTGTCTCTGCTGTGTCACAGCGGCGAGTTATAAACTCCTTCCTGGAGTTCAGAGAGACAGAGAGACAGCGGTGAGCTTTATTCAGAGGTTGACTTCAAACTCATGCTTACAGGAGAGCTGGTAAATGTGGAAATACACCCGTCTGTGTGGTTTGCAGGCTGAACACCAGCGAGTGTTTCACTCTGGGGGATGTCACCACTATTAACATGACGATGGTGAAAGGGGGCGTGGCTTACAATGTGGTCCCTGCAGAGATGGACGTCAGCTTTGACCTGAGGATCCCTCCCACTGTAAACCTGCCGGTGTGTATCTGGCGCCGTCTTCATGAGCTTCATTGGCTTTGAGCTGCTTGTCACTTGCAGTTGTGTTCGTTCTGCAGGAGTTTGAAGAGCAGATTAAAGCCTGGTGCAGAGAAGCAGGTGACGACGTGACGTATGATTTTGCACAGGTCAGATTTATTTTTACACGCAACATCAAACACAAATTCAACTGGCCTGATCTCACGTCTGTTATTTCATGTGTCTGCCAGGAGACTAATGGGGCATTTACACGACACACAACTTTATGCGTTTTGGCCGTTCATTAACATAACAGCGTTTGGGGGCCTGGAAACATAAATGTGTGACAATTATACTGTTATCGTCTCTGTGTAAACTATAAAAACTACAAAAATCTCATGTGACGTCGCCATCTACTGGCCTGGCATGAGTAATACAGCGTGATCGTTTTGACAATGTTGTCGTCTGTACGTGAAAAACGCAAAGGAAAAACTTTTCAGTACATCGTTGTCATGTTCCTTAAATCCATTGGATGATTTACCTTTGACATTAGCCATAATGATGTTATTACAGAATTAAAAATGACATTAAAAAACAGTGAATATAAATACCTCATCATATGCAAACACAAGTCAAATGTATGTATAAAATAATGAATGTATTAAATGTGTAATATATTTGTAACAGTTCTTTCTGGTTCTGGAATCTGATTGGCTGAGAGCCTTTTCCAGCCGTGCGATATTCACCCAGTATCAGCACTGGAACCGTTTCACCGTTTGTTTCACTCCACTTGCGGCGACTGTCATGGCGGTCGAGCAAATCCACCATATTTATTACAAATACTACTGTTGTTGTGACACGAAATGTAGTTTAAGAGTTTAGGCGAGAATGTAGTTATTTGGAACTTAAATATGTGACTCATATATAAACATAGCGCCTATTTTAAAATTAGTGTAAAAGCTTTCGCAAATGACCCAAAAGAGGGTTTTTAAGACACTCCGTTGTTGTTTCTTATTTATTTGAACACTTGTGCTGTCAAACTGTTGTGTAAATGCAGTATCACACTCATAGCCATGCGATGTATCTGTGTTGATATACAGCCATAATTACCTACAGCTGAATCACAGCCATGCTGATATAGAGCCATATCGCACAGCTATGAGAGTGATATTGCTCATATATATTTATATATATATATATAGCAAGTGAAAGAGAATTTTACTTGCCCGACCAGACAAGTATCCTGATTAAAACATCAATATCAAAAAATAACTAGGGAGTCACCAAAACATGAGAATAATTCTGCATTCATTTAGTAACAAGTTTGTGCTGTTGACGCTCGCACAGCCTCATGAGGAGAAATAGAAACAAATGAGCTCAGCTCACACATAGACACTCAGTAACATACGGCGGTAAAAATGTGGAGTTTTTATATTTATAACACGTGATACAGTTAAGCATCACATGACCAAGAGTGCTGAATACCATCATGATTAAAAATGTGACAATGATACACTGATATAATTTCATCGTTTGATTGAATGACTCGCTCATTAAGACGGTCACTGCGCCACCTCCTGACGGTTTAGTTTCATGTTTAAAAATGTCATTCTTTCCAACATTTCTTATTTGTATAATCAAAATCTCATAACATTATTTAATGCAGTTGTAATTTTTCAGTGTAAATGATTTAATTTGATTGGTAACAGTCCTATAGTGTCTTATTATTCTAATTTAATTTATTGATTCAATTTAAGAAATTAAAATGAAAGATGAAGATGATGTTTTATTTCATAAATTTTTATTATACCTTTTATAAAGGTAAAAAAAAGTCATAAATATGCAGATTTAAATATGTAAAAGCTGACTGAATAAATTATATTTACAACTCAAAAAAATCCCAAAAAATTTCTAGACAAGTGAATGACGGAAGGACAAGCACATGAAAGGCTTTTATGTTAAGCGCCTTGAGAAATTAATTTTAAAGGCGCTATATAAAATAAATTTATTATTATTATTATTATTATTAATGCCGAGCTCTGGAATCAGTGATGCCGAGTATATGAATCGGTGTCACTCACCAGTTGGCCAGTAACATTGTTGTTAATTCTAACATTGCATGAACGTGACCGGCGCTCGGGACAGTTGACGGGCCAGCGCTTCATCGTCACGAAAGTTTAAGGCTTGACAATTTAAATATTCAAGTGGAAGAAGACGCGAAAGGGAGCTCAATTTGTTACTCGCGCTCTGTGTGGAGAGTTTTGTGTGCGCACACATCCGAAGCGCACGCCCAGAAAGCTGCGCAAATAATGAATTATGGTCTCTTTCACGTCGTCTTATACTTGAGAGGACAAATTCACACAAAATTATGTCAAAAAATAGTGAATATCCTAGTAAACACAGTTGGCTATGTCTTAAGTGAATATAAACGGTTGAGAAAGTAAACGCATGTGTATCAGTATATTTGATCCGTGCGTTCGCTCTTAAAGTGACAGCAGCCTAATATTCCTGCTGCCGTCTGTGCTTTTAATGTTAATCAACCTACAAATGACAAAGAAAAGATCACTCACTGCTCTTGACTGAATAACTTTTTGTAACTTATTTGTAATAAGGATTAATTAATAAGGATGTTTAATTTATACAGTGAAAATTATTCAGTGTTATTTTACATTTGCTTCCTTTATTAAAGGTGCAGTGTGTAAATTTTAGCGGCATCTTGTGGTGAGGTTGTGTATTGCAACCATCCACCGCTCACCCCAACCTTTTGAAGCACATAGAGAAGCTACGGTGGCCGACGCAGGACAAAGATGTGGTCGTTCTGAGACAGCAGAGAGTAGCTAGCGGTCTGTAGAGCAGTTTATCCATTCAGGGTTACCATAGAAACATGGCGGCTTCACTGTAAGGGAACCCGCGGTGTGTATAGATAGAAATTAGAGCTGAGAAAATCGCGACTAACTTGCATACAGATGAGATTCAGAACGAGGATCAAAACACAGATAGAGTCCATCAAAACTCCCAAAGCTTCACAGTCCTATAGCTCTAGCTCGTCCTGGGTCGACATTTTATTCAGTAACATTAGGCAGTTTTGATTTATAAGCTGTTTAATGTTGATGATCGCGTTATTTTACATATGAATCTGCTTATAAGAGATCGCTCATTCAAAACACTTCATCTGTGTTTTGATCGAGACGAAAAGACGAGATAACAAAAGACAGAAAAAAAAAAATCACTCACTGCTCTTGACTGGGTTAATCTATATTTAGGCTATACACTGAAGATTATGAAGTGATTTTTGTACATTTACTACAATTTCTGTACCTGAAAATCTAGTTTAGACCTACATGAAAAACATGAAAAGAACTGTTTTTCATTTGTAAAAACAAAATGACCTGTCCTTCGGATGAGACGTTAAACCGAGGTCCTGACTCTCTGTGGTCATTAAAAATCCCATGGCCCTTCTCGTAAAGAGTAGGGGTGTAACCCCGCTGTCCTGGCCAAATTCCCTCCATTGGCCCTTACCAATCATGGCCTCCTAATAATCCCCATCCATTGAATTGGCTCTATCACCCTCTCTCCTCTCCACCTATTGCTGGTGTGTGGTGAGCGCACTGGCGCCGTTGTACTGTGGCTGCCGTCGCATCATCTAAGTGGATGCTGCACACTGGTGGTGGTTGAGGAGAGACCCCTGACATGAGTGTAAAGCGCTTTGGGTGTACAGTAGTACATATGAAAGCGCTATATAAATGCCTAATTCATTCATTCATTCATTCATTCATTTGTATGTTTGTTCTGTTGTATTTATTTACAATGTATGTATATTATACTGCATTCTATATACAGTACCAGTCAAAAGTTTGGACACATCACTGGGGAAGTGTGTCCAAACTTTTGACTGGTACTGTACTATAATATACACAAAGAATATCGGCTGATATATATATCGATATCAGACTTTTTTTACTCCTTAATATCGGTATCGGTCAGGCTCTAATAGAAATGGCTCATTCTAAGGTAATAAAAACATAATGGTTCATTATGTAAGGTCTTTATACACCACTGAAAACATAGTTATGTATATTATATTGCATTTGTCAGTAGATCCTCATAAATACTACACACTGCACCTTTAAATTCCTGTACCTGAAAAACACTGTTTATTTAATTTGTATCTTTGTTATATTGTATTTATTTGTGCTTTTGCTTGTGATTTGATTATCTGTTTTATATGAGTTAGGATAGTGGTTTTAGCTGTAAAATTGTGAATCTTCACTGGTATCTAAAATGTTATGTATGTGTGTGTAAATCTGTGAGAACAAAATATGTTTGTCCACATGATTTGGTTTCATATCTGTTGTTTTTTTTTCTGCTCTTCAGAAACACATGGACCAGAATTTCACGTCCACGGAGGACAGCGACCCCTGGTGGCACGCGTTCAGCTCTACCTGCAAAGCCATGTGAGAGAGAAGCACAGACGCTTTGTGAGCATGTGTGTTTATAGATGAACGTGTGTGACTCTCTCTGTCTCGTGACAGGAACGTGACTCTGAAGAAGGAAATCTTCCCTGCTGCCACAGACAGTCGCTTCATCAGGGAAGTAAGTGACTTTAACCTTTTGTCTGCAGAATCTGAAATGTACCTACACTGTGTTCTGTAACATGTGACTTGTGTGTGTTTGTAGGAAGGTCTTCCTGCCATCGGCTTCTCTCCGATGAACCTCACTCCCATCCTGCTTCACGATCACAACGAGTACTTAAACGAACAGGTGTTTCTGCGGGGCATCCAGGTGTACGAGCGTCTCGTGCCGGCCCTCGCCAATGTGGCTCCTCTGAGCGGAGAAGCGTAGATCAACTCTCTTTAAATCTCTCTCTCACACACACACACACACGCACATACACTGCTGCTTCTGCTCATGCCAGGCTGGTATTCGCACATATTGAGAAATATGTCTGCCATAACACCAAAGATTGGGCTGATCCCATATAATGAGGATCTAATGAACTCACTTTAATTAACTCAGGAGTTCCTTCCTTTCAATAATGTCTTAGATATGATTTTAAGTCTTATATGTCAGCACAATTAGAAGCTGCTATAAAGAGTCGTTTTAATTCATAAACGTTACAAATTGAACACTTAAGTTAGGCAGTTTGTGTCTCGTTTGAAATAAGGAAATGATTTCAGAGACTCAAACCATATAGCTGTGCTTGCCATAGATGCATTATATTTTTTAATACAAATGATTTTGATGCAAACATATAGTTATGTATACTGAAACTGTGTTGGTCATTGATTACTGTGATATACACATTAATAATTATACACAATTATGTTGAGTCACATTTCATGGGTTATGATTTTTACCTCAAGCTCACACAAGTCAGTCTCTTTGGTTGACTGGTGCTACTTTGCTCTCCTGAATAAACAAAAGTTAAGAGGTACAATATCTACAACTCTGTCTGAAATTATTATTATTTTAATTTTATGATGTGTGCATTATATTATTGTTCTCGAGCTTGCTTCTCTTTTGTCTTCAAATGCACTATTATTAGTTTATTATTATTATACTTTAACTTTTTATTATTTCCATATTTCATCATAGGCAACTATTAGTCAGATGGATGGATATTCTAATATGTGTCCTACAGATATATAGTATTTCTACTCATGATTTATTACAGCATGATTGGAAACAACACAAAATGTTACAAATATTCTGAATGCCCATCACACGTCTCTGTCAATCTCAACCATGCTCTTGGTAAACACTTTTGATTAAACATTTCCAATACAGTTTCAATGTGATTATTCACAAGAATAAAAGAGTGTTTATCTGTTTGTTTTAATAAAAAGCAACCATGGGACATAAAAGATCCAGAAGTTGAAAAACAATAATATAATATATTACTGTTTATAAGTCTTCTGATGACTTACGGAAGCTTTTTGTGAGGGAAAAATGTTCATTACCGCAAATTACAACTGAGAGATGGACAGATAGATGATGGATTGATGGGTGGATATAGATAGATGGATAGATCATTTTCCAACTCCCCTAGAGTTAAAACGTTGAGTTTTACCGTTTTCGAATCCATTCAGCCGATCTCCGGATCTGGCGGTAGCACTTTTAGCATAGCTTAGCATAGATCATTGAATCTGATTAGACCGTTAGCATCTCGCTCAAAAATGACCAAAGACTTTCGATATTTTTCCTATTTAAAACTTGACTCTTCTGTAGTTAAATTGTGTACTAAGACCGACGGAAAATGAAAAGTTGTGATTTTTCTAGACCGATATGGCTAGGAACTATACTCTCATTTCTGTGTAATAATCCAGGAACTTTGCTGCAGTACTATGGGTGCAGCAGGCGCAATGATATTACACAGCGCCGGAAAATAGGCTAACTTCCGTCAACATAACCAACGTGACAACCTGCTTGCACAAGGAGCATGCCTTGTAACCATGGAGACGTTTGTGAGAGACGATTCAGAAGATATTTACTTTGGTGCAGATCCTGAACCGTATCTATTTGAACTGGAATACACTGAAGATGAGCTTTTGGAACGTGAAAGGCAAGAAAGTGTGGCTGAACAGACTGGGGCAGAAGGCAGGAGGAGAGCAGATTCAAACCTTTACAACGCACAGAACCATGGCTAATCGCACAGGTAAATCCTCTACCTAATTTGCTGGCTGGAACTCTGCAACTACACAAACTTAGGCTGAATCCGAAATCGCCCCCTAAACCCTCATTCATTATTCCCTACGTTAGTCCACTAATACAGTTCACTTGAAGGAGTGAATGCAAACGTGTGTACGTCGGCTGTACACTCGTTATTGCGGAGCAATATGGGATTGAATGAGTGCACTCAATAGCGCCCACTATGGTTTCGGACACCACTACAAATGGCTGTCCCCTCAAATAATGCCCTATTTGAGGGTATAGTGGGCGATTTCGGATTCAGCCTTAGTGCCGGTCACGTTGGAAGGTACCTAGCTGGGGACTATTTTCCGGCACTGCGTAATATCATTGCGCCTGCTGCACCCATAGTACTGCAGCAAAGTTCCTTGATTATTACGCAGGAATGAGAGTATAGTTCCTAGCCATATCAGTCTAGAAAATCACAACTTTTCATTTTCCGTCGGTCTTAGTACACGATGTAACTACAGAAGAGTCAAGTTTTAAATAGGAAAAATACAGAAACTCTATGGTCATTTGAGCGAGATGCTAACAGTCTAATCAGATTCAATTATCTATGCTAAGCTATGCTAAAAGTGCTACCGCCAGATCCGAAGATCGGCTGAATGGTTTCGAAAACGGTAAAACTCAACTGTTTAACTCTAGGGGAGTGTTCCTTTTAAGTGTAAAAATTTTATGCGTCAACCTGTGTGTCTAAATAATCCTAATTATTAAGGATTAAGGGGGCGCCATGTGACGCGGTATCCCAGCAGGCTGTTCGCTCTGTGGCGTCGCATGCTGGAGGAGAGCGTTTCACCAGGAAAAATGTGCCTTTTCTTGTTTAGGTTGACTTCTAACATATGTTAGAAACAATAAATATGTAAGTTAAAACAGAGAATCTCTGCAACTCTTCTATGATTTTATTAATCTAACTATAGGGAAAGCCTTTGCTTTAAATATTGTCAAGCCTTCTTTCAGAAAGAAGTCTTTATGTTTATTAGGACATCTTGGGTCAAATATATCTTTACATCAAAAAAGCGCATTGTAGTCTTTTCTTCTGTGTTTATTGTGGTGGCTGCACATTAAAATCCCCCCCCCCCCTCCCCTCCAAAAAAAAAAGTCCTAATAAATACTAATAATAGTAGTCTCAAACTTGGCCACATCCCTGCAGAGTTTAGCTCCAGCTCACCTGCTTGAAAGACCTTGATTATCTGGATCAGGTGTGTGTGTTTAGGGCCGGAGCCAAACTCTGCAGGACAGACCACTGAATCAAAGCCATCCAGCCAAATTAACAACAACAATCCATCCCATATTCATGCCGTTCCCCTAGAAAAATACATTTGTTGTTTATGGTAATCGGCTTATTCATGGACGTTTAGGGTGCAATGACAACAAGCAGCAATATCTTAAATGTCCTTTGCTTATTTGAAGAGACATGGCTTCCCTTTTTTACTCTTCACTTCTGTCATGCAAATGAATAACCATGTTTTGTCTCTACTGAAAAGCATCACAAAGAATTTGATGAAAATGATGATTAACCACCGTGGGTAGGTCCCACAAAGGCACCATCAGCAACCATGGGAAAGTCAAGTGATTACAAATACTAACATTTTTAAATTATGTTTTATTAACAAAGTTCGGGAGGAGCACATTCAGATACCCTGCCCAGTCAGCACGAGAGGAGGCTTATTTATAGAGCCGACCTACCTCTGTTCCACAACAGTTTTTCCAGCATCCCTCCTCCACCTAACTCCTCACTCTCAATTATTTATATCCCAACCAGGTATAGGGGGGAAGAGTACTCTAGGTTTGGGCCAAATTCTGAGCTCAGAGCCCTCCTCTTGGACAGCATGCTAAATGCACATATTTTATACTATATCTGATTATATGTAAGTGTAAATTTATTCTAATGGGACAAAATAATTGGTTGGGGAATATGAGTGGGATGACCATTTGCATTTTATCTGAAAAAGATCAAAAGTTGGTTACTGTTCACGTCCACGAACCTGCTGTCAGAAGCCCAGTAAATAAATTGCAAGTAAGTCTGCCCATTTCCACTTTATTGAATGGGCTCTCAATAGTAGGCTGGACTTTTGATGATCCCTGTTGTACCCTGGTGTGTCCACAAAACCAGATTGCAAAGATTTGCCTCTCTTCTAAGTTGAGCATGAAGTGAGAGTTTTTAGAGTGCTGTCCTAAATTTAACATCTTTCTTGAGTAGAGTGGGCATCTGACGACTCCTTAGAGTCATGTAGAACAAAGAGTACAACATACATTCAGGGGATTTTACCTCTAGGCTGGTGCTGCCTGAAGTCAAAGATGTGCAGACTGGACTGGCGGCAATGCCTTCTCCACGTGAGCAGTTCCTGGGCTTTGCCACACTTCCATTTAGGCACTTCCTGCACTGGGTCACCCCCTCCAGCACCCCCTGTTCTATCACCTGACCTTAGATTGAGGTCTATGGATTGGAACTTCAGCTGTTGATGTGTCGTGGCATATGAAGGCCCAATCCCATTTCTACCCCTTACCCCTTCCCTTTTCCCTACCCCTTCGTTTTGCGCGTTCACATGAAGGGGTAGGGGTGTCTCGATTCTCTTTTGGCTGAAGTGGTAGGGGTAAGGGGAAGGGCCAGATAGCCTTTCAAACAAAGCTTTTTCGGGACCACACTTCGAACGAAGGGGTTGGAGGAATTTCCCTGCATACACTGACTACCATTGCTGCTAGAATGCGTGTAGTGATAGTGTGTTGCCTAGCTCCCAGTTTCTCCGTAGCTTGCTAAACGCGCTATTTGAGTTATGTGAACAAATTAATAATACTGTTAAAATAAATATCTGGCCATCCTTCATATCGCTGTCGCTATTTACATCACCAGTCTGTAAACGCTTGCGTTACTAAGGCAACAACTGACTCGTTTGTATTACATTGCATAGAGCTCTGTTATCGCAGCACCACAGTAGAAAACAAAACCATAGTGGTTTCCCATTTCTTAGGGGTATATTTTCACCCTTACGCCTTGCCACTCTGTTTCAAGGTGTAGGGGTAGGCAAAGGGGTATAAATTGAATTGGGATTGGGCCTAATTGAGAGATTCTCTATCTGTTTTTGGGATTGCGGATGTCTCTCGCCTAGAATGAGAGCCAAAAATAAGCAACAGGTTAAACACAAATAGTCACAAACAAGCCCACAAAATGAATGTCAAACATCAAGGTAACTCCATGGACTTTCAGCTCTCCTGGAAGTAGCTATTTAGATTCCTACAGATTCTGAAGGAGAAGCTGGTCAGCCGCTTCAGAAAGTCCTGGCCCCATTATAACTCTTTTGGTTTGAGGGTCATGTGAGATGCCTGAAAACCGGGTTCATCTTGTGCAAAGAAACACAATATGAACAGCAATTTCAGCAAAATGTTGTGCTGTGAGCTGCAAAAGAGGAAAACACTCAGGTCTTTCAAGAAGAAACCACCCTGGGAGGTTTTATCTCGCCCCCTCTACCTCCTTGATTGTTATGTTTTGGAAGACAGGTAGGCGGTCAGCCTGCAGTAAAAACTATTCTGCAGCTTTTGCAAATCCCTCTCCTCTAGGCGATCTGCACACAAAACATTCTGAGCATTCTGTCTGTGAAAATTAGAAGTGGACTGTTCATTTGGAAATTATCAAAGAACACTTACCAAGAATTCCTGGGACAACATTTTGGCTTTGGACTGACTCCTCAGCAGCACTGATTTCAAGAGCTCTCCATGGCACATTGCTAATCTTCCTCCCCCTCAAGAGGACACGCTGGTCTTTTAGCACAGGGGTTCCCAAACTTTTCAGCCCACGACCCCTAAAATAATGTTGCCAGTGACTCATGACCCCCACTATCCTCGGGGGTGGTTAAAGTATACAAAAACATGGCGCGCAATGGCGCACCGGTAACAGGCCTATCCAAACACGAGCACAATGACAACACAAAAGAACACAGTCTAACAACCATAATATTATTTTATAGTAATTTATGAACTATATATATATATATATATATATATATATATACTATAGTATTTACTTTCATTTCAACATTAACCTCACCTAATGAGATGGGTGGGCACAATGCTTGTAGCACAGCAAGTCCATTCTTGGTTTAATTTTGGAGACCGCCACTCGGAGGTCATCCTCCACGTTCAGTCGTGATCTGTATTTATTTTTAATGTATGTGAGTGCCGAGAAAGTCTTTTCGCACAAGTAGGTAGTGCCAAACGGCATCAGTACATCATATAGGCCTTGGATAGCTGTGGGTATTCCCTCTCGACTGAAATCTAAAGCCAGAGTCTTGGAATTAAACGCTGTCTTTAAGGTTCGGTCGCTTGACAGTTCAACCAATGTCAGATGATTTGCCCTCGTTACAGTGAATGGTGATCTTATCCAGTCATATTGTTCTGGAGCTGTTTCCTCTGGGAAATACCTGTTAAAGTGTTCCAGGAGGGCTTGAAGGTGGGTAGAGATAGATTTCTTCTCTATGTTTACACTCAGTTCATTTTCCTCTATGAATTCGTCCAGCTCAGAAAACATCGAACATCGAAAACATTACTCTTGAATGCGTGGATTTTACCATTCAGCAACATGATGCTTGTGTTTTCACCTTGCAATGACATAGGTCCATTCAGTTTTTCAAATATGCAAGACAAATATGCTAGTCTTGTTAACCAGTCAGGATCAGTGAGGTGGTCAGCGTCACCTCACTGATGCTCCATCAGAAATAAGCGCACTTTGTCCCACAGCTCATACAGGCGGCTGAGCACATTCCCTTGCGAAAGCCACCTGACTTCTGTATGGAACAGCAAGCACTCATGCTCCGATCCCAGTTCGTTACAGAGAGTGGCAAACAGCCTGAATTTGAGTGGACGTGCTTTTATGTAGTTGACCATTTTTATCGCAGTCTCAAGAACACGTTTAAGTTCTGGGTTGAGTGTTTTTGCCTCAAGAGCTTCTCTGTGTATAATGCAATGTGTGAAATTTACATGAGGCGCCACTTGTAAGACTCTTGCTTTGAGACCTTTCTTTTTCCCCAGCATCGCTCTAGCACTGTCGGTACACACACCGATGCAGTCCCAAGACAGTGCCTCTTCTTTTAGTTTGTCGTCAAGTTTTGTGAAAATGTCCTCGTCTGTGCACGTTCTTTCCAGCGGGGTGCAAAACAGAGTGTCCTCGTTAAGTTTTCAGTCAAAACTGTATCTGACGAATACAAGCAGCTAGGGAGAGTTTCATACATCTGTGGAGTCATCTAACTGTAAAGCGTATTTTCTTTTCTTCACTCTGTCCACCAGCTGAGACTTTATGTCCTGAGCTATAGCAGTGGGTTTGATAAGGGTTTCCCCGATTGTGTGTGGCTTTTTTGCCTGTGCAATTAAATGTGCCACCTCATATGATGCCTGTTGAGCTTTGGCAGGGATTGTTGTTTGTTTAGTTAGGACTTTCTTTTGACCTTGCAACTCTCGCTCCTTTCGCCGGAAAAAATCTTCTGGTTTAGCAGCAAGAGAGGTGCTTGATTTTCAAGCGTTGTAGCATTTTTACAGGCTTTAGGCTTTCATGTGCAAGCACCTCAGTGCACACTACGCACACTACGTTTTAACTTACATAGCACACTACGTTCTTCATTAATGATGACGCATGTGAATCCATACTGGATAAATTCCTCTCGATACTTTCGACACATGGATGAATGCTGATCCGACTGATGATGGATGTCCTCTTTATGCACACGCCGGTCTGTTTCCGTACCTGAGGTCGATGGCCTTGGCCTTTCTGACGGTGGTGTTTCTCTGCTCTGCTTTTGCTATGTCGTTAATCTGTCGTAATCACCTCAGGGGGCACGTTCGAGGTGAAAGGAAAATTGAAAGGCTGATGGCTTTTTTTTATTTGCATAGTTTTATTTTTAATTTAACGGCTATTTTTTATATTTTGTTACAATTATGGTTAAACTATGCTATTTCTAATCGTTAAAATGTTTTATTTGATTTCTGGAAATCATCCTGCGACCCCCCCTCGCTGTCTCACGACCCCTACTTTGGGAACCACTGCTTTAGCATGTCCATCTCCTTGAGTTGGCTCTCCTTCTCCTGCAGATCCAAGATGGAGGCCATTGGGACCTCAGGATTTGAGAATGTTCAATTTACCAATGATTTCCTTGCACTTATTGTACATGTCAACATGGCTTCTTTAGTCTCAAGATGCCTGAGACAATAAGATTATGTTTCCTTACAACATAAAGCTGTTTGTCCAGTTTTAAGCCCAAATTTGACCATCCAGGAACAATGGAATAAATTGCAAGTGGCATGGCTGTGTCTTAGCTCTGAAAAGACCTAACAAGTCCAGACCAGCACCCCCTTCAACATCTCAGTCTCCAGAAAAGGATTGGGAAAATTAAAAACTTTACCCTTGTTTGACACAAAATGAAACTCATTATTCTGGAAGGGAAGGTCCATATGTGTGTAGAGTTCACACTTGAAGTCTCTAGGGAAGTGTTTCCCAACCCTGTTCCTGGAGGCAGTGCACATTTTGGATATTTGTCTCTCTTATGCACGATACTCATTGTACGATTTTGAGCTGTCCCAGATGAAAGATGACCAATTGTGGCGATTTCTGTGGTCGTGGCTCCTAAATGGCGGTCCTATGTTGTACAGTGAGAGAGGTTCAAAGACAGCCGTTGTCACGGTCTTCCAAAGACAGCCTGCGATAGTTTTCTGTCAGTGTCAGAAGTTTAGCATGATCATCTCACAGTGTTTGCTGCTATGCTCTTCTGACTAGCCAATAAAAATGCAACATGAAAAGGCGTATTGATCAACACGACATTGTGCTAAAACTTAAAACTACTTACCTCAAGCTCCATTTGCAAGATTGGCATGCCAAGTTGGCCTCTTTTCCATAGTCATGACTGCATCCATATTCTTCTCTTTCGCTTCCCCCTCTTTTTATCAGCGCACATAAAAACAACAATTGCCAAAGTGCGATTCATCTTATTCTATTTGTTTACCACTAGCGCATGCTGATGACGTTTTATTCTTCTATATGATTCAGTAGGTGTCATCATTGTACAGTCTGCATACATGTACCCAAGTTTATTGATCTTATAGGATAATGATCTTATAGTATTGCAGAAATCGCACTCACGGAGTCTCTACTAAAAAGCTGATGAGTTGAATCAGGTGTGTTTGATTAGGAATAGTTTGAAAATGTGTAGTGTTGGTGAGCCTCCAGGGTTGGGAAACACTGATCTAGAGCAGGGGTGTCCAATCCTGCTCGTGGAGGGCTGCCAGAGTTTATCTCCAGCAAAGCTATCAAGATATGATCCTGAAGGCCTTGATTAGCTGGTTCAGATGTGTGTAATTCAAGCTGGGGGTAAACTCTGAAGGGCAGTGGCCCCCCAGGAGAAGAGCTGGAGACCCCTGTTCAAGAGCAGAGGTTCTCAACTCTGGCCCTCAAGATCCACTTTCCTGCAGATTTACCTAACCTTGATACCTCCAAGTGAAGACCTTGATTAGATTTGTTTAATTAGGGTTGGAGCTAAACTCAGCAGGAAAGTGAATGTTAAGGGCCAGTGCCCACCTCTGGTGTATGGGGTCGTATAACAGTGGGGCACTCATTGTAAAACCTAAAATGACAAATTAGACACCCTATGGCAAAGCTCAGGGTGTGTCGAAATCTGTTCCTGGTGGCAGTATTAATTACGTTACATAATTTCTTCACTGACGAAAATTATAATAACTAAATAAAAACCAGTTTTGAATGACAAAAACTATGACGAAATTTGATTGACATTTCCGTCAGGTAATAAAAATGAGAGGAAAATGTTAGGGAGGGTTGATTTGGGAAGAAATCCCATCTTGATGTCCTGTGTGGTAGATGATGCATACATTTAAATTACAAATCCCTGATCTACACGGAGCCTTTCAGACAGTGCAGGAGTACTGAATTGAGCTCTGTTTTGTGTCTTGTCGAGCTTGAACGGACAAATAAACACATAATTTTGTCAAAATGTCCGTTTTGGAGAGTATTCATGTAAACAATCGGGTGAACGTAAACAGTTGGGATAATATGGGATGTGTATCAGTGTATTGGATCCGTGCATTCTGCCTTAAAGTGACAGCAGCCTAATAAACCTAATGCTGTTAATCAAAAGAAACAAAAGAATAAGAGAAAATCACTCACTGCTCTTTAATAGCTTTAAGAAGGATTAATATATATTTAATTTATACAAATAAACATGTCTGCTTGAAAGAATGAAGAATGTTGTATGCAAGTGGTTATAAAGAATACATATATCATTAATTAAAAAGAAGAGCATGTTCTTCTTTATGAAAAGTGGCTTTATTTATTTTAAGATAAATAAAGATGTTATATGTCTAAATCTGTGTCTGCATGTTCAAACTTTAATATCATTCATTCAACAGGTTAATAGATGTTTTCTCCAGAAGTATATGATGAGTTTGGACATTTTAGAGAAATAATTGATGCATTACAATTTAACTAAACCCATTCGATTTTAGTCGACTAAAACTAGACTAAAACTATTTAGATTACTAAAACGTGACTAAAACTAAATGGCATTTTAGTTAAAAGACTATGACTATACCCTTAAATAGGGCACTATTTGAGGGGACAGCCATTTGCATTGGTGTCTGAAACAATAGTGGACGCTATCGAGTGCACTCATTCAATCCCACGATCCACCGCAGTAACAAGTATACAACCAACGTATGGTCAATGGCTAGAGAATACCCACAATGTACTGAGAGAGTTGTGCACCGAATGAATTCCCACGTCTGACCAGAAGATGGCGCCACAGCTGAATCATCCACCCAGCCATTTTCCAAACCGCTGGTCCAATGTGGGTACAGCATAATGTCATACATGTATAAACTCCTTTTTAATTCATTATTAAATTGTTTAATTAAAGGATTAGTTCACTTCAAAATTAAATGACTGATTGTTTGGCTAGATAAGACCCTATTCCTCAGCTGGGACCCTATTCCTCATTCCTCACCTCGTGCAGAGCTTCAGAAGCCCTTCCTTTGAAACTGCATTGATTTGGACCTTCAACATTTTGGTTGCCACTGAAGTCAATTATGTGGAAAAAAATCCTGGAATGTTTTCCTCAAAAAACTTAATTTCTTATTCGACTGAAGAAAGAAAGACATAAACATTTTGGATGAGATGGGGGTGAGTAAAATATCAGGAAATTTTTATTTTGAAGTGAACTAATCCTTTAAGGTTTATAGATTCTATGACAGAGTTCAAGATAAATATTTTCATTAGAGCTGCCAATTTGCTAAGTTTTAAATAGCCTAATCATGAAACAGGAAGCACAAACTGTGTCTCGTTTTCATTCACTCCTTCAAGTGAACTATATTAGTGGAGTAATGTAGGGAACAGTGCATGAGGGTATAGGGGTAATTTCAAACACCAAAACGTGCATATACACCAATCAGGCATAACATAATATCGTGTTGGTCCCCCTTTTGCTGCCAAAACAGCCCTGACCCGTCGAGGCATGGACTCCACTAGACCCCTGAAGGTGTGCTGTGGTATCTGGCACCAAGATATTAGCAGCAGATCCTTTAAGTCCTGTAAGTTGTGAGGTGGGGCCACCATGGATCGGACTTGTTTGTTCAGCACATCCCACAGATGCTCGATTGGATTGAGATCTGGGGAATTTGGAGGCCAAGTCAACACCTCAAACTCGTTGTTGTGCTCCTCAAACCATTCCTGAACCATTTTTGCTTTGTGGCAGGGCGCATTATCCTGCTGAAAGAGGCCACAGCCACCAGGGAAAACCATTTCCATGAAAGGGTGTACATGGTCTGCAACAATGCTTAGGTAGGTGGTACGTGTCAAAGTAACATCCACATGGGTGGCAGGACCCAAGGTTTCCCAGCAGAACACTGCTCAAAGCATCACACTGCCTCCGCCGGCTTGCCTTCTTCCCATAGTGCATCCTGGTGCCATGTGTTCCCCAGGTAAGTGACGCACACGCACCTGGCTATCCATGTGATGTAAAAGAAAACGTGATTCACCAGACCAGGCCACCGTCTTCCATTGCGCCGTGGTCCAGTTCTGATGCTCACGTGCCACTGTTTGCTCTTTCTGCGGTGGACAGGGGTCAGCATGGGCACCCTGACTGGTCTGCGGCTATGCAGCCCCATACGTAACAAACTGCGATGCACTGTGTATTCTGACACCTTTCTATCAGAACCAGCATTAACTTCTTGAGCAATTTGAGCTACAGTAGCTCATCTGTTTATCAGACCACTGGGCCAGCTCCCCACGTGCATCAATGAGCTTTGGCCGTCTATGACCCTGTCGCTGGTTCACCACTGTTCCTTTCTTGGACCACTTTTCATAGAAACTCACTCAAATCCTTACGCTTGCCCATTTTTCCTGCTTCTGACACATCAACTTTGAGGACAAAATGTTCACTTTCTGCCTAATATATCCCACCCACTAACAGGTGCCGTGATGAAGAGATAATCAGTGTTATTCACTCCACCTGTCAGTGGTCATAATGTTATGCCTGATTGGTGTATGTGCCTATGCACCCACTTGAGCACAAGTTACATTCAGGAGAGGTGGCAAGCTTCATTAAATGATGCTTCCTGGGAGTGAGATACATCCTATGAATAATCTTGAAATGGATCAATTGATGATTAGGATTTTTAGAGGCATGTTTGAGGTTAGCCCATATTGAACTATGCTTACAGAATAATGGAGAATAAGAATGCCATTTATGGTCATTGTGGGAAAACTTTGAAACCGCCCGCCAGATAGAAAGAAGATATGCTATTATTGGGCCAAAATGCTGTTTTGCACTCTTTAACGGAATGTTGCAATAAATCAAATCCTGTAGTCTATAAGGTAAAGCCAGATTAAATTCAATCGGTTGCCAAGATACAACAGAGCCAGGATTCAACCAAGAGATTGTAAAGTAAAAGCCCAATGATAAAGCCTAAAGTTCGGTAGTGCACGTCCACCGGCATCCTTGCCACACTGCAGAGCTGAATACTTTATACGGGGGGACTTGCAGTTCCATATAACCTTAGAAACGAATCTTTGCAATTTAGACCAAAAATCTAAAGGTGGTGACAGAGGTATCATAGCAACAAAAAAAATATAAATTTTGATGACAGAAATCCGAGCTTGTAAAGATAGTGGTAGTGTTGACCAACGAATCAAGTCCATCTCGAAATGATTATATATACCCTGAAAGTTTTTCATATCTAATGTCTGCAGAGATGGAAATATGTCTACACCCAAATATCTAAAGCCGGTTACTATCGGTATAAAAGATGGCAAAACAGACTTAGCGGGTGAATTATTTAAGTGCATCAATGAAGATTTGTTCTAATTAATCTTATACTCAGAAAATTGGCTGTTAAATACTGATAAAATATGATGACATATAAAAGAATGTCATCTGCAAATAACGAAATTCTATAAGAAGTGTTACTAAAAATCATAGGACTAACCGAGTGTTGACAAATTTTCTGTGCAAGAGGCTCAAGAGAGAGTGCAAACAAGAGTGGCGAGAGAGGGCATCCCTGACAAGTCCCACGTAATATAGAAAACTTTGGAGAAGTAAGGCCCCCTGTCATGACCACAGCAGAAGGATTGGCGTATAATACTTTAACCATATTAATATAATCTCTGCCTAAACCAAGGCATTCCAATACTGACTAAAGGTATTGCCATTCAAGCCAGTCAAAGGCTTTCTCCGCATCCAAAGACAAAGTTGTGCATGGTGTGTCCATTCCACTGGTCACGTGTATAATATGCAATAACCGGTGAACATCATCGGCCGCAAGGTGAGATTTAATGAAACCAGTCTGATCGTTATGCACCAATTTAGTCATGAGTGCATCTAAACGCGAGGCCAAGACTTTGGCGAACAGTTTCACATCACTGTTTAGAAGAGACAAAGGTCTATAATTCCCGCATTGAAGTCTTGTGACTAAGTCTAAAGTGACTAAGTCTTTATTAGGCTTAGGTAACAGAGTAATAATGGGCATATTACATGTTATTAAAAGAACCCACCCAAATAGAATAATGAATCATATTCAGCAAAGGCTGTCCCAGCTCATCCCAGAAAGAAAGGTATAGTTCAGGTGACTTACGCCTCTTCATACGTACAAGAGCATCCTTCAACTCATCTAATGAAATGATAATTTAATAATTTAAAGATGTAGCCTCTGCTTCAGAGAGACATGTAAGAGTCAAATCTTGAAAAAAAGTTGTTGCATAAAGTCTTACTGAAGAACAAAGTTAACGCTTACACTAAAAGGCAAATTGTGACATTTCGTTTATGCTAGACAATCAATCTAAAAGAACAAACAAAAGAAGAAAGGGAGGGAGGAAAAACCCTAGGGCATTGCAAGTAAAGGGCCCTTTCACACCTACCTTGTTTGTTCCGGATTTTCAGACTTTTCAGAATCAAAATTACAGGTGTGAAACCTCCCCCGGACCACGGTCCGGACCAAACAGACGGAATTTGGTCAGACGAAAAGAGGTAGTCTCGGTCCGGATCAAACTGAACAAAGGTTTGGTTCGTTTCTAGTGTGAAAGCATTTTCTGTATGGTTCAGACTTTCAGACCATTTACAGGAAGTTCCGGTGGTTCCCGCGTAGCCTAAACAAATTGCCACTCACCTCTCCCCAAATGGAGGTGCTAGGGCTCGTAGGATTGCTTGCAGTCTTCTCCTCCTTTCCTGCCGGCGACGATAAAATGTTCGCACAACGAAGACATTCATTTGGCGAATTTGAACTAGCCTTGAGTATAGATGGTGCTGCTGGTAGTAATGCCATAATAATAACAGTATAGTGGCAACGATATGCGTCTGTTCATTCATTCTTGTCAAAGTTACCTGCCGAATTGACAACACGCTGAAATAAACAAACCAATCAATGTCAAGATGCAGCCCACATAGATGATGACGACAGGACGCAAGTATGTCATGTAAAGTTCTCGCATAATTGCAATGTGAAACCAAAACTAACCAAATGTATAAAATGTATCAAAACATGAACTTTGGTGCAGACTTTCATGTGGGTAAAGTCACTTTACCCTTCCTCATTCTCCCATGTGGCCAAACCACTCAGAAAGTACTCTGAGCCGAACCTTGCGTTAACTTCAGCTGGGCGGGATACATCAAAAAGGTCTGAAAGCCCATTTTCTGAGAATTGTTAGTTACCCCATGAAGGAACGGCGCCAGTTGATAGTGAAAGCACTATAGTCTGCGGCAAATCTGATGTCTTTCCCATGAACCATGACTGGAGATTTCCTAGAAGCTCGGAGAATTGAATCATGATCAGTATAACGTAGCATCTTCATAATGACTGTGCGAGGCCTGCCAGAGTTGTTGGGAGGGCCGATGCGATGAACTCTCATGATCTCCGGTTTATGAAGGGAATCATACAGGTAAAGATCCAGAGATATATGCCGTGATGTTTCGTGGTTTCCACGTCTTCTGGGAGATTCATTATACGAACATTATCCCTGTGGCTCCGGTCTTCCAAATCAGCCATCTTTTCCTCAAAGGTCGTCAATCTGGCGGCAGATTTGTCGTAATTTTCTCTATTTTGCCGACCTGACTACTCAGACTGGAATATCGATCACACAGTTCTCTCACCCCATTAGAGCAGTTTTAAACTGCGCATCAATAAACTGCTGCTGTTTCTCCATTGCAGAGGCGATCATGGCGACGAGCGACTCCTCCATCTTTTCCGCCTCATGCGTTTGATCACGCTGTGTTTGTTTGCTGGCCGATTTTCCTTGATGAGAAGACATACTGTTGATGCCTAATGTCAAAACTTAAAACAAAATGTTGAGCAATTAGCGAAAAATATCGGGGGCTTGAGAGTTGACCTCTATAGTAGAGTATTTCAGAGCTGAAATATGAAGATATGCCTACTTCCAATTTAACTAATGGGCTCCCAATACTAGGTTCATGGACAGTCGAAAAGTGAGTGTTAGATTGATGCACGTGACTCAAGGGGAAGCAGTGCACCCTATAATACGAATTAACCTTAAAAGGTGTCCACAAATCAACTTCATGGGGAAAAGGGGCAGATGAGAAGACCTTGGATTAGACTAATTAATATTCCATTGGAATGGAGTAATTAATATTCATGAGGTGAGCAGTCACCTTAGCATTCACATGTTCACCGTAGTAAGATGGATTCATTTCAGCAAGAATTTTATTTTACATTTTATATTTACTCTATGGTTATCTATTATGTTGGGAAATGTATTATCCCATTTGTTTTCATCACTTTTATTTAGCCTCTAATTGTGTTTTTGCCCTGTATGTTCTTGAAATGACATTCACACATGCCACTGACCTTATTCCCAAACAGATGTTAGTTATTTACGACCGGTTCGCGAATCGATTCGACTGAATCATTAAAAGAACGAGTCGTTACCGAGTGGCCTACTGAACTGGAAATGGAACCCGTGATTCAGCGCCCCCTGTCGGCCGACCGCAGATCACATCTGCTCCACATTCTCTTTTGAAGCGAAGCTCCGCCTCTCACCATCGCAAATCTGTGTGTGTGAGAGATGAGCAGGACGTGTGCCTGATAAGTGAGGTCCAGAACCATCCCAGTCCAGCTTGAGTGTCGGTTCGATGATGGCCGCGGCTGTGGAGAGAGGAGGGGTCCGGGCCGCCTTCATGAACCCGGGTGTCGGTGCACCCGCTCCCGCACCCGCTGCCGCTGCCGCTGCGCCCGGAGGATCAGCCATGGCCGGAGCTGTGGGTTCGGGCTCGGGTGCGGCGGGTTCGGGTCCCATCATGCCTGTGCCCATGAATTTGTTTGCAACGTGGGAGATTGACCGCTCATCTCCGAGCTGTGTTCCGAGGTACATCAAACCTAATGCTATTGTTCATGCGTGTAAATAAAGCTTCAGTGTTTATGCATTTGTCTGGTTGCATGCTTTTCTGTGCATGCAACACGGGCTTTAACTCACGCATGTTCTGTTTGAGGTCAAAACAAAACTCTTGCATTCAGTGTTGTAATGCTGGTGAATATATGAACACATGGAAACATAAATATGTTTTTTAAAGGACATTTATGCTGGCAAGTGTCTGTGTAGACACATAAATCATCAATAGTTGACCGGATTAATGTGCTTGTTTGGTAAAGCAGGGCACAACAAATCATATGCATGCGATGCTCTAACATTTGGAAACATATGTTAGTTTATACAGGCACATTCCTTTGTGTTTAGTTTGGTTTACATTACACAAACCCATTAGTTAACATGTTTTGGGTGCCATATAAACACACCCACTAAAGTTAAAGAATTGCACTTTAAAGCCTGTGATTAACAACTACACAATCATTATTTGATTTAGCCTTTGTCTCATTTCAATATCAGTCCTCTGATATATGCTGTCAACATGCCGTTTTATCTCATTATAGTGCATTAATATCATGTAATAGCAACTTTGCATATATTTACTGAAAAATCCTCTTGGTTTGAAAATGAGGATGGGTCATGTTTTTAAAAGCACATGTTAATTGCATGGAGGCTTTTTAAGTCTGGAGTGATCAGTGGTCTCAAAAGCCCTTTTGTGTTCATTACAGTCAAATCAATGCAAATTTGAGCTTGTTGTAATGACCATGATGAACGTCATTTGTTTGCAACAATATGCATATTCTGCATGATTTTAAGAATGACATCCACATCAGGTGTTTTGATAGTTATAAATGCTGCGTTACATGATTGTTGAACTGGCACAAAAGTGCGGCATGTTTTTGTAAAAGCAAATCCTTCCATATAATGTTGCTGAAAGATGAATAGTGAGGGAGTTGATCAGCTCTACATGTATTTGCACTATGTATGTTCATAGACCTCAGTAAACACAAAGTATAAGGTGTAATAAAACGACTTTTGGTGTGCTCATCATCCCAATATTTACAAGAGTCAATCTCAGAATGATGACATTTTCTCAGAATTGTGAGATGTAGTTTATATCTAACAATTCTGAGGAAAAAGTCTGAATTGCGAGACACAAATTGGCAGTTTATATCTCTCAATTCTGACTTTTTTTCTCCGAATTGTGAGATATAAACTCTCACACAATTCTGAGGAAAAAATTACTTACATAAATAACAAAATTAAGAAATATAGCAATTATCGGGGCCAAGCTCAACAGAAGCAAACAGGGAAGCTAGCAGCAGACCAACTGCAAAAATGAGTAAAGACATTTGGAGACAATTTTAAGCAAAAAGGTTGAAAACTCACAAATACATTGAGTTGTATAGAGAGTTTTGTTTAACTATAGCGCCACCAAGTGGCGCAGTTACACTTATTTGTGTGTCCTCAGAGTGCCCCTATACATAAGCGTGTCAAATTTGGTGAAAATATCTAATTTCCTTAAAGAGTTATAGACTTTTGTATTAATGAGCATATATAAAATGCCCCACACCCGAATTTGATCCGGGACAATTTTTTTCTGCCACTTACTATCAAAATTTTGACATTTGCTATGATTCTGATTTTCCTACGGTGGTTTCGTCTCGATCAGACTAACGGTTTCGAAGATATTCGCAAAAAGTTGTTTAAATGCTAAATCACAACGCTGAACAAACCATAAAGGCAAAACCATGTTTGGTATTGTTGGACTCAGCAAGGATTCAGGAATCTAATGATATGACTCCTATGAAAATAAGTCAACCAAATCCAAAGTTATAAGCATGTGAATATTTGATTTTACCACTATGTGGCGCTGGCTTGAAACTTCTCAGGCTCCTTCAGGACATTGTGCCGATGTCCCATACTGAGTTTCGTAATGATACGCTAATGTGTTCATAAAAATCAGCATTTTATTTCACAATTAAAAATGGCCGACGCCCAAAATGGCCGATATGGAAAAATTTGGTATTTTTGAGCAAAAAATAAAATGTTCCATATCTTTTGACCAGTAGGTGCCGTTGTGCCGAAATGCTGCATTTAGCCTCAGGTCATGCTTGTGATGACATGTACTAAGTTTGGTCAGAATACACTAAAGCGTTGTGGAGATATAGCCTTGCGTCCAATCTGGCGAGCTCTTCTTTGAATTTGTTCACGCGTTATTCGATAACAGTTGGGTTTATCAAAAAGCTTTTGATAAATTTTTGCCAGCATCATCAGAAGATGATCTGATTCGATTTTCATGAAAATTGGACAAACCATCTAGGAGGAGTTTGAAAAAGTTTTTGGAGGGAAAATTTGGCGGGAAAAGTTTCATGACGGAAAATGACGTCATAAGGTGCAATCGAATCGTATTGAGCCAAGGAATCAGAGGGAAAAAAGAAAAAAGTTGGACAAGTGGTGGCGCTAGAGAGTTTGATCTAAAGACACCAAATTTGGAGTAGTTAATGTTGGGCTAGTCTTCTATCTGTGTGCCAAATTTCATAACTTTCCCCCAAGCGGTTCTATGGGCTGCCATAGACTCAAGAGCGGAAGAAGAAGAAGAATAAGAAGAATGCCAACAATTTCAATAGGTGACTTCACACCTTCAGTGCTTGGCCCTTAATTAATAGCTAAGAAAATAGAAACAAATGTGACAGGTCACACTGTAACTTTTGTGAACGCTACTATTTACATATTGAATATGTCTTAACATGCTAAATAAAATGTATAGCTACATTTTCATTGTATATTGTTTTTTTTGTTTTTTTTTACAGTATTTTTATAATAGGATAAAGTATATGGTACTCAATTTGTATGATCATGATCACATCAGGTTTAGGAGTGGACCTTCATGCTTAGTTTTGCATGCTGATGAATGGAAGTGAATGCCAGATTGGATTTTGTATTAATCAAGCATTTTAAAGCATTGGTTTGTTGTTTTAAAGGGCAAGGCGTTTTCTACATCTGTCAGATCCAGTCTTAACACAATAAGTGCAAGATAAAACAAACAGCCTTGTTCATACTTTGGGAATCTAAAACATCAGATTCGCTAAATATGCCAGTTTACACACATAAATTCTGGTCATGGATGCTGATTTGTCAATACACTGTTTCAGTCATTAATTAAGTGAATTTGTTTAATTAAATAATGTCTGTACTGGTCATTTTGCCAAAAACATCCCTTGGCTGTGACTATTTTTGCAGTGTATCACAAATTTTTAGTTAAATATGTAGCAGGTGTGGATGTGTTCCACCTTTCTGTTGTTGTTTTTGGTGATAGGCTTTAGTACGAGTGACTGTCTTGCGGATAGCAAACCTGGTGGCACATTAAGATCCACCGAGAGCAGCAAGAGCTTGTGGGACTGGATTAATCAGCTCAGCCCAGATGTGTCTCGGTGGCTTTGGTAATAAGAGCAGGACTGCGTCTCGTGTTGAGACTCGGGGCCATCCCGCAAGGATCTGGACTTCAGTGGTTCACGGCTCAAGAGTCGTCTCAAAGAAAGGGCAAATGTGAATTTCACTGAAATGCCAAAGCTTTATCTGTTCTGCTTCACACAGCACGGTTGGCTGTCCGGCGGAGCTATAGCTTCAGAATGCTTCCTTGTTTGGTTTTCCATTTTCCCAGTTCCATTAATGGATAATTGTACTAAAATGATGTGAGAGTGCACTGTAGCTGGATATACAGCATCATGACCCAAAAATGACATGACGCAAACATATCCACATGGCTATGATCAGATGCTTTCTGTTGTTTTCTCACCGCTGTTGTGTTTATTATGTTATTGAGAGGAATGCGCGTAGTGTTAGTATTCGTCATTATTTTCCTCAACAATTTCTTCACTGATGAGAATGAGACGAAAACTAAATACCAACCAGTTATCAATGACAAGAACTATGATGAACATTTTCGTCAACTAATAAAAACGAGAGAAAAATGTTAGGGAGGGTTGAGCTCTCTTTAACATTCTTTAGTGCTTGAACGGACAAATACACACAAAATTTTGTCAAAATGTCTTAAGTAAATATTTGTGAGAATATGGGATGTGTATCAGTGTATTGGATCCATGCATTCGGTCTTAAAGTGACAGCAGCCTAATAAACCTAATGCTGTCCGTCAATAATGTTAATCAAACAACAAAAGACAAACTGAAAATCACTCACTGCTCTTGACTGAATAACTTTTGCATTATTTTCCTGTTAACACTGTGAAGCTGCTTTGAAACAATCGGCATTGTAAAAAGCGCTATATAAATAAAGGTGACTTGACTTGACCTGTCCCTAACCTTACCCTCAAAGGGATAGTTCACCCAAAAAGGAAAATTTGATGTTTATCTGCTTACCCCCAGGGCATCCAAGATGTGCGAGACCAAGATGATTCGCACCTCGAATGCGATCTCTGCGCGATCACTTCCGGCAAGTGAGGTCAAAATACACGATATGTCGTATCTCAATCGGATACAAACGGCGGAAGTGATCTCTCGCACGTATGTCTACGCCATATCGTGTATTTTGACCTCACTTGCCGGAAGTGATCGCGCAGAGAAGGCTGTTGTACATAGATCGCATTCGAGGTAAATTATGTAAATACTGTTCGGTTTCTCGCACAAACCGATTGTTTCGTGTCTTAAGACATCAATGTGTCGTCACGAGCCGTAGGGTTTAATATGGATTCGTATGTGTATGTTTTTTTACTCATAGCTCTCATACTCTAAAATGTTCCCATTGACATGCATTATACGACTGGCAGACCGCAGCGGTTGGAGTTAAAAATCTTCATTTGTGTTCTACCGAAGAAACAAAGACACCTACATCTTGGATGCCCTGGGAGTAAGCAGATAAACATCAAATTTTCATTTTTGGGTGAACTATCCCTTTAAGTTATTAAGCAATATCTCATGTAGGGTTTTTCCTTTGTGTTTTATATACTGTCCACTAGGAGGTGCTCTAGGCATATATTATATTTGGTTTGTTTTCCCTGAAGAGACGCTGGTTTTGAAAACGAAAGTAAAGTGACGCACGTTTGTTGCGTTTTACCGTGAAATGAGAGTTCTGTGTCTTTAATAAAATCAACACATTAATGATTTATCTCTCATCCACCCGCAATTAATTACAGTGTTATATTTTATTATTTGGTCCGCCGATTTTATTATTTGGATATTCCTGCGATCTGCCTATCACAGAAACCACTCAAACATACGCACATACACTTACCTAAAGGATTATTAGGAACACCTGTTCAATTTCTCATTAATGCAATTATCTAATCAACCAATCACATGGCAGTTGCTTCAATGCATTTAGGGGTGTGGTCCTGGTCAAGACAATCTCCTGAACTCCAAACTGAATGTCAGAATGGGAAAGAAAGGTGATTTAAGCAATTTTGAGCGTGGCATGGTTGTTGGTGCCAGACGGGCCGGTCTGAGTATTTCACAATCTGCTCAGTTACTGGGATTTTCACGCACAACCATTTCTAGAGTTTACAAAGAATGGTGTGAAAAGGGAAAAACATCCAGTATGCGGCAGTCCTGTGGGCGAAAATGCCTTGTTGATGCTAGAGGTCAGAGGAGAATGGGCCGACTGATTCAAGCTGATAGAAGAGCAACTTTGACTGAAATAACCACTCGTTACAACCGAGGTATGCAGCAAAGCATTTGTGAAGCCACAACACGCACAACCTTGAGGCGGATGGGCTACAACAGCAGAAGACCCCACCGGGTACCACTCATCTCCACTACAAATAGGAAAAAGAGGCTACAATTTGCACGAGCTCACCAAAATTGGACAGTTGAAGACTGGAAAAATGTTGCCTGGTCTGATGAGTCTCGATTTCTGTTGAGACATTCAGATGGTAGAGTCAGAATTTGGCGTAAACAGAATGAGAACATGGATCCATCATGCCTTGTTACCACTGTGCAGGCTGGTGGTGGTGGTGTAATGGTGTGGGGGATGTTTTCTTGGCACACTTTAGGCCCCTTAGTGCCAATTGGGCATCGTTTAAATGCCACGGCCTACCTGAGCATTGTTTCTGACCATGTCCATCCCTTTATGACCATGTACCCATCCTCTGATGGCTACTTCCAGCAGGATAATGCACCATGTCACAAAGCTTGAATCATTTCAAATTGGTTTCTTGAACATGACAATGAGTTCACTGTACTAAAATGGCCCCCACAGTCACCAGATCTCAACCCAAAAGAGCATCTTTGAGATGTGGTGGAACGGGAGCTTCGTGCCCTGGATGTGCATCCCACAAATCTCCATCAACTGCAAGATGCTATCCTATCAATATGGGCCAACATTTCTAAAGAATGCTTTCAGGACCTTGTTGAATCAATACCACGTAGAATTAAGGCAGTTCTGAAGGTGAAAGGGGGTCAAACACAGTATTAGTATGGTGTTCCTAATAATCCTTTAGGTGAGTGTACATCGGCTAAACTTCACTGCGGACAAATCAGCATGATCAAAAACATCTGTGATCTTATTTTTCCTTCAGATAACAAGTCAAGAGAGTCAACAACGCAAAGCCATAAAGGAATTTGATTCACTATTTAAAATAGCCCGTCGGGCAGTGATATGTTTTGGTTGGCCGGGCCTGGCTGGAAGATACCATAGCCCCGGGACGTCAGGCTAGCGATTTTGCGAGCCCTGCGGCCGATACCGATATGATGGCCGATATATCGTGCTTCCCTATCTATTTTTTTTCATAATATGTATATGAAGTTGAATAATATTATTATTATTATTAATACACTGTAACAATGTCGTCTTATATAAAGTGTAACTGCCGTGTACATAAAGTGTAATTTTCCTGTTATAGGTTGATAATAAATAATAAATTCTATAATATTTGGTCTAAATAAATACAAAATAAAACCATGAAAATACCTACAAGTAAATATAGGCATTACAACACTATAATGCACACAGTATAATATATTAATTGTGAAGTTTGCTAAATATTACACTGGACTCATTTTAATTAAATGTGCCCAATGTATCCAATATTGGGCAATTCTTTGCACACAACATTAAACATAAACCGCGACCTGTGAATGAATGTACAGAGCCACGCGTTGTTGCCACGACTTATTCATTTGTAGCCACATTTGATTAATTTGTTCTCTTATTTTAGTTAAATTGTGTATATATTATGCACTTTCTGCATTTCTGTATTGTATGTGTCCAAGACTAATTCTTTCAGGACAATAAAAGTATTTGGTAGACACTTTTATCCAAAGCGACTTACATTAAAGTTAACATTTAATAGTTTTTGCTTTCCGTGGGAATTGAACCCATGACAGTGGCGTCGTTAACTCCATGTTACACTGCTACAGAAAGGTTAGTTTAGTTCAATTATGGACAGTTTCGTATCAACCACTGAACGTAATAGTACAACATGGCCACAATTTACATAGTACAAGGGAAGTTATTAGCAAGTCATGGGAAGTAATTTATTGTATGTCAGATCATTTCCTATTGTTTAATTATATAATGTCTTGGATCATTTTGACCCGAATTTTTTTTTAGTTAGGAATTACTGGTAAACCTAGGATGTTCTTTCTTGAAATTGTGTAACTATATCTCATTTAGGGTCATGAACATGCCTGCAAAGTTTCGACACTGTGGTGTTGTGGAATGTGTGTACGACCTTTCTATTACGATTGTGATGTCATGGTTAAAGACAGATGCACAGACTCCAAACGTATTTTATTATGTCAATTTGTCAAGTATTATTTGTCAAGTTTATGCATTTGGCAGACGCTTTCATTTGAAGAAATTTACACTGCGTTGAAGGAATTGATTTTTATCAGTTCACGCATATGAATTTTGGCGTTGCTAATGCCATGCCCTACTGATACAAGGATTAATGAAGAAGTAAGTCCTTTAGATAAGCCAAACTCTGAAACCTGTGTGGTCAGAGCCACTTCAATTACAATTTGACATTGAGATTGTTTTTAACTGTGCCTTGCATCATAATGTTTAGCGTTTTGTGAGGTAGCTGCTGTTATCCAGTGCTAGACTATATAGCTGGTATACAAATGACACTCGAGGCGATGTTATAGATTGCTCCCCTCCTTCCTCATGTCCCTGTGAAGACGAATGAGTGTAAAGCCATCCAGGCATAGATCAGGGCGCAGTAATTAAACATGCGGCTCCAATCCGTTTACGCAGCCAGTAGCATGTCAATTATTCATGCTCGTTCATTGGGCCTTAATTGGTGTGGGACTCCGTGTAGGGTCATTATTTCTGACGAAACGCCAGCTGATGTCGGCAGGGTACATGATGTTGTCCTTTCCCAGAGATCCATGTGGTGGAAATACATGCATCATTGTACCTCTTGAAAGACTTTGGTTTCCGTTGCTCGAGAGTCCCTCAGGAAATGAGCTGCACCTCTCCGACCTCCTTTTCTGTTTTAAACCACTGATGCACACTTAAAGGACTTCGAGGCATCAGTAAATGTCTGCAAAAATGACTCGGGTTTATTTTGTCCTTACAATAAAAGTCAATAGGGTCCAATGTTTTTGAAATATCAATATATGTTCCTTCGTGTTCTGCAGAAGAGGGTTTGTAACATGAGGGTAAAGGATGACAGAATTTGGGTGAATTATACTAAAAATATTTTTTTCTATTGATTAATTACAGATCTTTTTGTTTGTTTGTTTAGTCAATAAATGTAATGATTATTTTTTCCCTGATAAATCAATTCTTTTATGATCAGTCAATGAATTCTTCTGATTAACTTAACGGTAACGGTAACTCCTGCCATTCATTTTTCAATGTTTTATTCAAACATTCATCATAAAATACTTACTTTACAAATAAAACATTACCAACATTAGTGCCAATAATTAAAAGACATTCATCAGTAAAACAAATGTCCATTAGTCCAACATTAATTCAGCCCAACAATGGGTGCTGATTATAATTTAATATTTCAGGTACATGTAAATGTTTCTAAAGGCAAAAAAAAAATCTCTCTCAACTAAAGGCTGATTTATACTTCTGCGTCCTTGTCTGCGTTGACGTGCAGTTACACATGCAGAGGGAGCATGTGTACCCCTGAGGGAGGGGTTCTGGCAGACCAATCACAGCACTTGCGGTCCGCATAGAATTGACGTGTTGTTACATTTTTGGAGAGGTGCACGTCAGGGTACGTCGTAGGCTACGCGTGCAACACACAGCCTACGACGTAGCTACGGTCGTACACTCGACGCAGAAGTATAAATTGGGCTTAATACTATACAGGGAATCCTCTCATTTGGTACATTAGCATAAAATCAAAGGTTAAAATTAACAACAAAATTAAAATGTCCTGATTATTTACTCACCCCAAGGCCATCCAAGATGTATATGACTTTCTTTCCTCAGCTGAAGAGAAATTAAGGTTTTGGAGGAAAACATTCCAGGATTTTTCTCCATCTAATGCAAGTGAATGGTGCTCAGTGTAGACCATATTTGACGGCCCAAAATCCATATTTATGCATCTTTAAAGAGCTCCACGTGACGCCAGCCGACAAATGAGATTCTTCTCTAGTGTAACGATCAGTCATTTTCAATAAATAATCAGGAACATTTCATTTTTGGGTGAACTATTCCTTTAAATTGCACATAATAACTTGACAGATTTATTCAAACATACATAAATAGTGTGTACACAACCACCCTTTAATGGTAAAAATCCATACACTCCTCTTTTTTAATCCCCATAAATCATAAGCAGTGTCTCAGAACAAGCCGTTTGCAGATTCTAGCATTGCTTAGGCCCTGCCCATGACCATATATCAGAAGTTTAGATTGATATGGCTTTAAAACGCATAAAAATCTTATTGAAAACATTAAATTTTAATAATTCAGTGCACAAGTTACACAAGTTACTTTACTTTTAACGAAAAAACAGATTTCTTTATAGTATTGTTTGTCAAATCTGTTACTGTCAATTCTATTCCATACTGTCAACAGTGTTACTCTACATTGGTAACAGAGTTTGACGGTAACAGAATTGACATTTTTAAACTTTTTAGCCAAAAACTCCACTTGCTAGCATAAATGCTAAGAGCACATGGCACTAATGAAATCATGATTAAAAGACTTTTAAACAACCCACTGTTTGATAAATTCTGTTTTCATTTTGATTTTTTGGTAACAATTTTGACGTTTTACAAAATATCTCTTGGTCTAAGAACTTTTTAGATTAAAATATTTTCTCAGAGAGCACACACCTTTCAGTGCTTCAGATCTCATCAATGAGGGGAAGTGACATCATTTCCTGTATCTCACATTGTGGGAGATAATTCCACCAATTTAAAGGCAAAGAGGTTCGGTAACAGAGTTGACGCAAGATTTATGGACACATTTTTATGAGATAAAGGTTATTTTTAAACAATTTAATGCTGTAGAATTAGGAAAATTACTATTTAGAGATTTTATAAATAAAATAAATGAAATATTATCAAAAGAAAAGTCAAATAAAATATTTTGATTACACAATGATACATGATGGAAGAAATACACCGACTAATTCGGACAAGAAGAAATCATGATTTACAGCTATATAAGCTATATAATTTTTACAGAAAATATTATATTGTTATGGCCTGTAACATCTTGAGTATGACAAATTATTAAAATAATTAAAAATATAACCATTTGAAAAAATATCACCCATCCAGTACACTGAAAAACAATACAGAAACAAGACTGTAAAACTGCTTTCATAAAAACCTATTAATTGGTTAACTGTTAAAAAAAAAAACCTTACCATGTATGGTGAAAACCTGTATATGGTTTAGCATCACATTATATGTATATGTTTTACTGTAAAATGCTGTTAAATCATGGCAACTAGTGGAATAGTTTAATCATGTTGAATATGGCAATGGCAGGAGCGACCCAACTGATGATGGTCATAATGTTCTGAAAGTTTAAGTGCATTACTGTGAGGTTACTAGGTAGTTTCTGGGGTATTATTGGTGACATCAACTTAGCAAGGTTGTTCCCAGGTGGTTTTGAAGGTGTTCTGGGTGGTTGTTAGGCCATTGCTACATTGTTGCTAGGGTGATCAGGGTAATTATGGAAGACCTGGATGATGGCAGCACTTTAATTTGTAGCATAAAATGTGTAGAAAAATAGTGCAGAATGTGAAAACGAACAGTCCCCATTCCCGTGGTTACTTACTGAGCGAATCAGAAAGAGACATGATGCATGTTTGGGGGCAGCAAGAGTGTGTGCATTTGTAGGGTCTCGTGTTTTCATGTTTGCATGCATGAAGCTGCAGAGATTGTGGCTCTTGTGGTATGAATTGTATGCATTCTCTTCCTCCTTTTGTTCTTCCTGTATGTGTGTGCATGAAGGCATAGTATGTTTATACTCTACCGTCCAAAAGTTTGGTGTCAAAATTTATACTTTTATGCAGCAAGGATGCATTAAATTGATCAAAAGTGACAGTAAGGACATTTGCACATTCAAATGCAAGTACAAGTGCATATTCAATACAATTAAGTGCACTTCTTTTTCACAAGGGCAACCGAGTTCCCAAACCCAGTTACCAGCTTAAGCAGGATTTTCATCAGCAGGGAAGACATTTCCTTCAGGAAGAAATGACGACTACATTCATCTCTCCCACCTTCTTTCCTTTCATCTCGTTCTCTTTCTTCCTCTATCAGAATCACTCAGGAAGGATAGCACAGGTTTCTCTCTCTGACTCTACTCCTCCGCAAATGGAAAATTACAGCACTGAGATTCGAGGCGACCAATTAGCAGTGCAGCGAGAGTGATGGTCCCGAACCGTCATCATTTGCTGGAAAGTTACAGATCACTTATATGTGGTGTGAAGAAACCCTTTCTGCTCCTGTATGTATCAACCTGCTGTACTACTAGACATTTTATAATTAGCATTGATTAAGTACGAGGAGCAAAATTGATGCTTGCCTTAGCAAACACCTCTAAAAATACACAATATTATAAAGATTGATAGTCCTACACTAAATACATAATTCCTGTTCAAATATAGTCATAGGGAAGACAGATGGGCATTTGAGCATTCTGCCACATAAGCGTTTTAGAGTATTTTATGTATGTATCATCCGTTATGTGAGAATGTGTGTGTGTGTGTGAATTCCAGAGGCATTTCATTTTCTGTAAGAAGTGTTTCCTCTTCAGGAAGAGCTCCGTGCTGCCACTTCCTGTGACTGTTCAATCCATCCCAGCCTTTTATTTAGTTCATGTATTTATTAAAACACAATAATTAGGCCAGTGGTGTAAATGTGTGAGACTTAGCACATTACTCTTATTCAAGAACAACACGTATGAACAATAAAAAACAAGAATGCAAACCCCCGCTACAACATTGCAAGGTTTTTTTCCCCATGTTGCTAAGGGGTTCTGCCACAAATAGAATACAGTAAAATCTGGCTAAAAATAATGAAGGCACATTTTCCACATTGACAAAAAAATGTAATAATTAAGATTTTGTAAGGTTTTTGAAAGAAGTCTCTTCTGCGTACCAAGACTGAATTGATTTGATAAAAAATAAATAACAGTAAAAACAATAATACTGTGAAATATAATTACAATTTCAATTAACTGGTTTCTGTTGTAATATATAGTAAAGTGTAATTTATTCCTGTGATCAAAGCTGAATTTTCAGCATCCTTCAGATCGTGTGACACTAGTTAGTCTCCATGGTTGTTAATTTAGCACCACACCTGTTCGGTTTTCCCTTGATTGCTCTCTTGTATATATAAGCCTTCAGTTTATTCAGTTCTTGGTCTGGTATTGTTTGCGTTTATTGTTATGTGTTTGTGATTTATGTTTGCATTTAGTGTAGTTGAGGGTGAGCTGGCCTCTGCAAAATTTGATGGGGATTTGAAAGTGAATATTTCTCTGAAACTCCCGTGTCCGCTGGTCCCGGCAAGCTCTTAGTCTCCTGTGTCTCCGCTGGTCCCAGCTAGCTCTAAGTCTCCTGTGTCTCTGCTGGTCCCGGCCAGTTTCAAGTCTCCAGTTTCTCTGCTGGTCCCACACAGCTTCAAGTCTCCTGTGTCTCCACTGGTCCCGGCCAGCCTCATGTCTCCTGTGTCTCCGCTGGTTCCGGCCAGCTTCAAGTCTCCTGTGTCTCCGCTGGTTCTGGACAGCTTCAAGTCTCCTGTGTCTCCGCTGGTCCCACCCAGCCTCAAGTCTCCTGTGTCTCTGCTGGTCCTACCCAGCTTCATGTCTCCGCTGGTCCCGGCCAGCTTCATGTCTCCTGTGTCTCTGCTGGTCCCACCCAGCTTCATGTCTCCTGTGTCTCTGCTGGTCCCACCCAGCTTCATGTCTCCTGTGTCTCCGCTGGTTCTGGACAGCTTCAAGTCTCCTGTGTCTCCGCTGGTCCCACCCAGCCTCAAGTCTCCTGTGTCTCTGCTGGTCCTACCCAGCTCTAAGTCTCCTGTGTCTCTGCTAGTCCCGGCCAGCTCTTAGTCTCCTGTGTCTCCGCTGGTCCCAGCTAGCTCTAAGTCTCCTGTGTCTCTGCTGGTCCCGGCCAGTTTCAAGTCTCCAGTTTCTCTGCTGGTCCCACACAGCTTCAAGTCTTCTGTGTCTCCACTGGTCCCGGCCAGCCTCATGTCTCCTGTGTCTCTGCTGGTCCTACCCAGCTCTAAGTCTCCTGTGTCTCTGCTAGTCCCGGCCAGCTCTTAGTCTCCTGTGTCTCCGCTGGTCCCAGCTAGCTCTAAGTCTCCTGTGTCTCTGCTGGTCCCGGCCAGTTTCAAGTCTCCAGTTTCTCTGCTGGTCCCATCCAGCTTCAAGTCTCCTGTGTCTCCACTGGTCACGGCCAGCTTCATGTCTCCTGTGTCTCTGCTGGTCCCACCCAGCTTCATGTCTCCTGTGTCTCCGCTGGTTCTGGCCAGCTTCAAGTCTCCTGTGTCTCCGCTGGTCCCGGCCAGTTTCAAGTCTCCAGTTTCTCTGCTGGTCCCACCCAGCTTCAAGTCTCCTGTGTCTCCGCTGGTCCCGGCCAGCTTCATGTCTCCTGTGTCTCTGCTGGTCCCACCCAGCTTCATGTCTCCTGTGTCTCCGCTGGTTCTGGCCAGCTTCAAGTCTCCTGTGTCTCCGCTGGTCCCACCCAGCCTCAAGTCTCCTGTGTCTCTGCTGGTCCTACCCAGCTCTAAGTCTCCTGTTTCTCTGCTGGTCCCGGCCAACTTCAAGTCTCCTGTGTCTCCGCTGGTCCCGGCCAGTTTCAAGTCTCCAGTTTCTCTGCTGGTCCCACCCAGCTTCAAGTCTCCTGTGTCTCCGCTGGTCCCGGCCAGCTTCATGTCTCCTGTGTCTCTGCTGGTCCCACCCAGCTTCATGTCTCCTGTGTCTCCGCTGGTTCTGGCCAGCTTCAAGTCTCCTGTGTCTCCGCTGGTCCCACCCAGCCTCAAGTCTCCTGTGTCTCTGCTGGTCCTACCCAGCTCTAAGTCTCCTGTTTCTCTGCTGGTCCCGGCCAACTTCAAGTCTCCTGTGTCTCTGCTGGTCCCACCCAGCTTCAAGTCTTCTGTTTCTCCACTGGCCCCACCCAGTTTCAAGTCTCCTGTGTCTCCGATTGTCCCACACAGCTTCAAGTCTCCTGTGTCTCTGCTGCTCCCACCCAGCTTCAAGTCTCCTTTGGTCCCACCCAGCTTCAAGTCTCTTGTGTCTCTGCTGATCCAACCCACCTTCAAGTCTCCTGTGTCTCCTCTGGTCCCACCCAGCTTCAAGTCTCCTGTGTCTCCGCTGGTCACACCCAGCTTCAAGTCTCCTGTGTCTCTGCTGGTCCAACCCAGCTTCAAGTCTCCTGTGTCTCCACTGGTTCCACCCAGCTTCAAGTCTCCTGTGTCTCTACTGGTCCCACCCAGCTTCAAGTCTCCTGTGTCTCTGCTGGTCCCACCCAGCTTCAAGTCTCCTTTGGTTCTACTGGTCCCACCCAGCCTCAAGTCTCCTGTGTCTCTGCTGGTCCTACCCAGCTCTAAGTCTCCTGTTTCTCTGCTGGTCCCGGCCAACTTCAAGTCTCCTGTGTCTCTGCTGGTCCCACCCAGCTTCAAGTCTTCTGTTTCTCCACTGGCCCCACCCAGTTTCAAGTCTCCTGTGTCTCCGATTGTCCCACCCAGCTTCAAGTCTCCTGTGTCTCTGCTGCTCCCACCCAGCTTCAAGTCTCCTTTGGTCCCACCCAGCTTCAAGTCTCTTGTGTCTCTGCTGATCCAACCCACCTTCAAGTCTCCTGTGTCTCCTCTGGTCCCACCCAGCTTCAAGTCTCCTGTGTCTCCGCTGGTCACACCCAGCTTCAAGTCTCCTGTGTCTCTGCTGGTCCCACCCAGCTTCAAGTCTCCTGTGTCTCCACTGGTTCCACCCAGCTTCAAGTCTCCTGTGTCTCTACTGGTCCCACCCAGCTTCAAGTCTCCTGTGTCTCTGCTGGTCCCACCCAGCTTCAAGTCTCCTTTGGTTCTACTGGTCCCACCCAGCCTCAAGTCTCCTGTGTCTCTGCTGGTCCTACCCAGCTCTAAGTCTCCTGTTTCTCTGCTGGTCCCGGCCAACTTCAAGTCTCCTGTGTCTCTGCTGGTCCCACCCAGCTTCAAGTCTTCTGTTTCTCCACTGGCCCCACCCAGTTTCAAGTCTCCTGTGTCTCCGATTGTCCCACCCAGCTTCAAGTCTCCTGTGTCTCTGCTGCTCCCACCCAGCTTCAAGTCTCCTTTGGTCCCACCCAGCTTCAAGTCTCTTGTGTCTCTGCTGATCCAACCCACCTTCAAGTCTCCTGTGTCTCCTCTGGTCCCACCTAGCTTCAAGTCTCCTGTGTCTCCGCTGGTCACACCCAGCTTCAAGTCTCCTGTGTCTCTGCTGGTCCCACCCAGCTTCAAGTCTCCTGTGTCTCCACTGGTTCCACCCAGCTTCAAGTCTCCTGTGTCTCTACTGGTCCCACCCAGCTTCAAGTCTCCTGTGTCTCTGCTGGTCCCACCCAGCTTCAAGTCTCCTTTGGTTCTACTGGTCCCACCCAGCTTCAAGTCTCCTGTGTCTCCGCTCGTCCCACCCAGCTCAAAGTCTCCTGTGTCTCCAGAGATTCTTCCCGCCTCTTCTTCCAAAGCCAGCCAACTGGTTCTCTTTAGCTCCTTGTCTCCTCCTTTGTTTGCTCCACTATACTGCATGGATATTCCTTGGATCTTCCGGTCACCAGCTCCACCTTGGCAAGAGGATCCACTGGCTTCGCCTCCAGCCGCAGAGCCGGATTGCTCTCTTGTATATATAAGCCTTCAGTTTATTCAGTTCTTGGTCTGGTATTGTTTGCGTTTATTGTTATGTGTTTGTGATTTATGTTTGGATTAACAATTCAAGACTGTTCTATGATATTCCTTGTCATCACACTTCATTACAGACACTCACACGTGACAGAATACCGGACCAAAGAAAGTAAAAAATATGGACTTGCCGGCAATCCAGCTGCTCTGTCTGGAGCAGGAGCTCGAGGACCACATCAGAGGATTTGTACAACTGGCGTGCCTAACAAACTTGCCAGATCACTCCTTGTGCGGAATTATGCATTTAGTGTAGAACTATAAAAAATCTTTACAATATTGTGTATTTTTAGAGGTGTTTGCTAATGCACGCGTCAATTCTGCTTCTTGTACTTTAGAGTTAATCAATGCTAATTATAAAATGGATCGTAGTACAGCAGGTTGATCTGTACACGAGCAGAGCTCAGCCAGCCATCTCCCACGCCTCTCATGGACAAGATACTAGAGCCCCCCACAGACAGAGAGCCTGAGCCTGAGCCTGTCTTGATGAAAGAGCCAGGAAAGAGGACTGAGCCAATCATCATCCTGGAGCCTGAGCCAATGGATAAATCTGACCTGGTGTGCAAACCGGCTACATCATCCATGCCCGTGGGGCTGCTCGTGGAGTTCATGGGGGTGAAAGAATGCCCTGTCCACACTCCCGACATTGAGGGTGAGCTGCAGCTGGCCTCTGCAAAATTTTATGGGGATTTGAAAGTGGATATTTCCCTGAAACTCCCGTGTCCTCTGGCCCCGGCCAGCTCTTAGTCTCCTGTGTCTCCACTGGTCCCAGCCAGCTCTAAGTCTCCTGTGTCTCCGCTGGTCCCGGCCAGTTTCAAGTCTACAGTTTCTGCTGGTCCCACCCAGCTTCAAGTCTCCTGTGTCTCCACTGGTCCCGGCCAGCTTCATGTCTCCTGTGTCTCCGCTGGTCCCAGCCAGCTTCAAGTCTCCAGTGTCTCTGCTGGTCCCGGCCAGTTTCAAGTCTCCAGTTTCTCTGCTGGTCCCACCCAGCTTCATGTCTCCTGTGTCTCCACTGGTCCCGGCCAGCTTCATGTCTCCTGTGTCTCTGCTGGTCCCACCCAGCTTCATGTCTCCTGTGTCTCCGCTGGTTCTGGCCAGCTTCAAGTCTCCTGTGTCTCCGCTGGTCCCGGCCAGTTTCAAGTCTCCAGTTTCTCTGCTGGTCCCACCCAGCTTCAAGTCTCCTGTGTCTCCGCTGGTCCCGGCCAGCTTCAAGTCTCCTGTGTCTCTGCTGGTTCCACACAGCTTCAAGTATCCTGTGTCTCCGCTCGTCCCACCCAGCTTCAAGTCTCTTGTGTCTCCGATTGTCCCACCCAGCTTCAAGTCTCCTTTTGTCTCTGCTGGTCCTACCTAGCTCTAAGTCTCCTGTGTCTCTGCTGGTCCCACCCAGCTTCAAGTCTCCTGTGTCTCTGCTGGTCCTACCCAGCTCTAAGTCTCCTGTGTCTCTGCTGGTCCCAGCCAGCTCTAAGTCTCCTGTGTCTCCGCTGGTCCCGGCCAGTTTCAAGTCTCCTGTTTCTCTGCTGGTCCTGTGGTCTCCATCTTCAAGTCTCCTGTGTCTCCGCTCACCTCACCCAGCTCAAAGTCTCCTGTGTCTCCAGAGATTCTTCCTGCCTCTTCTTCTAAAGCCAGCCAACTGGTTCCCTTTAGCTCCTTGTCTCCTTCTTTGCTTGCTCCACTATGCTGCATGGATATTCCTTGGATCTTCCGGTCACCAGCTCCACCTTGGCAAGAGGATCCCCTGGCCTTGCTTCCGGCCGCAGAGCCCATCATTCTACCTCAGTCCTCAGTCCCACCGGTTCTGCCTCAGTTCTCTGGTACTCCAGTTTGGACGCTCGTTGTCCCGGTCTCGTGATCTTTCGAGTAGCTTGGACTCCATCAGCTCCGTCTTCATTGACAAGGATGGCTCTACCCACAACAGCACTGTCGTGCAAGGTGTAATTTATTTACAGCATCGAAGATATATACAAAAGTCCACAGGTAATGGCGTGAAGATATATACACAGTGTAAACACAAAAAAAGTGTCAAAGAAACAAATGAGGACAAAAACTTGTATAATGACGAGTATTACACTGGTATTACAATGTAAACGTGTTTTATGAAGACATTTCATCGTAATTAAAATGGCTATAACATGTTTTATTAGAAATGTAAAAATGCAGTGTAAGAGGATAGAATATACAGTTTGTACAGTATAAAAACCATTACGTCTGTGGAGAGTCCCAACAAAGATAGTGAACCAGATATGTGTATGTGTTGAAGCATTGCAGCAAGATATTATCTGCACACAACAGAGATCAAGACAGAGCAATGCTTCAGATACCGTCAGACTGACACGTGAGATGAGTCAACACCATCTGTGTCACAACATACAAATATATGTGTGTGGGAGAGAGAGAAAGAGCCATATACACACATACTGTCATTCAGCATCTCAGACTAAAGAGCAATTCAGGTGAAATGAAAGAGAAAGCAGCATGGATTTGGGATTTCGTGTCATCTGGGATTGGGATAAACACACGCAGATTAGAGTATGTTAGAGCGGACATTCTACCCGTGCCATTGTTCTGAGCAAGTGGGGTGTAAGTGATGTGCATTAAACACATGCACACACAATGCAGTTGATCAATAATAGATTAACAGGACTGTTTTTCCTGCATGTTGTCCCCCTTGTTCATTCCAGGATGTTGTTGATGTTCCTCTAATGACCATTGTGAATATATTTAAAAAATAGCATGACAGGGCTGTCATTTGCATCTGCAGTGTGTTGCAGCAATGCTCTCTCATGGAAGAAAGAAGAATAATGAAAGTAGTCTATTGACTCAGAATTTCGGAATTTGTACTCTATTGTGCATCCAACTTAGTGCACACACATTAAGATTAGTAGGAGTAGTGAGTAGTGAACACACACACACCCAGAGCAGTGGGCAGCCATTTTGTGCTGTGGCACCCAGGGAGCAATTGGGGGTTAGGTGCCTTCATATTGAGAATCAAACCTTTCGGGTTATCAGTCTGACTCTCTAACCATTGGGCCATGACTGCCCCTCTAAAGAAGTGGTCGCCAACCCACCGATCGCGATCTTTATCACTGTCCCAGTAGCTCCCGATAAATAACCGGAAAATAAGTAACAATACATTATCAAGGCTCGAAATTGCTCCCAAAATGTATTCTCTGCAACCTTAATTTTCATTTTGGCTGATCTCTATTCCGGACTTGCACACAAACTGCATTGCAATCATTTCCCGAATGTCATTTGTGTGAAAATATTACGAAGTATGTTAACAGGACGTTAACACGGCCCAGAGATGGGACACGCTGAAGACGGACACAAAGACGAGAGTGCAGATGCGCAGCAGAGAAAATACCAGACACAGTGGGCCTGTTTACACATGGTCACTTGTGTTTTCTCTGATCAGATAGCGGGATCCAATCATGAAAAGACCAGGTGTAAATGCCCTCTGACACGCATTCGAGACGGATTTAAATCCGATCACTCAAGCCACTTCAGGAGGTGGTCTGGGCCGCATTCCAGATGAAACTGAACAGGTCTAAATGCATCTGGTTGTTGAAACCACATATGTAAATTTTACTCCTCCCAACAATGCTAATAAATAAATGTGTGAGAGCGTGTAATGGGCTGTATGACATGTTATTGCCAGATATGACAGCGCTACTGCAGCACGCATCGTCGCAGACGAGCAGCTGAATATCTCTTCAGCAAAATGCTGCAAATGAAAGTGAAAGTTGCAGACGCTCAATACACAATCATCATCATTAAAAGTAAAGAAACTAAATGATCTTACCAGTGCTTATGCCACTCTCTCTCCTATTGTGGTCTTTGATTTTGAAATTAGCTGTTGATCAATAAAATACAGCTCATATCTGTTGATTTCTGTGATGTGAACTCCATTAAATCTGCATATAGCGTGGGAATTGGAGATCGGATTTATATCTGTTTTGTGGAAACACATTTATGTGACCAAGTGTAAATGGAATCGTTCTGATATCTCATCTGTAAAAACCATAGACTGTAAAAAAAAAAAAAAAACGCATGAAGTGGACCAGGTACTATAAATATGCCCAGCAAGAAAAAAGAAACGCTTCTTTTCCATGTGCACCACCTACTGTCAGAGATTGAATTTGCATATTTATATCCAGTCCATCTGTTTTTGTTTTGTGCCTGTGTATCTTATGTAACAATTTCACAAAGCTAAAGTCAGACCATTCTATTGTGATTCAATTGATTCGTGCAATGTCCTGTTTTAAAGTCACAATGAAACCAAAATGGACAATTCTTGTTTTTATGGAATATTGCAGTATTTATTATATCTTTATCTGTGCACATTATTGTTCCTCTTAATCTTGAATCAGAATAACTTGCAGCATCTCATCTCTTCTCTGATGATGAGGGCGGGGCAACCTGTCACTCACATGAGATCCACCAATAGCAAACCACAACCATCCAATCAATTCTTCACAGACAAAATCAAGCCCCGTCCTACATTTGTTCTTGTTCCAGAAGCGTTTCACTCCGATATACGTCACAATAGGGAAGAAAAGACGAGCGTATCTTCCACTTCATGCCGACTTTGAATCCATTTAAATTGTCAACACCAAAAGTCAGCTGGTTAAGTTTACTGGGATTTTGTTTAAAGTGTGCTACATGTGAAAGCACCCTTAATGACCAAATCAAAATCATCTCCATATTCATGATGGATTTTATATGTAATTGCGAACATATGTTGGGAATATTCCCTTAGTTTTGTTTACAATTTCTTCTGAGATATTGTAGGTCAGCAAGACATATTTGGAAACTATGTTTTGTTTATATGGAGTGTTTGTTCCTTTTCCCATGAACACAGAGGGTAGCACTGTACACACAGGCAAGAGAATGTTTGCAGCGCAAGTTATTTCCTGTTTGAGTCAGATCCTGCCTGCAGGGTGTCGAACCTGTGGCCTGTGAGTCAGCAGAGAGCGAGGGGCATAAACTTGCCCTCAAAGGGATCGCAAAATAAAGCCACACAGCCTGCTGAGTCAACCAATGTGTGTGCGTTTCAGAGAAGTGGAGCAGGGCAGTCGCTGGTGAAACAGTGGGTTTGCATATCGCTGTGTGATGCTACAAAGATGTTTGAAACGCTTCCTCGTCGTAAGGAGATGAAATATACCGTACTGGAAGAGCAACGTGGTATTTGTCCTGCAAATCCTGCAGTTTTTCATTAAAATGTTGGAGCCTGATCTCTGAACGGGCAGGGGTTTTCAGCACGGTGTTCATTATGCAAACGCTGCTGGTTGTTCATTATTCTTGAGATGCTGCAGTTGCGAGACCAACACGAGGCTTTGATCTCGACCTCTCAAAGGAGAACAGAAGAGGTGTTTACGTGCCAAAGTACACGCCATTGGCATGGGCTGTGGCCAGAAACATGCTCTACAAGTAGGAGAAGGATTTATGGGTGCTGTTTGTGTAATAATAGCAATAGAAAAATGGTGTCGTTCCTAAATTCGTATTCCATTGTTGAACACAAAATAAAGAATTTCCTGGCCGCTCTTTTCCATATACAGGCCCCAATATACTTCCAGTGAAATCGAAGAACAAACTGGTGTGACGTCATTTCAAACTAAATCAGACCAAATCGAATTCATTTCGGGGAAAAGTTTGCTCTGGCTGGTAAATACCTTTGTACTACCATTGGTCTGAGGAGATGATGTAATAGGTGGGTGTGGCTCTGAGGCTCCGCCTTCTTTGCGTTGGCTCTTCTCTGGTTCATTTCTTCTGTTCAGTCCGTCGAGGTCAGGCGCGAGTAAAAGCAAGAACACACAGGAGAGCCGCGTTTATAGTAGAAACTGAATAGAACTGTAATTCTAATTGAAAGAGACACTGAACTTTGCCGTGAGAATATCTGGCCATTAATGAAAGCAAATGGTGACTGAAGGCCTGTTCACACCAACATGATTGTTTGGTGTTAGAATTTGAAGACAAATGCATAAAAATAACAGATGGGCTGAATGAAAATGCAAATTCACTCACTGACAGCAGGTTGCGCTTATAGAATAGCAGAAATACAGCGGTTACCCCAGTTCACAATACGTTGTGCAACTTTACGTTTTCACCCACTTGATTTCAAACAGCCATTCAGATTTTTGTATTCACTGTGGCATCTATCAAACAACACCAAGTACAAGAGTACGGAGTCGAGAGAACAGGGCTGTGTCCGAAATCAGCCCCTATACCAGGGGTCGGGAACCTTTTTTGACCAAAGAGCCATTTTTTCATTTTTGGTTAATGCATTTTTCCAAAAGAGCCACAGTAAAAAATTATATAATATTATTATTAAAAAACATGTTTTTTTTCCAATACAATTTAAACAGTACTAATTATTAGGTCCATAGACAACTAAACAAAAAACAAACAAATATGCAGCAAACAATAAATAAGTTGCGATATGGAATTAATTGTGCAGGGCTTTCACTGTGAGGTTGAGTTACCAACTGATGAGCATAAATCCTCTTTGTGTGTGTGTGTGTGTGTGTGTGAACGCACACAGTGCTTACATCTACTGTGCTTATGTGAATGCTCGACTTGGCATTTTGATATATTTCTGTTTATTTGGCTGTTTAGGCATGCAACCGAAGACAAAGGCTAGCCTACTATGCTTGTCCGTGTTGCGCTCGGAGCGCGCACACAGCATCCTGTCAGTAGAATTCAGTTCTTTTTCGTGACTTATCGCACTTTTAATATAAATATTTAATATAATTCAATATAAAGCACATACCGCTCTTTTCTTTCTCATTCATTCATGTTTCGTTATTAATAACTTTTATCTGCGTGGATTATCATAAATACGACACATTTATAGAACAGTCTCTTCGAAATGTCTCTTTCCACAGCAAAGCATCAGTTTCAATAAAAGGATATTAAAGTTTAGATAGCCTACTTTTAGATTTTCGCTGCTGTTCTAAAAATGGTTTTCAGTTACCTTAAACAAGCGACAGCTGCTTGAATCCCAGTGCAGGAGCTGTTACCACAGAAACATAGTGGTTATTTAATTGCTGTCACGACTCGTGACACTCGCAAACCACACTGAACACGCGCGGCCGGTACAACTTGAATATTATTATTATCATAAACTTTTCATTAACTTCGGTAGGCTGTACAACAAGGGAATTGTAATTTGCTGCCTTTCTGTAGAGAGCGGATTTCTGTTGATGTATCTAATTTTTTTATCGATCATTTGTTGGTAAAGGGTGAGAGACCTGGCGAGCCACATGATTTTTGTCAAAGAGCCAGGTTTGGCTCACGAGCCATAGGTTCCCGACCCCTGCCCTATACCCTTAAATAGGGCACTATTTGAGGGGACAGCCATTTGTAGTGGTGTCCGAAACCATAGTGGATGCTATCGAGGGCACTCATTCAATCCCATAATGCACCGCAAAAACGAGTGTACAACCGATATATACTCAATGGCTAGAGAATACCCACAATGCACTGAGAGAGTCGCGTCGCACGTCGAATGAAGTACCACGTCTGACCAGAAGATGGTGCCGCAGCTGAATCATCCACCCAGCCATTTTCCAAACCGCTGGTCCAATGCAAGGTTATAATCGTTAACGAAAACGAACGAAAAAACGAAAACTAGGTGAGAAAAAACTGAAATAAAAATAAAAACGAGGCATTACAAAAAAAACGATAACTAACCAAAACTATAATGTGTGTTTGGCAAAACTAACTAATATAAAATAAAATTATAGATTAAATGTCCTTAGTTTTCGTTTTTGTCAATGTCTTCCATAGAGCAAATAACGTTCAGCTGCATTTCCTTTCCCTGCATCTCTCTCACACGCACGCGCACACACACACACACACAGGCCCTCCCCTCCGTGCACACGAGAACGAGTGTTCGACGTTGAAAGCATGTTCGCGAAAGGTTGGTATCTCGTGAACACCTTTACACAATCACACATTAAAAAGTGGTATAAAAATATTTGTAATTCTGAATATAATTTTGTCAGTGTGTTAATGTCGACCCGAGAAGCGATTGCTACTTTAGAAAGTTAACTAGTCGCAAGTTTGAGGTAAAATGCACTTGGGTTGTCGATGTCAAAACACTATATAAGCTGTGATTCAAATATTAAATAATGTTATGTCATTTGTTTACTCTTACACTGAATGTTTGCTGCTTCAATCCAGGTGAGTAGGCTATTGTATAGGGTAAATTTAGTATAGGGTGTGAAAATTGTACAGCTGTGGCTAGTCTGTTGGCTCTTTAGGTTTTTTACTGGCACACGGCACTTACACATTTTGCACTTACTGCGAGAGTGTTGAGACTGTTCACATATTTGTGCCCATATGTACATTTTATGTACTGGTTTTATTTTTGAAAGAATATTTTCTAAAATTGTATGATGTTTTTGTTGAGTTATTATTACACAATACTTTTTCTGACCTTTTTGAATCTTGCTCCTGACAAATAACCCAAATTACAAAACAAAAAAGACTAAAACTAATAAAAACTAAACTAAAAATAAACATTTTCAAAAAATAAAAACTAAACTGAACTTGAAAACAAAAAGTCAAAACGAAATAAAATTAAAAACTAATGAAAAAATGCAAAACTATAATAACCTTGGTCCAATGTGGGTACAGTGTAACATCATTCTCCCGTCCGTCTCCCTGTGATGTCCATTCTGAAATGCGTCTCAGAGAATCCTTGCCACACAGACACGACAGATATCTCTTTAGAAAGCTTGGAATGTCTACTTTTAAATGAAGTCATTTATATAAAAAACAAATATTCTCTGTTTATGTAATCCGTATGAAAACAGCAAGAGCTACAGTTCCTCCAGCGGAGCCTCGTTATCTTTAATGTGACCACACCCACGCAGGCGCAAAGACATTCACATGCAAATCGTCTATGTGAAGAAACGCAAAACTGTAAACGCCCCCCATCACCTCAAAACAAAACATCATCTTCATTATTCTTCTGCTTTTCTTAGAGTTTGGAAGACACGCTGTGAGTTTACCTTGGATTTATCTCAGAAGAAACAACATGATTTTAACGTGAATTATTAAAGTAAAACATTTCTTCTCACTTAAATTAGCGTTATTGATACATAAACTTCACATTGTAGGCTACTAGTTGAACTATTGCCAGACTAAAATGTGTAAAATCAACGGAAACATGTTGAAATATGAAATAGGTAGGCAACCTTTCAATGCTAAATGAAGATACACGTACGACATGAGGATATGTATATGCTCTATAATATTAAACACAGATATAATAGTATTAGTATTAGCCGGGACGTCCCGTTTATTGGGCCTAAATGTCCTGTACATGACCTCCCTTGTTTCGTTTATTGACTGCTACGCTGATGTAACCACTGTGTAAGGTGCTTCTCACATATGTTGCGTCTTTTGCGCACTCAAGTTCGTTATTTTAAATGTAGATGCGCGACAAGCATGCTCAAATAGAGAGCAACGCCGTCGTGACGCTCAATGCGGTGCGGCTCGCTCGTTTTTCCCAGGCACGTCTAAGCGCAGCGAGATTAAAAAGCAACGGCAGACGTGGCAGGAACATCTGTTTGTGTATGCATTTGTAGATTATATTGCAAACAAATCATTATGACATTCAAAGTGAATTCTTACTGACCCTAAACTTTTGAACGGTAGTGTATAATGCTACAAAAGCTTTAGATGGTTTGTGTGTAACAATTGACATTCATTTCTATGATGTTAAAATTCTTTTTAGGATTAAATTGTGCATTAATAGGTTAAGCAAACCAAATGTGTTTATATCTGAGAGCCTTTAATACACACACTCAACTGCAGACACTGAAATGACATACACTGTGTGTACCTTATAAAGAACCACAATTGTCCCTTATTTTTGTCCCGACTTTTGTCCTTCATTGTGTATATTTGGATTATTTTGTGTTGTAAATAAATGCAAACAATTCAAAAAGCCAATCTCTTCACATTCTTTGTTCTAGTTCCCTCACAGTCATTCAGCTGATAGGGTCATCAGAGGAGGGTCTTTGTCTTTCTCAGGTGTGAAAAACATCAATATTTATGATGATTCACGCCCTCCCCGCATAACAGCCGTTTCACACTGCAAGCGTGAGCAGTGCATGAGCTTCACGTCAGCATAACTACACCGTATTCACACTGGAAACGTTTGTACAGCGTCACAGCAGCGGCTCCACTGCTACATATAACACTCACTTGTATCTTATATGTGAGTATTTTTTTATAAAGACAACTAGACTATATTTGTTTTTAGAAGTTGGTCATTTATAAACTCGATAGTCTTGAAATTTTGTTAACATGGGGAGGTGTAGGCTACAACATTCACATGTAAATGGTAAAAACACAAACACAACCAAGAAAACAGCTCTGATCATGTCGTTTCATTCATACTTCGATATGTTTACAAGACAGCAAACTTTGTGGACAAAAAAAAAAAAACGTGCACTCAGGTTTGATTCGGGTATTGCTACAGCCTATATACCTGTCCGAGTATTACATAATAAACTAAAAGAAAAAGTTTATCATATTTTCTGGCTAGTTTACTTTATTTATTTTTTATAATCATAACCATACTTTCACCCAAACTGAATAATTAAGTTGGGTGAATCTTCTAAAAATATTTTTTATTCTTCATTTTCTTTTCTGACATACTCCAGTTCTTGTTAAAACACACTACTTCTTGTGAGCATTTTGAGAACTTTCTGTGTAAAATCATATTTATTTTGTCCATCAAAAGTGTGCTTTCACTTTAATTGAGCATCAGCAGCGCAGCAAAAATAGGTTCGGCGCCGAAACCCACGCTTCACTGCTGCTCACGCGCTGCTCCTGCTCCCGGTGTGAATGCACTCATTGCTTAACATGCACAAAAGTCAACTTCAAGTCAAGTCAACCTTATTTATATAGTGCTTTTTACAGTGCAGATGGTTTCAAAGCAGCTTCACAGTTTTAAACCGAATTTGATTCGGCTGTACAGCTGCTCTAGAGAAAACAGTGATGTCATCAGCTCATTTCAATTATCATATACACTCACCTAAAGGATTATTAGGAACACCTGTTCAATTTCTCATTAATGCAATTATCTAATCAACCAATCACATGGCAGTTGCTTCAATGCATTTAGGGGTGTGGTCCTGGTCAAGACAATCTCCTGAACTCCAAACTGAATGTCAGAATGGGAAAGAAAGGTGATTTAAGCAATTTTGAGCGTGGCATGGTTGTTGGTGCCAGACGGGCCGGTCTGAGTATTTCACAATCTGCTCAGTTACTGGGATTTTCACGCACAACCATTTCTAGAGTTTACAAAGAATGGTGTGAAAAGGGAAAAACATCCAGTATGCGGCAGTCCTGTGGGTGAAAATGCCTTGTTGATGCTAGAGGTCAGAGGAGAATGGGCCGACTGATTCAAGCTGATAGAAGAGCAACTTTGACTGAAATAACCACTCGTTACAACCGAGGTATGCAGCAAAGCATTTGTGAAGCCACAACACGCACAACCTTGAGGCGGATGGGCTACAACAGCAGAAGACCCCACCGGGTACCACTCATCTCCACTACAAATAGGAAAAAGAGGCTACAATTTGCACGAGCTCACCAAAATTGGACAGTTGAAGAGTGGAAAAATGTTGCCTGGTCTGATGAGTCTCGATTTCTGTTGAGACATTCAGATGGTAGAGTCAGAATTTGAACAAAATGAGAACATGGATCCATCATGCCTTGTTACCACTGTGCAGGCTGGTGGTGGTGGTGTAATGGTGTGGGGGATGTTTTCTTGGCACACTTTAGGCCCCTTAGTGCCAATTGGGCATCGTTTAAATGCCACGGCCTACCTGAGCATTGTTTCTGACCATGTCCATCCCTTTATGACCACCATGTACCCATCCTCTGATGGCTACTTCCAGCAGGATAATGCACCATGTCACAGAGCTCGAATCATTTCAAATTGGTTTCTTGAACATGACAATGAGTTCACTGTACTAAAATGGCCCCCACAGTCACCAGATCTCAACCCAATAGAGCATCTTTGGGATGTGGTGGAACGGGAGCTTCGTGCCCTGGATGTGCATCCCACAAATCTCCATCAACTGCAAGATGCTATCCTATCAATATGGGCCAACATTTCTAAAGAATGCTTTCAGCACCTTGTTGAATCAATGCCACGTAGAATTAAGGCAGTTCTGAAGGCGAAAGGGGGTCAAACACAGTATTAGTATGGTGTTCCTAATAATCCTTTAGGTGAGTGTATATTCAAGTAATGTAGTTGACATAGTTAATTTAGTTTAGTAATTACATTTATTTGGATATTTATTTGAAAATTTAGTGTCCCCAACTGAGCAAGCCAAGCCAAAGGCGACAGTGGCAAGGAACCAAAACTCCATCAGGTGGCATAAAGGAGAAAAATAAACCTTGGGAGAAACCAGGCTCAGTCGGGGTGCCAGTTCTCCTCTGGCCAATTAACAAACAGTGTATGATTATTATTTTGGCAGCCTTACAGGTCAGAAGTAATATTAGATCGGAATATTCAAAAGATCGGAGGCATCACGCCAGAGACGGGTTTATTGAGGAAAACTACAAACTACAAACAAAACTACAAACTTTTGCTGCTCACGTATTATTGTAACAGAGGTTGTGCTGAATACAGTGTAATCAGACTTGATTCAGCCATGAAAATGTTACAAGTAACAGAAATAAGCACAAATGTCAGGGTATGTCAAAACAACTCCAGGCCCCAGAAAACAGCTCAGGACTCAGAGGGTTAAACAGCAAGCACAAACTGGGCAAAAGCGGTACCTTCCGGCACACTCAGTGTCCGAATTCACTCACTCGTTTTCATTCACTCCTTCAAGTGAACTATATTAGTGGAGTAATGTAGGGAACAGTGCATGAGGGTATAGGGGTGATTTAAAAAACAGCACAGGTTTCGAATGGGAATTATTATTCTGCTGTTCACTGTCGTTTAGCAAAATAATCTGTGTGAGCGCCACCAAGCTGAAGTTTTATGTAACAGCTATGACTTGGACATGTGACCAAAAGCACAAATCTTATTGGTTGGCCAATTTTCTTCAAAGAGCAATGGAAATGAAATTAGCGTATTGATGCCATTTGAATGTTGAAAAAACAACTGTTCATTCATACAACTGTTCATCACATTGAATTTTCGTACCAAACATTTATCTTGGTGTGAAAAAGGCATTGAGGATCTTCAATTATAAAATGACAAAAAAGTACCAAGAAAGTATCATCAAAATGGTACAATTCATGCACTATATCCCTTCCTTCTGAAGACTTTCAAGGCATGCTTTGTTTTTGTTTTTGTTTTACATTTCTGTTTTTATATTCCAGTGCCCAGTTACAACAAATCTCTTAAATTGCATTTTGTGGTGGCTGGCTGTATAATTTTATTATTAGAATATAAACAACAGAAATTGAGTTGGTTTTATCTGTGACTATGATGATTTAGTATTCAGGACGTCCCAGCGTGAGGTTCTAATGGAGATCATTGATTGGCCCTGGGTCATTATGGGTGTTGGTCTCATGTGCTGCTGTCCTGCTAATGTGATTTTCTTTAGTGTTAGAGCCTGAGGCTGCACTGAAAATCACTGTTGATTAGAGCCATTCACTCATTTTGAGAAAAGACACTGACCTTGAGTTGCTGTTTGAAGGTCAGTCCTGGTATCATAAAGTGCAGCACCCCCCACACACACACTTTTTCAGCAGCATTGGTCCCAGTTTTCATCAAAGAGTTATGAGCCATAAACCAAACAATGAGGACTCGTGTTTAAATTGATACGTAAAAACCAATGCCATAGTTACTGTTCATATCACTGTTCATATCAAGTGCTGAGGAAGATCCAGAGCTGAAATTCAGACATGTTAATGAGTGTTACATTTTTGACATGCTCTATAAGCGTTCAATCAATCACAGCAGACTGGGCCATCTGACCAATCAGAGCAGAGTAGACCAATCACAACAGACTGGGCCATCTGACCAATCAGAGCAGAGTAGACCAATTACAACAGACTGGGTCATCTGACCAATCAGAGCAGAGTAGACCAACCACAACAGACTGGGCCATCTGACCAATCAGAGCAGAGTAGACCAATCACAACAGACTGGGCCATCTGACCAATCAGAGCAGAGTAGACAAACCACAACAGACTGGGCCATCTGACCAATCAGAGCAGAGTAGACCAACCACAACAGACTGGGTCATCTGACCAATCAGAGCAGAGTAGACCAATCACAACAGACTGGGCCATCTGACCAATCAGAGCAGAGCAAGCTCTCTGTAAGGAGGGGTTTAGAGAGACTGAATCCTTTTTGGGTACCATTTCATACTGCATTGCATTATGCAACTTTGACTTGCCATAAACTTGTTTATGATATTTTTACATTGTGCAAACATCATCCCTACATTTGGTTGCTTTAGCAGTTTCTATAAGAATTTATGATCAATCTACAAAGAAATTCATTTGCTCATGTTTCATAAACGAGGCTCTTCGTCTTTTAAAATAATACCTTTCATGGAACTCACAATACATACTGTACAACCATCAGCCCACACTTTGCGATTACATAATTCATATCCTGTGGCATAACGCACACAAACAAAGGAACAAGGTGTTTTTGATGGTAGATATAGATTTGTGTTAGTAGTCGTGAATGCATTTCAATTTGTGTTTTCACGTGCGTGACCTCAAGGTGTGCCGAGATTACGCTCATAATCAGGGTCTTAAACAGAACAGATCAAAACACACACACACACACTCCTCCCTCTGGAAAACAGGCTTTGTTGTTTGCTGAACAGATTGTTGGGCAGGTACAGAGTAATACTCAGTCGTCTGTGGTGGCGGGCCGTGTTATAAGATTTAGCGACCTATCTATCATGACGGATTTACAATCACAACAACCTCCACGTCTGACATCCACAATCCTCTGTTCACTTTGGGAATATGCACAAGTGTTTTATAATACTATCACGACGGTCGTAGTTTGTGGTGTCTGGTCCTGTGTGCCACGCTCAACACCATCTCCGTTAAGCTTCTTACAGTCAGGGAGCAACCTGTTTCCGTCCATGCCAAGAGTCTGATTCCAGATTAGCACATCCTCCCTGAGCACGGAAAATGAAACCTGGATCGTAGGCTCTTAATTCAGTTACTTTGACCCTCCACGACCAAGAGTATATGACCTAGAGTATTTTACTATTTCACATAAAGAATATATTGTACATTTGTGTACATCATTAATGTGAAGTGGATTTAATGTTATAGGCCTAATAATTAAAGAGTATCAATAAATAAATAAAAAAATGCATAAAGAAATGTAAGTTTGTTTTAGGTCCATTAAGACTTCTGCATTTTTTGACAATTAATTTTTTTTTCTTCTAAAATTCCCATTACCATTAAACACATTTTCTGTAATTGCAATTTTTGATATTATACTAAGGTTCTATATTTTACAGAATTTTAGTAAAAATGCTGCAATATTTTTTTAAATAAAATAATAAATTAAAGGCATTACAACAACAATTTCATGATATATACTACAGTTCAAAAGTTTAAGGTCAGTAAGATTAAAAAAAACTGTAAAATCTAAGAGTTAACTTAGTTAACTTTACTTAATGTCCAATAGTTTGTTGAACTTACTTAAAACTATTTACTGTGTACTGTTTGCATGCTATGCCTTCGTTACTCAGAAAACGTCTCGGTTACGTATGGTAACCCTCGTTCTCTGAAGGGGATCACTTCAGGGGATCACTTCAGGGAGCTCCTATCAGCCTCGAGATATAGAGAACCGCCCCGCAGCGCAGGTATAAAGCGGAAGCAAATGCAGCGCACTGTTGTTTTTCACTGAGGAGCCGAACTAGTGACTCGGCCATGCAGTGATGGTACAGCAACTGTGGCGACGGGACGTACGTCTCCGTTCCCTCCTTCAGTGAACGAGAGTTACCATACGTAACCAAGGTGTTCCTTTCAGTCGGTCACGTTCGACGTATGTCGGACGTCACAACGAATTGGGATCCCTTTGGAAAACGCCACAGTTACTACCACTTCCAGCGCCCAGCGAGAGCCCCTCAGACCCCATCTGTTGCGAGCGGGAAATTCACGCAGGGAGAGTCACACTGCTGTTCTGCAAGACCCATTCAGCAGACTATTGGATAACGCTGGGAAGCGTGCCCGGAGGAACGCTGCGGAAGCCACATCATGCCCGGAGGGAGTTACCATGTGGAGAATACACGTATGGACTGGCCATGGGCAGTGCAACATATGGAAGTCCCAGGGGTGGCCCCGGCCAAGTAGGCGGGGGAACAACACCCGACTGAGACAGCAGAGAGCTCTGCCGAGGGAAAGACACAGGCTAGCCGTAGGGAGCCGTACCGTGGAAGAATACACATATGGGACCGCTGTGGGGGTCACAACATACAGAACCCAGACTGGGCAAGGATCAGCCAGTCGTCGAGATAGTTGAGGATGTGAACTCCATGCTCTCTCATGGGAGCAATGGCCGCCTCCACGACTTTCGTGAAGAAGTGGGGTCTGACGTCCTCGGCGACGGGCAGGCGGAGGCTCTGCAACCGGCGGCAGGGTGGAGGCAGCAGCTGGCCGCTGGAGCAGGATGTGCTTAATAGCCTCCGTCTGCTTCTGGGCGGCCGAGAACTGCTGGGCAAAGCTCTCGACCGCGTGGCCGAACAACCCGGCCGAGGAAACGGGGGAGTCCAGGAACCGATACTTATCGGTCTCCCTCATGTCGGCCAGGTTGAGCCAGAGATGCCGTTCCAGGACCACTAAGGTGGACATCGCCTGGCCAAGGGAACGGGCGGTAACTTTCGTCGCCCTGAGGGAGGAGCTCTGGGTCAGGCCTACCCTTGTGCATGTCCATGAGTGCCTGGGCCTGGTGCACCTGAAGCAACGCCATGGCATGCAAGGCGGACGCAGCCTGGCCACAAGACCTGTAAGCCTTCGCAGTTAGACTGAAAGAGAACTTACAGGCCTTGGACGGGAGACGCGGGTTACCGCTCCAGTTGGAGGCGGTCGCCGGACACAGTTGCATCGCGACGGCCCGCTCCACTGGCGGGATTCCCACGTACCCCTTGGCTTGCCCGCCGTCAAGTGTAGTGAGGAGGGAGGAGCCACTAGGTCTGTTTCTGGCACTAAATGGTGTCGTCCACAACCTGGTGAGCTCCTCATGCACCTCCGGGAAGAAAGGCACTGGGGCGGGACGCTGAGACCCAGTGCGACCCGCCCCGAGAAACCAATCATCCAACCTAGAAGGTTCGGGACGTGGTGGAGGGTTCCACTCAAGCCCGACCTTTTCGGCGGCCCGGGAAAGCACAGCCGACAACTCGGGGTCCGATTCGACCGTTGCCACTCTCCCAGAGGGAGGCAGTACAGCCGAATCTTCATCCTCCGAGGACCGGAACTCCCCCTCTGATGCAGCGATCAACATCTGTTCGTCTCCCGGAGCCCCAAAGGTCACCAGCGATTTCCCCCGGAAGCTCTACCGGCTGCGGCGCTTGTGAGGGATCAGGGGCCTGCGGAGGCTGGCTCGGCGGGTTTACCCTGAACGTAATACTCAGGTCATCCCGGCCATCCGTCGAAGTAGGTCTATTCTGAGAAATAGCACTAGATCGAGGTATGGGTTGGGGGACTCCGCCTTCCCTAAGCGCAGAGATAGTCATGTTGCCGCAGTGGGAACATGAACTATCCACAAAAGCTGCCTCAGCGTGCTGAATGCCCAGACACGTGATACAACGATTGTGACCGTCAGCTGGCGACAGGGAACGACCGCATCCAGAAACGCACGGGTGGAATGACATCTTGTTGCTCTTTTTGTGAGGAAACGCTCTTTCTGAAGTGCTGAAGCACCCAGGGGAAGACCGCGGCTGCACACAGGAAATAGGTGCAGACTGTGTCTGCACTCACTAATAAACAAACTGAGAACAGCAGTTTGTTTGTAGCAGCAGTGATCTCGCGGTCGCGCTGTTTGTGCCGTCACACCAGCACGTAACGTCTTCCTCACGCTCTCTCTCTCTCTCTCTCTCTCTCTCTCTGCTGAATAGACAGGCAGTCTCGCTCTTCATCAATGCCGTTCGGCTCTGAAGTGAATGACAACAGTGTGCCGCATTCGTTTCCGCTTTATACCCGCGCTTTATGGTGTTCTAGTTTGGGTTAGTTTTGTATCTGGTGTCCTGTGTGTGTGTGTGTGTGTGTGTGTGTGTGTTTATTCCCAGAGAGAATTCTTCAGTGTGTGATTTTTAGCAACACCTGCTCCTCCACCAATCAGGCGTCAGTCTTTCAGCACGTAAAACTGCACCAGATTTTTTGGTCATTTGTTTGTGCATTTGTATAACAGTAAACGAGAGAGTGCGTGAGGTTGCATGGTGCCGTACATATCCGTGTTGTTTATTTCCTTTACAACAAATGTTTATGAAAATGAGATGCAAATAGCGCAAAGCCTTTAAGGTCAGAGGTTACGTTTACGATTAAAACTCACATGTCAAACAGCTACAGTGGATGTTTAGCTACAATCTGAAAGGTCAGAGTTCATGCATTCAAAAGTTCATTCTGACCTTAGAGCCATTTTTATAAATGATTAGCAGTATGTCTGTTAGCATGATTTCTCATTTTTAAGATATTCAAAAAATGATATAATATTCTGTGTTTTTACATTTAAACATTGTATATGTCTCCATTTACTTTCAAGCGCTCCTGCTGTTCATGATTTAATTTGACAAAGTGCCAGTGTTTGTAATAGACTGATGTTTTATGTTCAATACTTACATAAAACACAGTGTCACATTAGACCTAATGTAGAGCTGTCACGGTTATGACATTTTGGCAGACGATTATAATCAAAATAGCGATTTGATTGTGATTAATGTTTTAATTTTCTGTTTTATTCATGTCTTTGTACACATACACTTTCAAATGAAGTTGTTTGTGTTGAATTACAAGAAAATGTTGCACAGTGATAAAAAATAATCACTTTTTTTTTTATATAAATATTTAAAAACATTTCCACTTTGTCCACTCTTCAGTTGCACTGTTATTTTTGGATCCCAGCCAACCTGAAAATTTCCATCAAAATTTCCATCCAAAGTGGTAAATTTAACAAAACACAATAAACACCGTCATGTTCTCTTGCGTTGGGATGCTGGTGTTTGGGAACGCAATCGTGTGAAACGCTTCTGGAGGGAATTAAACCATATCATCCTGATGACAGACTCAGGCGTTTCAGAGCCACTAAACCAACACTTGAGATGCTGTGATGTGATTGGTCCGCTGGTCCAGTTATCCAATCAGATTATCTGTTGAGGCAATGTCACCTGAGGTTTTTTGTTGCAAATCGAGGGATTTATGCAGTAAATGTGTTTTCATCATAGTTTATGCGCATGTCTTCTTATCGGATAAAAAAACTATCCAATTCAATTGAGCAAATGCATTTTTAATGCACATCTTGGTGTTTCCATTCAGCAGTTTTTTAATGTGATATTCCAAAATGTGCATAAAAATAGGTGGGTGGGAATATAGCTAATGACATTTCCCCTGGGTATAAACAAAAATATAAATTCACCAATTATAGTTCCATGTAATGTCAGGTGGATGTGCATGAATGTGCATGGGATTTGGGACCCTCACAAGGTCATTGCACTTAAGGCCTCGAAAATCGAAGAATGAACTGGTGTGAAGTTATTCTGAACAAAATCAGGTTCATTTTAGGAGTTTGAAACAGTTTGATTTTCCCAAAACTTTCCCACAAATGTAAAAATAGCTTGAAGAAAGATTATTTGGGATGAGTTGGTTTATTATCTTGAGTGAACTAAACAAGAATGCCCTAAATGTGTTGCTAACAAAAGTGGTTTTGTTGCCCTTACTTAGATTCTCAAGTATTTGTCCAAAATTTGTCCAAATATTGTCCCAACTATCCAAATTGAGTTATCTAAACAAACAATTTTACATTCAACAATGTTGTGCCAGTTCCCAGCATGAGGTATTATGTGGTATTATGTGGTAACTATTGTATAAAAATGATTATTGCTTTGCATTGACTGGCTTGATTTATGCTGCTGCTGCTGTTGCCATTTAGCTGTCATATGTTTAAGTTCATATTTTTACTGAATTACAATTGTTAATCATCACCTGGGATTTGTGTGCTGAGGTATATGTGCTTCTCATTGCAATTTATTTGACCAGGTGAAATGGGTAAACTGTGTGCCTTTTAAAAAATAAAACATTGAGAGGAAAAAACAAGGATATCTGCTTGCATTGCTAAATGCTAAACATGGTTTAGTTGCCTTGACTAAAGTTTTAAGTTCAAAAGACTACCTGCTACTCATTTCACAAATAAAATATTTTAAGTTGAGTTGAATTAACTTAAAAAGTTGAGTGTGATAGGTTGCCTCATTTTTTTCAAGTTGGCGCAACTTTTTTTTTTTTTGGTTTGACAAGAAGTTTTAAGTTCAAAAGATTACCTGGTAGCTGGTACTCATTAGATGAACAAAAGTATTTAAAGGATTAGTTCACTGTAAAATGAAAATTTCCTGGTAATTTACTCACCCCCATGCTATCCAAAATGTTCATGTCTTTCTTTCTTCAGTGGAAAAGAAATGTAAGTTTTTGAGGAAAACATTCCAGGATTTTTCTCCACATAATTGACTTCAATGGCAACCAACAGTTGAAGGTCCAAATCAATGCAGTTTCAAAGGAAGGGCTTCAGAGGCTCTGCACGATCCCAGCTGAGGAATAGGCTCTTATTTAGCAAAACGATCGGCCATTTTCTAAAAATAAATAAACAATTATATACTTGTTTACCTAAATTGCTCAACTTGCACTGCTCTGCGGTGCGCCACGGATTGCGTAATCACGTCGGAAAGGTCACACTAGACGTAGGCAGAAGTACCGCCCCAAGCGAATGTGCGAAAACTAATACAAACGGCCTTTACAAAAAAACACTCCATCTCTAACTTCAAAATCGTAACACTGTGTGTTGTTAACTGGATGATCCACGGCTGTGTGTGTGTTTTGTGATGATTGTTCATGAGTCTCTTGTTTGTCCTGATCAGTTAAACTGCCCAATGTTCTTCAGGAAAATCCTCCAGGTCTTGCAAATTCTTCAGTTTTTCAGCATCTTTTTCATATTTAAACGCTCTCCAGCAGTGACTGTATGATTTTGAGATCCATCTTTTCACACTGAGCTCAGTTGAGGGACTCAAACACAACTATAACAGGATGAAGATGTCCAAATTTTTCTTATTTTGTTTAAATATCTATTTTTTTTCATTTAGTACTGCCCTTCAGAAGCAACAGAAGATACTTACATGTTTCCCGGAAGACAAATTAAGTACAATTTACCTTGATCTTCAAATTCAATAAGTTTTCACCCCCGGCTCTTAATGCTTCGTGTTTCCTCCTGGAGCATCGGTGAATGTTTCAACCTTTTTTAATAGTTGTGTTTGAGTCCCTCAATTGAGCTCAGTGTGAAAAGATGGATCTCAAAATCATACAGTCACTGCTGGAGAGGGTTCAAATATAAAAAAGGTGCTGGAATGAAAAATTATTCCCATTTTCACAGATTCTGCAAGCTTTTTCTTGCAACTGTATCAAGTCTTGAGTTTGTAGTACTCATGCATGTTAATTGCTCCTAACTTGAAGTACTGAGTAAGCTAACTCATACATTTTGATAGCAATTTATATTTAGATAATTTACTTTTTTTTTCATTTGGAGTTCTTGCAAATCAAATGAGTTATTTACTTCGCTGTAAACCCTAATAAGTTGTCAGAACTCAAAAGAAAAGAAAAGTTGAGTGAGAATTTTTTTTAAATTTAAGAAACAAAGTTTAAGTAAGATTTTTATTTTTTTTATATTTTGCTAGCTCTAACAAACTAATTCAGAAAATGCCAACTTGCTAATTTGCTAACATGTTAACAATAGCATGGTATAGCACTTACTGAATGAGTACAGCAAACCAGGCCGCATGCGCCACTCGTCACCATGATGGTAACCCTCCAAAAACCCACATTAACAGAAACTCTTCTAGCGTAACAAAACATTAATCACTACTAAATCTCCACCATCCACCACCTTACCATTAAAATTGCATATAATATAATAACACTTCATTTTAGCATTTACTCTCCCTTTCGAGTGCCATGGGCAAAGCATGCTGGGAAATAAAAAATCCCAGCCCAGTTTCAGTTAAACTTAAGTTAGTCTAAATTAAAGGACATGAGTTCATGAAACTCAAAACAATGAAACAGTTCAGATTAATTGAAATATGTCAGTGCTATGAACTCAACAGATAAAGAAAGTCCTAATTACTCATAACAGTTAATTAAACTGAACTAATTTGTTTAATTGAAGTTTGTCCTACTCAAACTAATTAAGTATTTTGAGCGCTAGGGTTTACAGTGTGCAAACATATCCACACCGTTATGATCAGATGCTTTCTGAACTGCTGTTTTCTCACCGCTGTCATTTTGTTGTGTTTATTTTGTTATTGAGAGGAAAGCGTGCAGCACATATTTACATATTCATCTAAACGCTGCTCTCAGTAGTGCGAATGGCGTTGGGATGTTCGCTATCAGTATATCACTGAAAAGGTATTGTGAACCTCTTTTTACCCCTAAGCGAAGAACGGAAAATAACTTTAAGGGCCTTTAAGAAGGAGGTTGGAGACGTGGCTTGGCAGGTAGTGACACATCGCGCAATGGTAATTTATGATCTTGTTTGGGGTCACAGGTGATTTATCACATTGTTTTTGCGAGCATATGAAATCCTGGGCAGAGTTGTGACTGGGATGTTGTCCTGAGGAGATGCTGGATCAGCAGCGGTCAGGATCTTATGTAAGACTGACACTGGATCCTGAGAGACGGAGCCAGAACAGTGAATGCGCCTCTGTTTGTGTTTTTCTCATGATCTCCGGCATGGAATGTTCGGGCCGCTCCAGGGGCTTTTCGTGCCACAGGGCCTTTCAATGGCCAGTGCTGAATAGCTTCAGTTGGGCGGTTGTGTTTTGAGCTGACCCAGCAGAAACGTTTCTCTGCCTGTTCTCCATCAGAGCCATGAATAAAGAGCAGCAGAAGTTGATGTAACTACAAATAGAGTTGTGTGTCCAGTCGAAGGGGTCACATTATGGAAAACAGGGCATAAAAGTGCTTAATATAGTGCTCATACTTAACAAACCTCTAACGTTGAGTTTTAAACTTCAATCTGTGATTCATCTCACACTGTTTGTGTTATAGACATGAATAAAAATCTCAAATCTAGTTGAAACTAAAAAACACGAAAACTTTATGGCATGTGCTACGGCTCATTTCACTTAGCCAATCATAATGGGATTAAAAAAATGTAATATATGAGCAGAAAATGTAAGAGAGCACACAATACAGAGTAGTAAAACCAAGGAAAACTTTTTTTTGGGAATACATGTGCAATATAATTTTTAATGTGTTTAAAGTTTTGATTCATGCTCGTTTTTTTTTTTTAATGCACTTTTACTTTTTTGACTCACGCTTATAATAATTTGATCGATGACCACATTGTTTGCTATTCTGATCATTTTGCATTATAATTTTTTTTTCATTTTTTGCTATATATTTTTACATATTTTAATTTTTTTGAAATCATGCATATTATTTTTTGATCTGTAACCGCAGTAAATTTGGTGGGAATTTAATCCCGTAAACGTGACAAAACTAAAAAACAAACACAAAACTTTATGGTTAAAACATCACAACTTAAATACAGAATGAGCTACTGCTCATTTCACTTGTGAAGAAGTTAGCCAATCATAACAGAGCTCATTTACATATAAAGTCTTAAAGGCACAGTAGCAAAAAACAGCCCGTTTAGTTCTAAAGCTCATAGAGAAGATGGAAAATGCTAATGAAAAAATAAATGTGACTATTATTTGACTAAAAAAACAAAAACTTTATTATGAAAACATCATAACGTTTACATAACATAAATAGGGTGCAATATGCTAATGAAAAAAACATAAAATTAGACTTTTATTCAACTAAAAACCACAAAACTTTATGGTTAAAACATCACAACTTAAATATAGCATGAGCTACTGCTTATTTCACATGTGAAGACGTTAGCCAATCATAACAGCTCATTTACATATAAAGCCTTAAAGCCACAGTAGCAAAAAAACAGCCTATTTAGTTCTAAAGGTCATAGGGTGCAAGATGCTAATGAAAAAAAAAAAATAAATGTAACTATTATTCAACTAAAATACACAAAAACTTTATGGTTAAAACATCACAACTTAAATATAGCATGAGCTACTGTTTATTTCACATGTGAAGATGTTAGCCAATCATTACAGAGCTCATTTACATATAAAAGTCTTAAAGGCACAGTAGCAAAAAAACTGTCTGTTTACTTCTGAAGGTCTTACAGAGGGAAGGAGTGAAAATACTGAGAAAAAATATCAAGAGTGAGATATTTCAGCCCTCAGAGAGGGTGAGTCATACAGGACAGAGAAGCAGAGGTGTGTGTGTGTGTGTGTGTGTGTGTGTGTGTTTGGGTGTGAGTCTCAGGATAAGCTCCAGACAGACTCATTCTCAGTTACTGGAACATGAAGGTGAAAAAATATCTAAGATGAAAGCCATATTTCAAAGTTCAAAGGCTCCTTTCAAATTCATGTTCCATAGGTTTTCTTTTCCGAAAATGTCAAGTGCACCACCCGAACACATTTTGATATTTCAACAAATTTGAGGAATAACTCAAACGATTAGGACAGTAACCTGAATTTCAGTGGTATCCTCCTGTGTTTTTAGACATGATGATGTCACAGGATGTGGAGGGCACACTGCACAGCTTCCTGTCTGGCCAGAGGCATTATTGATCCAGTTAAATGCTTAGTAGAGTAATTAGTTCCCAGAAGATCATAGAATAGGTTCATATCTGTTTAACTCCTGAATCCTGACTCGGGCAGTGGGTTTCTATAATATTAAATAATAATTAATTCATAATCTAACTCTAAGTGGATGGTGACTGGTGGTGACGCTTGTGAATTTTACTTTACCTAGATCACAGTCTGTGCTATTTCTACCAGAAGCTATGAGCGATAAAAAAAATATCTCGTAAAAATGTACTTGTTTAAACTAGAGTTGCAAATCCATAGTGTTAGTACTAGGGCTGTCAAACGATTAATCGCGATTAATCACATACAAAATAAAAGTTTGTGTTTACATAATATATGTGTGTGTGCTGTGTATATTTATTATGTATAAATGCACACAAATGCACGTATATATTTAATAAAAATGTGTTATATTTATATATAAAATATTTTATATATATATATATATATATATGTATACATGCAAACATTTCTTAAATATATACATGTATGTGTATATTCAAATATACATAATAATTATACACAGTACACACACAAATAGCCCTAGTAAGTATAATAGTTAACGTGACCATATGTAAAGTGTGACCACATTTTCAATTGGCAGACAATAATTAGATCCTAGAGTTGAAAAAATAATTTCAGTAGTCCAGTAAAATTTTGCAGTTCTCAGTACCAATTTCCGTACTTTTAAAATAGTTGTCCCGTTTTGTCTCATCCGTTGGTTATCACTGTCATTCCTCGCAGTTTCCGATTCAATCGCACATTTAAATACAGTTGTCAATCTTTGCAGTGTACTGAGCAGCATGAAAAACTAAACTTGTATTCATGTTGTGAAAAAAACAGAAAGCAAGAGCCTCACTGTATGATCACTAAGGCTGTCACTCTCTAGAGTACAAGCTCACTGAATTCTGCGCTCTCGCCAAAACTCCCATTATGATAGAGAAAAAGCTGTACAATGAATCTCTTATTTACATCATGTTTACACTTTGTTGGTTATAATGAAAGGAATCGTGAGCGTGTTGATTCTGACTAACTGACTGACGAGCAGCTCTGATTGGCCATTGGGTTCACATGCTCAACAGATATGATTGTGATTGGATACAATGCTCAACGCTTGTATAAACACTGTAAATAGAAACCTTTGAAGCATCTATCATCGGGTACCAAATATATCCGGTACTCTGTACTACCAATTTTTACTACTGACTGGTACCGGAACATTTGACAACCCTATTAGATCCCATAGATTATTTCTTTGTTATGTTTGTATCATTAAACAACATTTTTTGCCTTGTTTTTACCTCACAATCAATCAAAATGCAATCTGATGCAGAGCTCTGCACATGAGCTTTGATAACATATTCCCTCTGTTTGTTTCTTGTCAGTTTAGGAGCATCAACATTTAAAATGGCACTTGAGCAACCTCAAGAATAAATCAGATTGAAGCATCGTAATTGTGGACTGGTTTCCTACACGAGTGATTCACCTATGAAGACTTGTGAATGGCAGCTAATAATCCTCTCTCTCTCTGTCTCTCTCTCAGGTTGTGCAGTCTGACACTGAAGAAGTTGATCGTCCTGAAAGAGCTGGACCGCGAGCTCAGTTCTATTGTCATCGCTGTCAAGATACAGGTAAACTGACAGCACTGCCGTGTCATTTCTGTGTGTGTTGTGGTCTGATGAAGGTGTGGTGGAGTGCTACTGTGTTGCTCGGCGTTTGGTATCACACGGGCTCAGAGCATTACACAAGACACCGTGGCAACTGTGAGCTGTTGCCAAGGTGACAGCTTGCTCAGTGGGAAGATGGGATTGAACGCAATAAGATGGCATTTGGAGGGGGGGGGGGAGAAGTGCATTGTGGGATATACTGAGAGGGTAATTTCAGAGCACTTGGAGGCCCTCGGCATTCCACGTAGGTCACTTTGGTCACACTGCTTGTGTTTGGCACTTTTGTAAGGCTTTAACAGTTTTTAAAAGAGAAATAAGAAAATTGACAATTTCACCCTTTATTCAAATATGAATCAAATATTTTGTAAGCATATTGCGTAGTTGTGTTTGGAGTCAATTTGGTTTATTTGTGATAATAACGCAATGAAACATTGTGCTGACATAATCTTTGGCCAAGCTGTCATACAAATAAATTATGAACACATGCAAAAACAATAGAGAATATTAATAACTGATTATGTTGTGGTCGGTGTATGCTTTTTTCTATGAGCTTTTTGCTTTTCTATACATTTATTTGCATAGTAAAATAAAACCTGTAGCTGAAGTTTTTGCCAAATAATTTCGTTAGAAAAATACCTTAAAGTTTTGTTTTATACTTCCCTAATATTTAAAATATATATAAAAGATATATATTTTGATGGTTTAATCAAACATTCATTAAAAACAAATATCCCCTTCGGACACCACTAATGCGTATATAAATATATATGTCTCACAGATATTATATTACTAGATTCGGTAACACTTTATTTTAGGGTTCAATTCTCACTATTAGCTAGTTGGTTATTAGCATGCATATTACTAGGATATTGGCTGTTTATTAGTACTTATAAAGCACATATTAATGCATTATTCTGCATGATCATATTCTACATCCCTTAATCCTACCAATACCTAAACTTAACACCTACCTTACTAACTATTAATAAGCAGTAATTAGGAGTTTATTGAGGCAAAAGTCGTAGTTAATAGTGGATATATGTTCCCCATACTAAAGTTTTACCCTAGATTTTCATTTTCTGAGGGAAATGGCTCCGTTAGTGGTGCCGTGGTGCCGTGGTGTTGTCATGACACTTTCAGCATGAGAATCAAAATGTAATGCAACACGATCTTTTTGAAATTGTTAAATAGCTGCAAGAAAGAAAGGACCAATCACAATTCAGCATGCAAATTACTGCAAGACAGATGAACAATCAAAATTCACTTTGGTAATGTTAGTGACGTTGTTGTTGGTTAGATTTTTAAATGACCTGATTAATGGGAGATTTTTCAATTTATAATTTTGGAAAATAAAAAACTCTTTTTAGAATGAATAAGATTTTTTCATTGTGACATTTTTACACAAAACCTTCCCTCATTTTCCCCTTGCATTACTGCAATGAAAAAAAAAATATCATCACAATTTTATTTGTTAGAATTATTTAAAGTATGTAAAGTATTTAGGGGCCAAGCACAGAATAGTGCAATGGCACATATTGTATCCATTCGTTTTCTTTTTCTTCCGCCATGGGAGTCTATGGCAGCCCATAGAACCGTATGATAAAAAGTTGTGAAATTTGGCACACTGATAGAGGTAAGTCCAAACGTTCAGCACAGCAAATTTGGAGTCTTTAACTCAATCCCTCTAGCTCCACCAACTGTCCAAAATTTCACTTACATTTATGCTTATAACATTTTGAACCATAATGGCAAGATGGCTACTCCTCGTAGACAGTTTGTCCGATTTTCACGAAAATCAAATCCGATCATCTTCAGACCATGTTGGCAAAAAAGTTATCAAAAGCTTTTTGATTAACCCAACCGTTCTCGAATAGCGTGCGAACGAATTCAACGAAGAGCTCGCCAAATTGGACGTGAGGCTATATCTCCGCAACGCTTTAGTGTATTCTGACCAAACTTAGTACATGTCATCACAAGCATGACCTGAGGCTACATGCAATGTTTCGGCACAGCACCACCTACTGGTCAGGAGATATGAAAAAATTTGCTTATAACTTCTGAATGGTTTGCTCAAAAATCATAAAACTGGCTATTATGGGCGTCTGCCATTTTGAATTTTGTCCTAAAATGCTGTATTTTAAGAACGCATTAGCGTATCGTTGCGAATCTCGGTATGTGTCATTGGGACCATGCCCTGAAGGTACTCAAAAAGTTGAGACAGCGCCACCTTGTGGTCAAAAGTTGTGAAATTGAAAATTTGTGAAAATGAAATTTCTAAAAATGCTAATAACTTTTGGTTACACTTTATTTTAAGTTGTCTGTGTTACAGTGTAATTATATGTTTAAGTACTGAGTAATAGTATTAACTACACGTACTTACTCTAGGGTTAAGGTAGGATTAGGGTTTGGTTGAGGGTTAGTTGCATGTAATTATGCATAATTTACTGTTATTACTATGGTAAGTACATGTAACATATGTAACAAGGACACTGTAAAATAAAGTGTTACTTAACTTTTGATTAATTTTGTTTATTTTAATGAAACTTCTTGATAGATTCCTTGGGAAGAACAATGAGAACAATGATCCCAATTATGCTGTATTTTCTCGAACTTGCTATTCGCTATTTTGAATTTCTTTGAAAACCTATTTTTTCAAACTCCTCATAGACTGTTTGGTCTGATTTTCACCAAAATTGGCTCAGATCAACTTCAGACCATGCTGGCAAAAAGTTATCAAAAGCTTTTTGATAGACCAAACCGCTCTCGAGTAACGCATCAACGAATTTGTTGGCATGAAGCCAAGCTGATTCTGAGGATGTAACTATGCAACAATTTGGCATATTGACACCAAACATTTTTTTATGTGTCATTGTCACCTCACACTGACCACACCATAATAATTTGATAACAGCACCACCTATTGGTCAAAAGTGATGAGCAAGTTAATCATATTACAGTGATTGTATTTGTGATATTTCTGCCATCTTGACAAAAATAAGCGAAAATAAGAGGTCTTTCCTCACGCCCTGGATGTGAGCCTACATGTTCAAAGATATAATAATTGCATGCAATAACACATTAACTTTGCAGTATTACAGTCATCATTACAGTAATGAGTAATTACATCTCAGTAATGAGAATATAAGAATAATGACAAAATCAAGAGTTAAAAACATGTGCAGTACAGTAATGTTTAGGGAGGGAACATGTTTAATTTTCATGAAAATAATGTCACAATGCAAACTAGAAAAAGGAATGAGTGTCAGTGATATTTAAAGCAGTGTTTAGGTGAAGATCAATCTTACATCTTTATATTTCATTCCCAACAGGAAATTATTCTGTCACTCATTCTGTGAGGATTAGAGCACATCCTCTTAGGTAACATGAAGTGCACTTGTTTCGCCCACTCATCTCTTCCAGATGGATCATTAAAGGTTTTTGTGGGGTTTACTGTGTGTTCATCAGACATTGAAAATAAAGCTTTTGTTATATTCCCTAAGCGGCGCCTCAGTGATTAAAATAATGGCTGTTCTTCAAAAGGACAGGAGATAGGTTTCTGACAGATATCTCATTATTTCTCCCTAAAGTGTCTGCTTGAATCAACACTTTGAAGGCCGCACCATTCACAACTCTTCTGCAGTCCGGACACCAGCAGACTGGGCATGCATTTATTTTCATTCAGTGCTTGTTAGTGCAGTGAGACATTTTCTCTCTCTCTTTCTCTTTGTTTTCAACTCAAGAGACAGAAGGTTTAAATGTGCTTTTAGAGAGAAACCTTGATGGGTGTATTCTGTGGTTTCCAAAGAGCTTCTTCACATCATAATAAGGCCCCGATATGCTTAATGTGAAATTGAAGAACAAACTGATGTGATGCCAAATCTACTAACTAAATCAGAACTACAAATCCAAAACTAAATCAGGCCAAAAACAAGTTTGTTTGGAGTTAGTTTTGGGAGTTTGAAACAGCTTACAGAAAAGTTCTCTGAGGCTGATAAACACCTTCGGGCTACCATTGTACACACTGTACAATGTTCAGACAAATTCCCAAGTCCGTTCCAGTGAGAGATATTCCTGAGTCCGTTCCAGTGAGAGAAGTTCCAGAGTCCTGAGAGAAGCTCCCGAGTCCATTCCAGTGAGAAATTTCTGAATCCGTTACAGTGTAATCAGCGCTCAGCCCAGAGAGCATTGCACTGTCCCTAATGGCTCTGGCATTGTGTGTCTGGCCCACACACACATCGGCTCCAGCCCCTGAGTCTGCTCCAGCCCCAGAGTCCGCTCTGGTTCACAACCCCATAGCTCCTCCCAAGATATTTTTTTGGGGGGGTGGATATGTTCCCGGCCATAGTGGCCTAGCCAAGCTTCCGAACCTCCCTGGCTCCCTGAACTGCCGGCTCCTCCCTGGCTCCTGTATTTCCGGTGTCGCACCTGGTGGCTTCCTAGTCTGCCCGCACCACCCTGGGGCCGGATTCAAGAAACTTTCTTAAGAATAAAATTATTCTTAACTGCCAATTTTTTCTTATTTTCTAACTTATTTTCTAACTTCTAAAAGATAAGAATATTTTGTATTTTCAAAAGCTTTTTTTAAGAATGTTCTTATCTTTTTTCTTAAGATTGTTTTTAAGATAACATTTAAGAAGGTTTCATATTCCCGAAAAGACCTTAAATACCCAAATGTAAGATGTTTAATACATTTTTTGGGTTGTTTCAAATATTAACCATTACAACATAACAGTAGCTAGCTAAATATAATATTTATTACTAATAGTACCTTGAATATGGACGAGTAGTCTGAAGTGACATGGATCGATCTTTTACACGTATGATGCGTTCACTCAAGCTAGAACTAGCGAGGCAGCACAACACACACAGATACCGGGCACATTCACTCTAGAGAGAGCGCAAGAAAGACAGAGCGCAAATGAATGGGAAAGACCGCTGCATCTTGAGACAGGCTCTTTCAAAATAACGCTCTTTCAGCGCATTAAAAACACGACGCCGAGTGATTAACTCCCGTCAAGCCAGTCATGATGAAAATAGTCTGCACACTTATTATGATATCTACGGTAATCTGCAGGCATGCAGATCTATGTCATGTTTTCATTGTATTTTGGTTTTGGTTTAGTTTTCAAGGACTCTTAGGCTGAATCCGAAATCGCCCCCTAAACCCTCATTCATTATTCCCTATTTTAGTCCACTAATACAGATAGGGTCCACTATGGTTTCGGACACCACTACAAATGGCTGTCCCCTCAAATAATGCCCTATTTAAGGGTATAGGGGGCGATTTCGGATTCAGCCTTAGTTTGTTTCTCTTTGTTTTCCTGCTTCTCTTTGTCCTTTGTTCCCACTCATCATTTGTTGCTATGGTGATTCACTATTTCATTAATTAGAGCACACCTGGTTGTATTTGAGTTCGTTATCTTGTGTTTATAGTGTCCTCAGTCTCCTCAGTTCTTGGTCTGGTGTTGTTTGTGTTTATGTACACACGGTTACTTCGCTTGTCATCTTTTGTGTTGTTTAATTAAAAGTTACTCTACTATTTGAACAGATACCTTTCTCACCATCATCTTTTGTAGACCAGATTGTGACAATAGTTTTCAAATATAATTTTTTAAACTGTGAATTGAGTAAATGTTGCTTTTAAAACGTTCATTTACATTAAGCTTTTTTGTGTACATTTTATTTGTTACCCTTTAATTATATACTATTGTAAGTTTAAAAAACTTTTATTCAGCAAGGATGCATTAAATTGACATTTACATTGTAAAAAAAAAAAATCTATTCCAAATAAATTCTGTTCTTTTGAACTTAATATTCATGAAAGAATTCTGAATAAAAAATATTTTTCACGGTTTCCAAAAAATATGAAGCAGCACAACTGTCTTCAACATTAATAAATCAAATCCTCATATTAGAATGATTTCTGAAGGATCATGTGACACTGAAGACTGGAGTAATGATGCTGAAAATTTGGTTTTACTGTATTTTTGATCAAATAAATACAGCCTTGGTGAGCAGAAGAGACTAAACACTAAAAAAATCCTATCGACCATAAACTTTTGACCAAAAGTGTATATATGAATATAGCTATTGGCCACCCTTCCTATGAGTTTAGATATCTGCATTTGCCATCAAAAACCCTGTTTCGGTCAACCAGTAGTGATGATCTGTGTGTGTATTTCACATGAGCCTGGCCGTGACGGATGGCCACATTAGCAGGCAGATGAATGTTAACGCAGGAGTCCCTGTTGTCTAGTTAGTATGACAGCTCATATCCATGACTCGCCTCTCAGATGGGCCTGCAAGTGGTTTGCAGCGAAGCCAAACGGACAGTAGCAGAAATGATTCAACACATTCAGTGTGACTGAGTCATTTTCTGTCTTGTTTTATGCTTTCGCTGTCAAACCATATGGACAAAATTTTTTAGTTTGCAAGCATCAGACAGTATTCAGTGACATCATCACATTCATTGCGTGGGGTTGTTTGCTTTGAGTTTCTTCGGTGATGTTTAATGAGAGTGTTTTTAAGAGACTGAGGGCAGATACATGTCTTTCCATGTTCTCAGGGGTCAAAACGCATCCTGAGGTCGAATGAGTACATGCTCCCACCCAGCGGCCTGATGGAAACAGACCTGGAGCTTACCTTTTCCCTGCAGGTACATCTGTCTATTATATGTGTCTAACTGGACATGCGTTCAGTTGAGCTTCTGTTTACCATATCTGATGTGCTCTACTGTATGTACGTTGACTGATCAATGTTTATATGTGAATAAAAGCCTAAATGAAATCTGTTCATCTGTTAAAGCAATCATGTCTCTTCAGAAGACTTGGATGAACCAAGTTGAACAAAAGTCTTCTGGATTTGGAACAACATGAGTGTAAATGATGACAGATTTTAAATTTTTGGGGCGAACTATTACTTTAAAGGTGCAGTGTGTAATATTTATGAGGATCTATTGACAGAAATGCAATATAATATACATAACTATGTTTTCAGTGGTTTATGAAGACCTTACATAATGAAGCGTTATGTTTTTATTACCTTAGAATGAGCCGTTACCATCTCCATACACCGCGGGTCCCCTTACAATGAAGTCGCCATTTTGCGCCATGTTTCTACGGTAGCCCTAAATGGACAAACAGCTCTACAGAGCGCTAGCTACTCTCTGCTGTCTCAGACGGCCACATCTTTGTCCTGTGACTGTCTGTGTTGGGTGAAGGGAAGAAGTGAGGACTCAATAATGCAGATGAATGGGCTTTATTAAAATAAAACAAAAACAAACAAAACTACCCTGAAGGGGGACTTGACTTGACTTGACAACATGAGGTGACATACAATGACGATCCAGCACAGGACTGCAAACACAAGGAGAAGAAATAGGGAGCAAACAAAAGAGGATAACGAGGGAAGACAGGTGGGGCAAATGAACCAATAATCAGGAAACAAGGTGGGCGGGGTTAGACAATAGACATGAGAGCACATGGCACAAAGAAACACATGACAAGCCATGTGCTCACACCAAACGTGACATGAACATGCAGCTAATGAGAACTCATAAGCTGCATGCTCACACAAAACATGACAACATGAAAGCACGCAGCTAGTGAAAAACACCAGCTGCGGAGCATGAATGTCCGAATCCCAACACAAAACCGAAACCAAACTAGACCAAAGTGCTGGGATCCAAATACCACGCCCTACACACAAAACTCACAAGGACAGAAGAGCACGCAGCTCGAGCATGCTCGAAGCTGCGCGCTCACACAAGACAAGACAAAAAATACAGGAGTGTCAGGGCTCTGTCACAAACCCAAAAGTAAGCTAGACCGAAGTGACAGAACATTGACACTGTTGGCCACCGTAGTTTCTCTATGTGCTCCGAAAGGGAGGGGTGAGCGGATGCCGCTAAAATTTGCACAGTGCACCTTTAAGCACTATTCCGACTATTGATAGAGTACGTCTGTGATTTCATGTGCCAATTTGGACAGAACTACTTAGGTGTGAGTGTCTATTGTCTATGGAAGCTTGTTTCCGCCACAGAATAAAAAATTGGTAATTGTGACTTTTTATCTCACAATTCTGACTTTATAACTCGCATTTGCGCGTTAATATCTCGCAGTTCTGAGAAATAAAGTCAGCATTGCGAGATGTAAACTCACAATTGTGAGATAAAAAGTCGCAATTATCTAAAATAATAAAAAAAATTCTGTGGCGGAAACAAGCTTCCATAATTGTCTGAATGTGGCAGTTATGGAAGGTCATGTGATCTGAATATGTGCATCACATAATAAATTTATAGTTAATAAAACTGAAAAATAAATTAATTGAAATAAGACTTGTATATGTGATTAATTATTATATATATTAATTAAGATTATTTTTTTTATCTAATGTTTTCTCTAACCTGCTCAGGGAAAGGTAGTCCCATCTGAATAATCCCCCAAAAATCATAATATACATAATTTATGCTTGATGTTTGAGTCTTGGTTTGTGGTCCTTTCCGGATTCCTTTGCCTTTTCTCTTCAACTGTAAAAAAAATATTGTTGGTTAAACTTAAAAAAGTAAGTTACCTGGTTGCCTTAAAATTTTGAGTTAATACAATGAAGGAGATTGATTTAATAAATAGAAACTCAAAATATTATGTTATCTGAAATACATTAATTATCTAAGTTGATTTGACTAAAGTAAAAAGTTGCGATAACAAATCATGATTTTTTTTTGTATAAGTGCTTCATCAGTTGCCTCCTCCTAGACCGTTGCTCCAGTTTTCACAAAAATGTAACCAGATCATCTTCAGACCATGCCGGCAAAAAGTTATGGAATTCAAGTTGATTTGTCAAGCTATTTAAAAATAACACAAATTCGACAAAGTGCCAGCAAAAATGAGTGTGAGGCTATATCTCCGCAACGCTTTAGCTAATTCTGACCAGACTTGGTGTGTGTTATGACAACCATGACCTGAGGCTACATGCACCGTTTCAGCACAGTGCCACCTAGTGGTCAGGAGATATAAAAATGGCTAGTTTTGCTTATAACTTCTGAATGCTTTGGCGAAAAATCACAAAACTGGCCTATTTAGATTTGGTGTAGCATGCCGAGTCGAACGACTTCCAATTTTCCCATATCAGCCATTTTCGGCGTCGTACAGTTTGAATTTTGTCGTAAAATGCTATATTTTACGAACGCATTGGTGTATAATTATGAAACTCGGTATGTGTCTTCGGCACCATGCCCTGAAGGTATGCAAAAAAAGTCAGGGCAGCACCACCTTGTGGTCAAAAGTTGTAATGAAATTTCCAAAAATGCTAGTAACTTTTGATTAAATTTGCCTATTATGATGAAACTTACATTGCTTCAACTGTCCTATCAATAATAAAAGCAAAAATATAACAATAAAAAAGGTGTTACATGTAGGAAAAAATCTGAAAAAATACTTTGTCATTGCAGTACATGACTGTAAATGAAAAATAAATCAAAATGAATACCTTTGGAAATTGTTTTAAATCATTTTTATGTATGTATATATAATTTTTTCACAAAAAAATGCATATCTTCATATATCTTTTTGACCCAAATATTGGTCTATTGTTTTTATTATTATGCATCTCTATCTAGTTGCATCTTTAACACATTTTTAATAACTTAAAATGGTCTATTACATTTATGCAGAAACATTTAATTTACTCCGAAAGCTTTTAAGTACTTAGTACACAGCAGTCTTTGCATGAAGTGTTTACTTCTTTACCACTTTCCCTTTGTTTCTTCCAAGAACCTCTTCCCTGTTCGGGTCACTAAGAGTTGTTTTGACAGGAAGTATGAGATTTCATCTAATAAAGTGTTTGTGCTAGTGTTGTCACAATGTTGCTGATGAAAATGATGTAATGTGAAGCAACTATATGCACCAAATCGCTGTTGTACTGTCGTACTTCCTTTCTTCAGTACCCACATTTCCTGAAGAGAGATGCCAACCGGCTGCAGATCATGCTTCAAAGGAGGAAACGCTATAAAAACAGAACTATTCTGGGCTACAAGACGCTGGCTGTTGGTGTTATTAATATGGCTGAGGTACGGGCAAATTAATCACACAAACCCGGTGTCCAGTTCATTGAAGCTTGTGTCAAACAGACTTTGACCTTTATAATTGAACCCTTCACCAGTAGTAAAACCTGCACATACTTACAGCTTTCATGTGAGGTCAGTACTTGTTCTCTCACATCACACATTTAAGGAGCCATATGCACTGATATCTTGGTAGCACTTTATTTTACAGTACATGCATTTACGTGTACTTACAGTGTACTTACCTAAGAAAGTACTGGGTAATATAAGGTAACTACATGGGTTAAGGTTAGGTTCAGGGTTAGTACTTAGTTATTACCCAGTTATAGTAATTACTGTAATAAGTACATAGTAGGTACATGGGGAACAGGACTGTAAAATAAAGTGCTACCGATATCTTAGTGATGGATTGGCCATTGGTTTGCCAGCTCTTTGACAGTTATGGCTGATATTTATATTCTGCAGAGATTCACCAAAGTGCTGTTTGGCCCTTGTGTAAAAGAAGTGCACTTAATTGTTTTAAATGTAATGTGCTCTTGTAGTGTACTTCAAAATTTTTAAATATATATATTTTTAAAAGCTGTACTTGCAGATAATATAATATTAACTCTTTCCTCGCCATTGAACGGAATTTTTCGGCTTTCCATGTTTTCACTGTTATACGGTAGAGGGTGCAATGACACATCTTCTGAAAGAGTAGAGAATCTCCTGATCAAAACACAGGAAAAGGAAAGGCAGAAGTTTTTTTTGTTTGTTTTTTTGTTTTGTTTTAAAAGCTCTGTTCTTTCGTTTGATATATTGCATGTTCAGATATTCATACAACAAAATATTCTGGGGGCCATGAAACTTTTGTGAAAATGATTAAAAATGCTGGTGGTGGCTGGCAACTTTTTAAAAAACACTGGCGTGGAAAGAGTTAATGAACTAAAAGGCCACTTAAGTGCACTTAAAGAGAGTACACTTTCATGACTATGTTTCTGAACACACTTAAGTACACTTTTAAATCATTATGTTTTAATTATCTTTTGTTGTGCTTCCTAATTAACCTGAATTCATCCTACATGACATACAATTTCCCATTTTAGTATATATATATATATATATACGCACCGATCTTGCAGCAACAGGTGAAGTGAATAACACTGATTACCTGTTAGTGGGTGGGATATATTAAGTAGCAAGTTTTGTCAACATTTTGTCCTCAAAGTTGATGTCTGCAGTGGTCAGTATCTATCAAAAGTACTCCAAGGAAGGAACAGTGGTGAACCGGAGACAGGGTCATGGGCGGCCAAGGCTCATTGATGCACGTTGGGAGCGAAGGCTGGCCCGTGTGGTCCAATCAAACAGACGAGCTACTGGAGCTCAAATTGCTCAAGAAGTTAATGCTGGTTCTGATAGAAAGGTGTCAGAATACACAGTGCATCTCAGTTTGTTGCGTATGGTGCTACATAGCCGCAGACCAGTCAGGGTGCCCATGCTGCCCCCTGTCCACCGACGAAAGCACCAACAGTGGGCACATGACCAACACAATATTAGGTCATAATGTTATGCCTGATCGCTGTGTATATACACTCACCTAAAGGATTATTAGGAACACCTGTTCAATTTCTCATTAATGCAATTATCTAATCAACCAATCACATGGCAGTTGCTTCAATGCATTTAGGGGTGTGGTCCTGGTCAAGACAATCTCCTGAACTCCAAACTGAATGTCAGAATGGGAAAGAAAGGTGATTTAAGCAATTTTGAGCGTGGCATGGTTGTTGGTGCCAGACGGGCCGGTCTGAGTATTTCACAATCTGCTCAGTTACTGGGATTTTCACGCACAACCATTTCTAGAGTTTACAAAGAATGGTGTGAAAAGGGAAAAACATCCAGTATGCGGCAGTCCTGTGGGCGAAAATGCCTTGTTGATGCTAGAGGTCAGAGGAGAATGGGCCGACTGATTCAAGCTGATAGAAGAGCAACTTTGACTGAAATAACCACTCGTTACAACCGAGGTATGCAGCAAAGCATTTGTGAAGCCACAACACGCACAACCTTGAGGCGGATGGGCTACAACAGCAGAAGACCCCACCGGGTACCACTCATCTCCACTACAAAGAGGCTACAATTTGCACGAGCTCACCAAAATTGGACAGTTGAAGACTGGAAAAATGTTGCCTGGTCTGATGAGTCTCGATTTCTGTTGAGACATTCAGATGGTAGAGTCAGAATTTGGAGTAAACAGAATGAGAACATGGATCCATCATGCCTTGTTACCACTGTGCAGGCTGGTGGTGGTGGTGTAATGGTGTGGGGGATGTTTTCTTGGCACACTTTAGGCCCCTTAGTGCCAATTGGGCATCGTTTAAATGCCACGGCCTACCTGAGCATTGTTTCTGACCATGTCCATCCCTTTATGACCACCATGTACCCATCCTCTGATGGCTACTTCCAGCAGGATAATGCACCATGTCACAAAGCTCGAATCATTTCAAATTGGTTTCTTGAACATGACAATGAGTTCACTGTACTAAAATGGCCCCCACAGTCACCAGATCTCAACCCAATAGAGCATCTTTGGGATGTGGTGGAACGGGAGCTTCGTGCCCTGGATGTGCATCCCACAAATCTCCATCAACTGCAAGATGCTATCCTATCAATATGGGCCAACATTTCTAAAGAATGCTTTCAGCACCTTGTTGAATCAATGCCACGTAGAATTAAGGCAGTTCTGAAGGCGAAAGGGGGTCAAACACAGTATTAGTATGGTGTTCCTAATAATCCTTTAGGTGAGTGTATAAGTTAATATATAATTATATATAAGTATGCCAGTTATTCATTTCAATAAAAAAAATTATATAATTAAAATTTCTGTATAAATAGCATCTATATGTTAGTAAGTGGTGTTTAAAATTGCTCTGTGCATAATGAGCTGGTGGGTTTATGGTGAGGTGTGTTGCAGACCGGGTGTGATGGGCCACTTTGTGCCAGAAAGTCCAGGGCCACTTTTCTGCAATTATTCTCTGCAGTTTCACCCCCACAAATTCCAAAATTCCTCTCTGCTGAGATTACAGCGATAATCATATTCAGTGGAGACTTACCATAGAAAACTTAGGGGACAATTCATCAGTCCAAGAGCTCGATGAGGAATGCAACCTTGAAAAGACACAAAACTGAGGCTTTCAGATGGAGAGGAGTTTGTGAGTCGTAGTTGAGACTGAAAAACAAGGACAAGTAAACTTCTGTTCGTGTGTCACTTATTTCGGAGTGTTTATGTTTAAAGGTGATGCAGCACCCAACAGATGGAGGCCAGATTTTAGGACTCCATAGTAACGTGAAGGAAGCGCCGGTGCGAGCAGCGGAACTAAGTGTTTATTCGCTGTCCAGTCAACCTATTGACCCAGAGGACGGCAGTGGTCAGCCAGAGACAAAGGCCAAAGCTTCAGGTGACTCAGTTTATTAAAACCAGAAGACTCTGAAGGTGCGTCACAATTAGTGTGCGAAATCCAGTACGATTTCAATAGGACTCCACTCGATCATGAATTTTGTGCGAGGGCGAAAGATTTTGCAGCGGGTCCAAATTGGCTGTGTTGACCAATAGAAAGCTGCTTGGTTTAAAAGTGTCTTCTGTGTGAGCTGTGCTTCATGCATCGCTACACTATTGACAAATAGACTTTATAGAAATAGACTACAAGGAGGGAAACATATACAGGCCAAATCTTTAACCACTACACCAAACCACCTTGGATACCCAGTTACAATATTCCATCAGTGTTTAGCTTTGTTTATGTAGAGTCATTACATTGACCATAAGATGCTAATGGGCCGTTTGAGTGCATTAAGCTGCAATAAAGATAAAAAGTCCCCGGAAACTCTCTCTCCCACCAAACATCCTCCCATCCATCCTTGTAAAACAGCGGTACATTAAAAGGGAAAGTAGCTTTAGCAGCTCGAGTGTTCTCAAATTGGAGCTATAAAATTGCTACATGTTTTGAATGAATAATTTTAATGCTTTGGATTTTTCTGTTGGTCAGAGGCCTTTGCTACAGTAAAATGTCAAGTGTCGTAGGGTCATTAAATGTCTCTTTCTCTTTCAGACCGTTCTCCAGATATGGATAACTATTCTGAAGATGACGATGATAGTTACTCTTCAGAGCAAGAGGCGAGTGATGACGCTGTTCAAGGCCAGGTCAGGAGTTCTTGCCAACATGTCTTTATCATTGTTCTTAAAAAGCCCTGCTGAATGTTCAAAAGGAGGTGATATTTCTACTGAATTCTGTGATTTTGCTATGAATGTAGTCTGTCAGTATCATTGGTCTTGTTGGTGTTAGTTTGCACCACATACAACACATAGATAGATAGATAGATAGAATCAGAGAAATATTAGATAGTTTTGAAATAGTACATAGAATGCAGCTTAAATTATTCAAATGAGCCTCTCTAACTGTCAAAATTTGAATTTTGTCAGTTGGAATTTGAACAGCCTTGGCTCATTTGAACATTCCATCAATGTTAGTCTATGGGATTTTTCCGAATTTTCATCGTCATTTTTAGAAAAACTGTAAGTTGGATCAGTCGGAACATATCAGTCAGGGGTGCGTTTCCCAAAAGCATCGTTAGCCAACTATGGTTGCAAGTTCCGTCGTTATCAACATAGTTCAACGAGTCTGTGTTTCCCGAAACTATCGCATCAAACATTCGCAAACAGCGTCGCAAAGTTGAGTGGTTGGAACGACAGCTCTCGACCTGTGGTTAGAAGCATAGTTTCTTGTGTGCATGACATGTGGACTTAATAAATCCTTACCTTGAGCAAAATAAGCAAGCTGACAATCTATATCTTTTATTTCGAATACATACAAATGTCATTTATGTCTTTTAGTTTGTCAAGAGATTTAAAGCACCGTTTTTGAAGAGTGCGCATGTGCGTAAGTGCTCTAGTACGTAAAAACGAGCCTGTGATTGAATCTGGAAATTCTGGAATTAGTCCACAGATGCCATTTCCATAATTTATAGCAAAAAATCTAGCATGAATTAGATCTCAAACTAATTCATTAAAAGCAGTTATTACTCCACCACCTGCGTGACATCATTAACCAACGTGGTTGAACGACAGATTTGCGACAATGTGGTTTCGGGAAACAGTCGTTACTAGCTAGTTGATTTCTTCAACGATGCATCGTACTATGGTAGTTAAGCAGTGAGTAACGTCGTTGTACGGGAAATGCACCCCTGAACAGTCTGAAGGTCTAGTCTGAGATTGGTGGATGTAGCTCGAAAAGTCTAGGCAGAGTAGCATTTAGAAATGTAGTTTAAGAAGATTAACTAGATAAAAATGTTTGTTGAGACGAACTTTAAAGTTGGCTTGAGAAAGAAAGTTTTAAAAGCTTTGGTTTTCAAAGGTTTTCAGTTTGAAATAGTTTGAAATTTAAAGTAGTTTTAAAGCTTAGTTTGATGGTTTTGAAGGCAATATAGTCTATCAGATAGATAGATAGATAGATAGATAGATAGATAGGGTTAGGACTGATTGGGTTAGGGTTAGGGTTAGTGTATAGTTTAAATGAGTCTATATGGATTAGAAATAGTACATAGAATGGCAGTTTAATTGAGCCAACGGCTTCTGGTAGTTTAAATTTGAATTTTGACAGTTGGAGTTTGAACAGTCTTAGCTCATTTGAACATTCCATCAATAGACCCTTTTCACATTTCCAGGTTTCTCAAAGCGGAAGTCGTCATAGTTGGGTTAACTATTATAGTGGTGAATGAGAGAATACATTAAATATATTTTTTGTGTCCCCATTTGCTCAAATAGCAAAAGAAAAACTCCACAATAGTGATTTCACAACTATCAAAAAGAGAGAAAAATAGAGTGAGATTGATAACGGCAGTGAAAAGAGAGAAAGATGTTATTTTTACCATCACTCCCATAGAGGCGAACGGTTCTCATTGTGTAACCGTTTCTAGGCAGAGTAGCATTTAGAAATTTAGTCTTAGAAGATTAACTAGATAAAAGTTTGTTGAGACAAACTTTGAGGTTGGCTTGAGAAAGCCTGATCAGAAAGTTTGAGGAAGTTTTAAAAGCTTTGGTTTTCAAAGGTTTTCAGTTTGAAATTTAAATAAAATTTAAATTTAGTTTGAAGTTTAAAGTAGTTTTAAAACTTCATTTGATGGTTTTGAAGGCAATCCAGTCTACTAGATAGATAAGCTTAAATTAGTCTATAAAAGTCTAGAAATAGTACATAGAGTGGCAGTTTAATTGAGTCTAACGGCTTCTGGCAGTTTAAATTTGAATTTTGACAGTTGGAGTTTGAACAGTCTTGGCTCATCTGAACATTCTGCCAATGTAAATCAATGGGATTTTTTCAGCGTTTCAATCGTAATTTTTAGGAAAACCGTGAGTCGGATCAGTTAGAAAAGATATAGCACACTAACTCACAACTGTCTGAAGGTCTAGTCTGAGTTTGGTTGTTCTAGCCAGGAGTTCTAGGAGTTAAGAGTTGAAAATTTTAGTCTCAGAAGAAGAATAATGTCTATAATTTTAAATAGCATTTCAGTAAGCTGGCATTTTCAAGCCAATTTAATAAAAATGTGTGGGAAGAATTTACTAAGTGAATAAGATGCTGCATGGTTAGTGAATTTGCCCTTGTATCTTTAGAAAGGATTGCTACCTAACAAAATCCTGAAATTCTGTTTTAGGACCTTTATGATGAAGATGATGATGTTCAGCGGAAACCCAAAAAATCAAGGAGGAAAATGATTAGAACCACATCTATGACCCGGGTATGTACAGATATACTCCCTCTGCACTTATCCTGGGTGCTGTTCACACTAGCAAATACTGATTGGACCCAGAATCGAGCCCTGAGGAACACCCTGTAAAAAATCTTTGTATATCAGTTCTGCTAAATGATATGATAACCGTTCTGATTGCTGATATGATTCAATTGTATTATGTATTATATCATATTGACCACCCTGATCTCTATTGGTATCTGCATATCTTTCCATTACACACAATGAATTTCAATACTGTCGATGACCCAATCTATTATTATGGAATTATTGTCTTGACACAAGTCACTTTAGGCAGCTGCCTGATAGAAACAGAGAGAAATTGGCTTCATGTCCTTAAGGAGGTGTTTGGGTCAGTGTTATCTAGTTCACAGAAGGTCATAAAAGGGGATGTTCTAATCCTCTTGAACTAAGCTCACCATCAGGAACACAAGGGTTAACCCAAGGATCAGTGTATAAACTAGAACGACGCAGATTTCCTTCCACTCCTTCCATTCTGAAGCACGTTATGAAAAATTGAGACCCACTTTATATTAAGTGTCTTTAACTGCTATGTCTAATATTTAAATTAGTTGTGATACAATGCACTTATTGTGTACATAAATGTTTTCACATTGTACTTATATTTAAAAAAAATACCTGCATGTAATTACATCTGTAATATATTTCTGTAGTTACACATATAATTATACTGTTGACCCTACCCCACCCACCCGTAAGCCTTTTTCCATATAACCATACCTTATCCATACCTGTATCCTCACCTTAGGTATGATAGCAGCAAAATTATTTTGCAGTACAGCATGAACACAATGGGTCTCATTCACTAATAATTGCGTGGATTCTTTCGTATTTGTACGCACAGGAGAACTTCTTACGAAAAATCACAAAACGTTCATACGCACATGATGTTGTTCTTATGTTAGTGGATTTGGAGTATTCTAAATGAGTGGCCGTGTGCACGAGGTTAGTCATTTGCAAAAAAAACACACCCAAACATCCCCATATAAGGGTTTTCCACACACACTTTCCTTACAGCCTTTCATCACTCTCGTCAAACTTGCCGCTGTTCGCAGACGCGCTCTCGCCCGGATCCTCGAGCAATGCCAAGTGTGCCATTCTCGCCAGTTCTCACAATAAACACCTTTTATAAAGACCCAGATTACAGAGCTTTCATTAGCTAGCTGTACATACACGTATATCTCAAGCGGCAACCTCACCCAGTTTCTCTTGAAGCCAATACTCAAGTGACTTAAACTGCAATTCATCGACTGGCCACTAGGGACAGGCTCCAGAAGGGAGCAGAATCTCGTTGAGCCCCATGTTAAAACTTTACAGCAGAAAAAAATATGTTTGGTTCTGGTCTATACAGGTCTTCATGACAACTGTGAGGGGGGTGCATTTTTTTTATAACTCATCCATTTAAATTATATTAAGCCTTAAAGTTCTGCATAATTAAGGGCGTGGTCACTTGAGTGACAAATGGATTGCCGCTGCTATCACTACTAGCCGTTTGTCTGCTGTCTGTTAGCTCCACCCACTCCACCTGTTAGCTCCTCTTTTAGCAGGAGTGACGCGCTGCCAAGATGGCAACGGCCGCACTTTAGGCTTCAGAAACGCTCTTCAGAAACCTATGGGTGATGTCACGGACACTACATCCATATTTTTTTACAGTCTATGGTATATCTGCGTTATTCAGAGAAACCTCGCAGCTGAAGCTATAACACAGCTTTTCTTACTCTTTAACTGTATATGATCGAATGTATTTAAGATGAAATTAAATTGTATTATTTAATAATTTCATTATATAATTTTATATATGGATTATATAATGCAATTAATGCAATATACTTCAATGTAAATATAGTAATGTTAGGATGAAATATAAATTCTTAACACGATTATAAAGCCGTACAGAGTAAGTTCTTTTTTCTTTTTGTGGTTTCAGTTGTTATTATATTTTTTCGTAAAATTTAGAAAAAACAATTACAAATCTTTGATGAATTGTGATTTGTTCTTAAAATAGTTTGTACGCACATTTCACACACAAATTTGTGCGGACGCATGCTTAGTGAGTGAGACCCAATACGTTTGTTGTACCTAACAATTTGTGTAAGTACATATTAGTTAAAGACACAATATACAGTGGGACCAAAAATTGTAAATCCATATTTTTTTGTTTTGTCTTTTGCTTTTACCTATTTTACTGTCTTATAGGGGTGTAACGATACACGCATGTCACGGTTTGATACAAATCACGATACTGAAATCACGATACGATACTATCATGGTATTTTGGTGCCTAGGCACCTATTGTAATTGTTGGAGTTCTTCTCCTTCTTCTTTCGCTCTTGAGTCTATGGCAGCCAATAGAACCACTTGCGGGAAAGTTATGAAATTTGGCGCACAGATAGAGGACAGTCTGAACTATGACCATAGCACATAGCGTATTCTGACCAAACTTGGTGTGTGTTATAACAACCATGACCTGAGGCAACTTGCACAGTTTCAGTACAGTGCCACCTAGTTGTCAGGAGATAAGAAATTTTTTTGCTTATAATTTCTGAGCTCTTTGACCAAAAATAAAAAAACTGGTCTCTCGACGCAACATGCAGAGTCGAACGATCACTCGAATGATTTTTTTAGGATGCCTTATGACATCTTTCTGATCTTTTACATTTTAGAGAAATGGAGGGACAGAAATCATTCAGGTTTCATAAAAAATATCTCCAGTTGTGTTTAGAAGTTGAACGAAAATCTTATAGGTTTGAAACGACATGAGGGTGAGTACATGATGACAGAATTTACATTTTTGTGTGAATTATACCTTATAAATACACTAGCCCCAGCCTTGGATAAAACTAACTCTATATCGTTTACACCAACGATAACACATTACGATTGTCACACTTTTATATCACGGTATCTCAATATAACGATGTGTCGTTACACCCCTACTGTCTTAACTAAAAAAAATACCAAAAATTTACTGTGTTTTTATGTACAGCACTTCTTTGTAACTGTGACCTTGATTGCATTGAACAGTTTTTGAATGCATATTCTCTAAATCTCTATATAGCAACCCAATTTCAAGCAGAAGTTTGTTGCTCTCCTGAAGAGATTCAAAGTATCTGATGAGGTGAGAATTTCTTCTTGTCTTTTATAAGTTACAACAGAGAGAAATACATGTTTGCCTGAAGTTCTGCACTCTCCACTCTCTACTTTGAGGTCCTGTGATTTGTAATCACAAAATCACTTCAGCCATGAAATTCAACCTCTATAAGAGTCCTGGGACTTGGCAATGATTGATCTAGCAGCTGAAATGTGAGAGGAGCTTTGATTTTTTCAGTGTAAGATGTGATGTAGATCTCTTCTAAAACTAAACTAACTGTTTTGCTGTGAGAGAACACCTGAGGCCATGACAGGTCATACATGCTTCTATAGCCTAAGTCTAAGCCTGTTAGTTGGTAGCTGTTTCACTCTTTGTCAGTGCAATAGCTCACTTTGGCTGTGTCCGAAATCACAACTATACCCTCATGCACTGTTCCCTACATTACTCCACTAATATACAGGTGCTGGTCATATAATTAGAATATCATCAAAAAGTTGATTTATTTCACTAATTCCATTCAAAAAGTGAAACTTGCATATTATATTCATTCATTACACACAGACTGATATATTTCAAATGTTTATTTCTTTTAATTTTGATGATTATAACTGACAACTAAGGAAAATCCCAAATTCAGTATCTCAGAAAATTTGAATATTGTGAAAAGGTTCAATATTGAAGACACCTGGTTCCACACTCTAATCAGCTAATTAACTCAAAACACCTGCAAAGGCCTTTAAATGGTCTCTCAGTCTAGTTCTGTAGGCTACACAATCATGGGGAAGACTGCTGACTTGACAGTTGTCCAAAAGACAACCATTGACACTTTGCACAAGGAGGGGAGGTCATTGCAAAAGAGGCTGGCTGTTCACAGAGCTCTGTGTCCAAGCACATTAATAGAGAGGCGAAGGGAAGGAAAAGATGTGGTAGAAAAAAGTGTACAAGCAATAGGGATAACCGCACCCTGGAGAGGATTGTGAAACAAAACCCATTCAAAAATGTGGGGGAGATTCACAAAGAGTGGACTGCAGCTGGAGTCAGTGCTTCAAGAACCACTACGCACAGACGTATGCAAGGTTTCAGCTGTCGCATTCCTTGTGTCAAGCCACTCTTGAACAACAGACAGCATCAGAAGCGCCTTGCCTGGGCTAAAGACAAAAAGGACTGGACTGCTGCTGAGTGGTCCAAAGTTATGTTCTCTGATGAAAGTAAATTTTGCATTTCCTTTGGAAATCAGGGTCCCAGAGTCTGGAGGAAGAGAGGAGAGGCACACAATCCACGTTGCTTGAGGTCCAGTGTAAAGTTTCCACAGTCAGTGATGGTTTGGGGTGCCATGTCATCTGCTGGTGTTGGTCCACTGTGTTTTCTGAGGTCCAAGGTCAATGCAGCCGTATAACAGGAAGTTTTAGAGCACTTCATGCTTCCTGCTGCTGACCAACTTTATGGAGATGCAGATTTCATTTTCCAACAGGACTTGGCACCTGCACACAGTGCCAAAGCAACCAGGACCTGGTTTAAGGACCATGGTATCCCTGTTCTCAATTGGCCAGCAAACTCGCCTGACCTTAACCCCATAGAAAATCTATGGGGTATTGTGAAGAGGAAGATGCGATATGCCAGACCCAACAATGCAGAAGAGCTGAAGGCCACTATCAGAGCAACCTGGGCTCTCATAACACCTGTATATATAATATACAAGTTTCACTTTTTGAATGGAATTAGTGAAATAAATCAACTTTTTGATGATATTCTAATTATATGACCAGCACCTGTAGTTCACTTGAAGGATTAAATGAAAACGGGTGAGTAAATTTGGACACTGAGTGCGCCGGAAGGTACCGCTTTTGCACAGTTTGTGCTTGCTGTTTAATAATCTTTTGAAACTTAGCAAACTGGCAGCTCCAGTAGTAATGAAACAATTTACCTTGAACTCTGTCATGGAATCTATAAACCTTAATTATGCAATTTAATAACCAATTACAAAGGAATTAATACCTGTATTATACCCACATTGGACCAGCGGTTTGGAAAATGTCTGGCGAGACGCGAGAATTCATTTGGTGCGACCATCAAAGTGTATTATGTACACTCGATAACGTCCACTATGTTTTCGGACACCACTGCAAATGGCTGTCCCCTCAAATAGTACCCTATTTAAGGGTATGGGGGGCGATTTCAGGCACAGCCTTTGGTTGTGTCTCAAATGTGTAGAATATTTTCAAACACCTGTGACATACACCCATCAGGCATAACTTTATGACCTAATATTGTGTCGGTCCCCCTTTTGCTGCCAAAACAGCCCTGACCCGTCGAGGCATGGACTCCACTAGACCCCTGAAGGTGTGCTGTGGTATCTGGCACCAAGATGTTAGCAGCAGATCTTTTAAGTCCTGTAAGTTGCGAGGTGGGGCATCCTTGGATCGGACTTTGTTCAGTACATCCCACAGATGCTCGATTGGATTGAGATCTGTGGAATTTGGAGGCCAAGTCAACACCTAAAACTCGTTGTTGTGCTCCTCAAACCATTCCTGAACCATTTTTCCTTTGTGGCAGGGCGCATTATCCTCTGAAAGAGCCACAGCCACCAGGGAATACTGTTTCCATGAAAGGGTGAACATGGTCTGCAACAATGCTTAGCTAGGTGGTATGTGTCAAAGTAACATCCACATGGATGGCAGGACCCAAGGTTTCCCAGCAGAACATTGCCTAAAGCATCACATTGCCTCTGCCGGCTTGCCTTCTTCCCATAGTGCATCCTGGTGCCATGTGTTCCCCAGGTAAGCCACGCACACACACCCGCCCATCCACGTGATGTAAAAGAACATGTGATTCATCAGACCAGGCCACCTTCTTCCATTGCTCCTTGGTCCAGTTCTGATGCTCACGTGCCACTGTTGGCTCTTTTGGCGGTGGACAGGGGGCAGCATGGGCACCCTGACTAGTCAGCGGCTATGCAGCCCCATACACAACAAACTGCGATGCACTGTGTATTCTGACACCTTTCTATCAGAACCAGCATTAACTTCTTGAGCAATTTGAGTTACAGTAGCTCGTCTGTTTGATCGGTCCACGGGCGCCAGCCTTCGCTCCCCACGTGCATCAATGAGCCTTGGCCGCCCATGACCCTGTCGCCTGTTCTCCACTGTTCCTTCCTTGGAGCACTTTTGATAGATCCTGACCACTGCAGACCGGGAACACCCCACAAGAGCTGCAGTTTTGGAGATGCTCTGACCCAGTCGTCTAGCCATCACAATTTGGCCCTTGTCAAACTCACTCAAATCCTTACACTTTCCTTCTTCTAACACATCAACTTTGAGGACAAAATGTTCACTTGCTGCTTAATATATCCCACCCACTAACAGGAGCCGTGATGAAGAGATAATCAGTGTTATTCACTTCACCTGTCAGTGGTCATAATGTTATGCCTGTGTAAACCATGGGGAAAAATTACTTACTTTTGGGGAGTTTTCAACAGCAGGTTAAACACAGCTTTCCTGTTGGGTTTAGTTACATTTTTTTAAAATTACAACAGCATTCATTTGATGCACAATTGATTATTTATATTTGACTAAAATCCAAACTCAACTAGGTAAAACCACTCTGTGGTGTTTTGTTGGTATTCTAAGTTATTGTTCCGATTTTTTTCAGCAAGAATAGTGGACAGTGCTAACGTAAAGTCTGTTTGTGCACTGACACATTCTAAGAATTTAAATTCCTGAAACTTAGAATGTCCACTTAAAGATGAATGGATCAGCAAAGAACAAAAGTGTACTTTGTACAACTTTGTTTTTCTTTTATCATCTTGGAAAAGAAACAAAATAGTGTAAATTCTTGTAAATTCTCATTATTAGGATAAGAATATTCATAAAAGATTTTTAAAATGTGCCTCCTTTACTTTTAGACCATTTCTCTTTCTCTTTCTGTGTCTTTTGTTTTCTTTTCCACAATGACCTTCTTTCTTTTTCTTAGTTGCGGCTGCCTGAGGAGATGCATTTTATAGTATGAATGGGCAAAATTCAGGCTGAGAAAGGTTGCATTGAATGCCTTGTTTTTTTTTATTTTTGGAGATTTACTAATATTTCATATACATTTAGCTTTTTTTGTGCTTGGCTTCAAAAGGTATTAGACTCCGATCCGGTTGATCAAACGCAGGAGGTTGAAGATCTGGATCTTCTGTATGACAGTCTGGAGGTCTATAACCAGAGCGACAGCGGCCCAGAGATGGAGGACAACGAGAGTCTTCTCAGCACTCCCAAACCCAAACTAAAGTAAGAGCCATGAGTCAAAGCAAACTCCCTTTAAGGCAAGTCATTTCACTCGCCAGTGGCCAGTTACATGGTTTCAACGAGGTTTTGTTATGTCATTATGGTTTGAAATGTTTTGACATTTTAATGGTTCACCGCTAGGGGGCGATGATCAGGGGCGTAAATTTCTTCCAAGAGTTGGGGGGGACAATAAACATAACATTTCTCAAGAGCAATTTTTGAAGGGGACACAAATAATACAGCCAAAATCGTACTTCGTAAGGATATCTATTCTCTGTCATTTTATCTGACCAACAACACAAAGCGATAGTTGTTTAAATATGAGTAAGGTTCACCACGCATAATAATTAATATTATAATTATTAAATTATCTTGCGTCCTTCACATAGTATTTTATACTATGATATTCAGATATTTAGATATTCAACTGCAGCAAGCCCTCTGATCTGCCACTTATCATATTGAGCAAAATCCAACACAACGGTAGATCTACAATATTAACCTACAATATTCAGACTTACATTCAGATCTTTGTATTATTGTACATCTGAATGTACAACTCTAAACCGAAAGTATATGCGCAGTATATGAATCCCCCGACCCCCCTGCGCGATCTCTTTGAACCCATGAACTAGTGTCAATATGAGTTTTACCTGACATTTTTATGCATGTTTGAGCTGACCATTCTGACCAGCAGGTGTCACCAGCATGTGGCGTTTCCACCGCTTCCGCACAGTGAATCATTTTGTGAAGCAATTGGTTCAAAGTTTGAAAAGCTTTGTTTCTCCCATCACTCGGGCAGCTATTTCAGACATGCAAGTGCAGCTCATATCTCTTTGAATGGGGAAACATCGATTTCTCCAAAGCTGTTCACCAAGCTTACGATTACATTTCATATTTAAAATCACCATTGAAATCTGACAACAACTATCTAATATTTTTTCCCCCTAAATGCTCAAATCATGACAAAAAATGGCATTGTTCAGGCTGGACCAGCCAATGTGCATGTGCAATCCTAAACTCGTGCTTGCTGTGACGCAATGACTTTACCAATTGGTGATTGGCTCTTTCATTTAGAAGACGGGACTTATTCCGCCATATTGTGAGTTGCACTTTCTCCCATTGATAGTAATATTGATAGTAACACCACCTTTTTATACTGTATCCAAAGTCTTTGATCATATTGCTAATCTGATGCATATTACAACCAAAAAATGGCAAAATATTTTCAAAATCGAATCTGATTGGCTGGCTTAGAGCAATTTCCAAATTTCCACTTTGTTCCCAGAGTTATTTCCACTTTCAATTTTTTTCCCTCGGCTCGCACTGTGTTGATGGTTTAGTGGCCGTTCCTACTTCTAGATGCCTTCAAAACTGGCTCTTAGGACACATTGCCATTTGACAAGTTGACGAGTATGTTTTTTGTTGCTAGATGATTGATTTTCAGTGCATGAACATCGCCCAACTGTCTCATTGACTCTCGTTGAAAATTAATGACTTCCCGTGTAAGCACCTCTTCAAGAACACTTAACTGATACTGTATCGCTGACCATGAAACCCAACTTTTGGCTCTTAGAGTGTTTTTATATTCTAAACGTGTGTATGTTTTCCACTCAAGGCCGTTCTTTGAGGGAATGTCTCACTCCAGCTCACAGACGGAGATCGGCAGTTTGCACAGTCAGAAGAGTCAACCAAGAGAGACGCCCTCCTCTGTACGTCTGACACACACTCCAATTATCCTATTATTCTGCCCTACAAAGGCAAACACAGTACACACCAACACTGAAACTGAGAAAAATGCCTTCAGAATTATTAATGGTTGATTTTATACACATTTTCACACTTTTTTCTTTCTAAATCTGAGCAAAGTCAAGCCAAATTCATCTGACAATGGACAGATCATAGGCTAATAGACCCATTTATTTACCCATTTATAAATGCATTCTTCCTTTTTTAGAAAATATTGTAATCCCATTCATTATCTTCATAGGGATATTTTTTTGTATAACAATGTCTTTTAAATACAAACACATAATCCAAGTGATATATTCTTAGAAGCCACGAATCAATCTGAATTCAAAACTCATTAAAAAGTCTCTATTACCATGGAAAAAGAAGGTGAACCTAAGGAGTTCAGGATTGGCCACCTATTCCCATGAAGCATTGCGAATGATATCGATTAAGTATCTCAACACTCTCAAACTTCTTATATATTTGAGAAATTCATACTTTATGTGGTATTTTATACTTAATTTATAATTAATATTAATATCCACAGTGCTTCATGGGATGACAAATTCACTACCCTATAAAGTACACAATCTACTTTATCGTTGCGTCAGTTTGTAGTGTTGTGCTCAGGACTGGTTGGTTTAGTTCATTGCTTGCAACTCTTCATTGAATAATGTTTTGCAATCCCGACCCTTATAAAAATGAAGTGCACTTAATGAATGAAATAAAAGGCCACTTAAGTGCACTTAAAGAGAGCACACTTTAATGGCTGTTTAAATCTTCATGCTTTAAAGAAGTACACTTATTTTAACGTCTTGACTAACATACTAAAGTACATGTGAAGTACTTGATTATAATTTTAACTGTAGTGTCTTATTCAATATAACTTATTCAATATTCAATATATAATAATACAAGTTATATTTTCACACGGGTATAGAGGAAATGGAAATGGGAAAATACTTGCAGAACTTACTATTGTGTGTGTGTGTGTGTGTGTGTGTGTAGACTGGCGATCTGTTAACAGTGGATAAGAACAGAGCAGCGGGTGGACGATATCTGGATGACCCTACAGTGGTGGACTCCACAGCTGCAGTCAGTAACAATTTCTGTATTTATATATATTTAATGTACAGCATTTTTAGGCACATGGCATTTCTAGTTTCAGTGTTCTCTAATAATAAATAATAATCAGAGGTAGAGTATCCAAAAACTGTACTCAAGTAAAAGTACAAGTACTTATTTACTCAAAGTAAAAGTACTAATCTTAATAGTTACTTGAGTAAGAGTAAAAAAGTATCCAAAGAAAAAATACTCAAGTAGCAAGTTACTAGTTACTTTGAATCATATATAGCCTATATAACAACAATACAAAAACATGTTAATATTTAGATAGATATTGAATTTAAATGGTTATTATTATCATAGTTAGATATGTTTGCAACAAACACAGAAGTGACAAGCATTATTTCTGGCATCTGTAGCCCAAAAATCATTGCATATCCTTTGCTTTGTATAATAATAACGTTTTGGATTATTGGACAATGTAGAAAAAAAGTGAACCTCCAGAGTTTTGCATTCAACGGCATGTAAAGGGAGCTGTAGTGTTTTGGGTTGTATGTAAACTCAGGAATAAGCACTGTTTGGCCACTCTAGAGATTAACTCTGGGTTAGTTTTTGGTTGGCCAGTTCATTGTCCAAAAGACCTGTGTTCACAGAGTTTGGTCATTCATATTGCGCAGTAAACCAAAAGAAGAACATTGTTGTCCCAACTCTTATTTGTGTTTTTTGAAGAATATTAAAACACATCAGGAATCACCGATAATATGTTTGTTTGTATTATGAGAGAGAGATCGACTGAATGAGTGTATTACCTGCATCTAGCTGATATTCTTCAGGTCAATCTTATAGTCATAATCACAAAATCAGTTTGAATGTCCGCTTAAGAAAGATGACTTTGTCTTTGTCCTTTTAAAGGAACATACCATTATTTTTGAAAATAGGCTCATTTTCCAACTCCCCTAGAGATAAACAGTTGAGTTTTACCGTTTTCGAATCCATTCAGCCGATCTCCGGGTCTGGTGTTAGCACTTTTAGCATAGCTTAGCATAGATCATTGAATCTGATTAGACCGTTAGCATCTTGCTAAAAAAAAAAAACCCAAAGAGTTTCGATATTTTTCCTATTTAAAACTTGACTCTTCTGTAGTTACATCGTGTACTAAGACCGACGGAAAATGAAAAGTTGCGATTTTCTAGGACGATATAAAGGAGGATTCAATAGCGAGTGTAGAATAACAGGGTTTATTAGAGAAAATCCAATAAGAGTAGTAGCAGTGGGTCAGATGAATTAAGGTGCTCGGAAGACCACTCTTGGCAGCGCAGGGACGCGAATGGGCAACCAGCCTTCCGTGAAACACAGGGAACCAGACGACTAGGAAGACAAACACTGGATCCAGACACGAGATGCAGGAACACCGAGAGCCAGGACCAGGACATACACACCGGAGAACTCTGAAACCATCTGACAAACACAAGGTGCGAAAGACGTGATCTATAACAGCCACTGCTGTCTCCTTGGCAGAGGGTAATTTAGGCAAGTGAATAAAATGCCGGAGGTCGATTGGAAGCACAAACCGAACAGGCCAAAACAAAACTCTGAATGTCACGAGCCATCCCTGGCCACCAGAATCGTTGCTTTACCAAAAAACGGATACGGTTGACTCCTGGATGACATACTACATTGGAACAATGACCCCATCGAATAACGTCGGACCATAATCCCCCCGGCACAAATAACCGACTCGGTGGGTCACCGGGTGAGTGGTTACGTTCGGCTGCCGATAAACGATGGGAAAAAAACATGCAAGGATGCATCTTGTCATCCCCACCTCTGACACATCGACCTCCACCACGAACTGACGTGACGAATCAGGAGCAATCAGAATGGGAGCCGAAACAAAGCGGCTCTTCCACTCACCCCCCTCCCATATGCGAACCAAATGATAAGCATTTCATAAATCCAATTTTGTGAAGACAGATGCTCCCTGCAACCTTTCGAAGACTAAAGACATCAACGGCAAAGGATATGTATTCTTTACCGTGATGTTGTTTAACCCTCGGTAATCAAAAACAAGGTCGCAGAGAACCATCCTTCTTATCCACAAAAAAGAACCCCGCCCCCGCTGGAGAAGAAGAAGGGCGGATGAACCCGGTTGCTAGAGAATCAGAAATGTAATTCTCCATGGCCTCCCTTTCTGGAACAGAAAGTGAATATAACTTGCCCTTAGGCGGAGACATACCTGGCAGTAACTCAATAAAACAGTCATAGGGACGATGCGGAGGTAGAGAAGCAGCCTGGGACTTACTGAACACTTCCTTCAGGTCAAGGTACTCCTTGGGCAAGTTTGACAAATTCACCGGCTCATCCTGCAACACAGAACCAGACACAGATGAACAGGCAGACACAAGACAAGAGGCATAGCACTGATTGCTCCACGCAGAGATGGAGCTGTGGCCCCAGTCAACCCTGGGGTACCAACCAGGGATGACTGAGGACGATGGGAACCAGCGGAGAGTCCGTGGTTATCCGAGTTATCTCCTCCGTGTGGTTCCCTGACGTGATGAGAGTGATAATACCGGTGGTGAATGAAATGTCAGGGAGTTCCTGTCCATTAAGTGCACTGACGGAAATCTTGTGGGTGAGGGGAATGATAGGGATATGAAGGTGATGTGCAAACGTTCTGTCCAGAAAATTACCTTCAGCTCCCGAGTCCAGTAAGGCCTGGCATTGGTGAAACTTGGTTGCCCATTGCAGTCTTACCGGGAGGAGAGTCGATGATGAGGATTTCTCCACGGAGAGTCCACCCGACAGTAACCTCAGCCCTACTGCCGGGCTTGATCTTTTACCGGACAGTCTCTCAGTGCCTGACTCCACCGCAGTAAAGGCAGAGCCCCATCATTCTCCGCCGTTCTCCTCCCGGGAAAGTGGAGCTCTACCCACCTGCATGGGTTCGTGATCTAAAGCTGGGCTGACCGTATTACTGACGCTGGCTCTGGAATGCTCAGAGTTCTCGGAAACCAACACCTGTTTCGGAACCAACACTTAGACTTATAAAACACATAAAACATTTTTAATTTATATTTTATTCAAATTGTTAGGCTGCATTAACTAGGTCAGCCGGAACCGGGAACACTTCCCATAACACCTGATGTACTCGTTACATCATAAGAGGAATGGCATCTACGCTAATGTTAGTCTCTCTGTTTATCCCGAGGTTTACTGCAGTCAGCCGGATCCGGGCCGTATCCAGATCAGATGGTGGACCAGCGCCCAGACATTACCAACGCATCCCTGAAGTGTCTGCAGAGACCGTGTCAATTAGTCTACCCTCTGAAATTGCTCATCGACATGGCATCCTCAATGGATCCATCTCCGGCGTGATGACTCCGATATTTCGAATATTCCTATTTAATAATTGTTTAATCGACACGCCATCCTCAATAAACCCGTCTCCGGCGTGATGCCTCCGATCTTTCGAATATTCCGATCTAATATTACTTCTGACCTATAAGGCTGCCAAAATGATGTGGAGCTGCTTTGAAACAATCTGCATTGTAAAAAGCGCTATATAAATAAAGTTGACTTCACTTGACTTATCACAGCCTTTTACAACGCACAGAACCATGGCTAATCACACAGGTAAATCCACTACCCAATTTGCCGACTGCAACTCTGCAACTACACAAACTTAGTGCCGGTCACGTTGGAAGGTACCTAGCTGGGGACTATTTTCAGGCGCTGCGTAATATCATTGCGCCTGCTGCACCCATAGTACTGCAGCAAAGTTCCTTAAATATTACGCAGGAATGAGAGTATAGTTCCTAGCCATATCAGCCTAGAAAATTGTAACTTTTCATTTTACGTCGTTCTTAGTACACAATTTAAATAAGTTTTAAATAGGAAAAATATCTAAACACTTTGGTAAATTTTTGAGCGAGATGATAACGGTCTAATCAGATTCAATGATCTATGCTAAGCTATGCTAAAAGTGCTACCGCCAGATCCATGATTCCTGTTCATTCCAACAACAAAGCACTTGAATGCAACAAGCTCGTAATCACGACTTCAGAAGTGGGAATTATCAAATTTCCGATTTCCACACTGATAAAAATGACTCTGAAGTAAATACTACAGAAAAAACACAGCACAACACAATCAATTCAAGCTTGTAGAAATTAAATTGTAAATATCAACGTTATAAAATTAAGTAAAACCTACTCAACTTCTCAGATACTGGTGTTCCCATCATGCACTGTGGCATGGATAATAAAAATGGTTGTTTTTTTTTGCAGTTTTTACTGTATTTACACTGTTTTATCGTTGCTTTTGCTGTTGGGTTTAGTAACTTGTTGGGTTTAGTAAAAGAAACGCTCCATCCTTTTTTCATAAGGGCTGTTTTTCTGTTTTTGTGCACTGACTGTTGATAATTCAAGGCTATGGTCTGTGTCACACACTTAATCAGTTTTAACAGTATCTAGTGTGTGGAAGTCACACACACACACTCTCTTTCAGACACATCGACACCTCCACAACGCAATTCTGCTTTGTGGCTAAGTGGCCGTCGCCACAGCAACATGACAATTTTCAGGTCATGCGAGCCCTTGAGGAGAGTGATACATGTTCCCCACCTGATGTTTATCTCTCCACGCAGGAGCTGGTGGAGGACGAGGCGGCTGGCGGCGTTGCAACATGTGACGCCAACATGAGCTGGGACATGAGCGCGGAGAAATTAGCAGGAACGGTGGGCAAACTCTGCAAGACTGAGTCGCAGACTCTCATGTCGCCTAGGTAACACATGCGACCTTCTATTCTCGCCTTCCTGTTTTCCTTTTCCATCTGTTTTCTATCACAGACGCTCTGTCTCACTCTCAAACAATCCCACAGGCGCTAGTTTTCACTATTGAATTAAATAATAGTCCCTCCAGATGTGCCCGCATGTGGATGTTTCTTAAACTACAGGCAGTTTTATGTGCCAGGGATTAATTTACTGTGTGTTTAAAGGGTTAGTCCTCCTGAAAATTCTGTCATTAGTCACCTACCCTCATGTCCTTTCAAATCCTTTCATTCATCTTTAAATACAAATGAGGTTTGTTTGCTTCCGTTTACTATATTTGATGTGCTCTATGCATGTGCGCTAATCAATGTTTATATATGAAGAAAAGCCTAAATTAAATCTGTATATAATGAAGCCTTGGATTCAACCATTTGATTCTTTTACTTTTACAATGTGTTTATGAACTTTTTGGTGGTTAAAAATATTAAAAAGATCTTTATTTGTGTTTCGAAAGTCTTATGGGTTTGGAACGTCAGGGAGTAAACTATGACAGAGTTTTCATTTTGGGGTGAACTATCCCTTTAAAATATTTTTTTCTTTTTGTTATTATATGATGATCTTTTTTATTTATACATGCCTTCAGGGCTTAACATTAACTTTTTTGCACACCAGCCACTGTGGCTAGTGGTTTTCCAAAGTTACTAGCCACTCAGCATTTTCACTGGCCACAATTTTGACATCAAAACCATAGGGGAAAACCGCCATGTAGATATTTAACTCATAATTTGTCAGCAGGTATATTAGGCTGCTGTCACTTTAAGAGCTGACGCACGGATCCATTATACTGTTACACATGCGTTTTTGACATTATTTTGTGTGTATTTGACTGTTGAAAGCGCAATAAGCAGCGAAAATGTGTAATGGAAGCGATATTTTTGAAAACACTACATTGCACTTAGTTTATTATTTCAGATGCCTTTTTAAAAGACTACAATTAACAAAAATGTATATATTATATCTAAAATTCAACCCATCAAGGTGACTAGTAGGACTGACTGCGTTACACGCCACTAATGAAATACACACGCATTTGGCAAGTGTTAATGTCAAACCCTGCATTCTTTATTTATTTAGACTGTTTAAATATGTCTTAAAGGGTAGATAACACACACAGTTTCTGCCAGTCTCATGTTAATCTTGAGTACCTATAGAGTAGTGTTGATCCTTCATATCTCAGAAGAGTCTTTAGTTTGATCATATTTATAAAAGACAGATACACTGTACCGATTCTTTCAGAAAACAGCCAAGCTCGTGGAGGCGTGCAGTGAGCGGAGCTAAAGAGTCACAAGCACACACACACACACACACACACACACACAAAACATCATGGCATTATCCCTGGATAACTTTTGATTCACTATACATTCATGTTGTTCATATTATTGCACTTACACGATTGCCACCAAAACACACATTTGATGCAGTTTCACTCCCGCCTGTGGTTTCGACTCATGACCGGGAACAAACACACACACTTGCAGAACTCCGGAAAAACAAACTGCATCCACTCTTTCCTTAACGCTGGGTTATTTGGGAAGCTGAACAAGATTATCTTTCCCTCACAACCAAAAACACACTTCTGTAGTGACATTGTTGATTTCGTGGTCTATAAACACAATGGCAGCGCCGCCGACGGCTTCTGTAACCAGAACGAATCTCGCTTATGGGTGCGCTCTTGCTCTCGCTCTAGTCGATGTGTATGTGTGTGTGCGTGCTCATCCCGGAGAAGTGCCCATACAAGCAATTCTGCCCTTTATGACGTCATACAGGGCTATACTTGAAAATAACTTGCAGAAACTTGTCTGAATCCTTTCTGTGTATTTGGCACAGAAATACGCCATCATACGTCCAACTTGTTTTTTTTAATTTTGTCCATGTTTAGCATGAGAATCCACTCTTTAACAGTGTAAATAAGTCAGAATGTATGAAATCCCCCCTTTAAAACCTCCTCCTGAAATGAAAAGGACCCCTCCTTTAAAAATGAAAATTGTGACTCATTTTTCCAGCACAGGTCACAATTAGGAAAATTGCAGTATGTGAGCACAGATGAGGAGAGAAAACAGATGTAAAGTGCCGACAGTCGACGCATTACATCATCTAACCACATTTATCGACTTTTTGAGCAGGCTTTAGCCATTTAAAATAGTTGGCAACACTTGAAATGGACTATTGAAAAAGAGAAACATGTAGGGTGGAGACTTGGTCCTGCATACATCACCAGAGAGAACTTTGGTGGAGTCTGGTGGTAAAAAATTCCAAGGCCAATTTTGTTTTCAAATAAAACAATTGCATGGATAAATCGTTCACAATAAGCTCAACAACATACATTTAGAAAATAGACAGGGTGACTTGTCATTCCATGCTGACTAAACAAAAAACAGTCTGTTTTAAGAGTTTATTTTCTAAAAGTCCACAGGATCAAAAGTGCTCAGTTGAAGAAACACCCATCTGTTATATTTCTCTCGTGGTCCATCACGTATGTTCTTCTATGTCGTTTTCTAGCCTGTTGTTCTCACAGGCCTCTGCTAGTCGGCATATGTGTGTGTTTGCATTGGCTAATGAGCTCATTAGGACTCAGTCCCCGAGCGATGGGCTCACAGAGACTTTAGTGAATGTGGAACGCAGCAGTGCATCAATGATTCGCCTCTTTTTAGCTTCTTTTGTAGCGCCTCAGGAGACAGAAGACGGCACAAATTGTGATGCACTGTCTACTTTATTATAGAGCTACTGATCTTAGTTCAGACTGAAATGACAAGCGTCCTTCATCTATAAGTTGATTATTCTACATTTATGCCACCTAAACCAGTTTGGACCATCTAGAAACCAGGTACCATGATCTAAGGGTGTGTTCTCACTTGGCATGTTTGGTTGGATTAAAACAAACCCTGGTGCGATTGCTCTGTTAGTGCGGTGGCGGACCCTAGTGAGCACCAACAGACCCAGAGCCCTGAGAAGATGTTCACTTTCAAACGAACTCTGGTGCAGTTCGACTGAAATATGAACGCAACACAGACCAAACACGTCTAAACGAACCAAAAACAGGATGTGATGTCACAAGATGTGACCCTAAAAAGGACAGAATGCTCAAGCACACCTGTTTTTTCTCGTCATAGTTGTGATGTTGCCCATCACAGTTCGGTACAGGCATCAGAACCGCTTCTCCTCGCAGCAGATCTTGGTTTGTTTGTGTGACGGAGGGATTCCTGCAGCTGTTTTGACTACTTTACACATTTTATAAGCTCTTCACGAGTTCTCAGCTGGTAAAAACACCATCAAATGTAGGCTACACACACAACAAGCGTATTTAGATGATAACTAAATAAAAACCAGTTTTGGATGACAAAAACTATGATGAAAATCTACTGTCATTTTCGTCAACAAATAAAAAGGAGACGAAAATGTTAGGGAGGGACGATTAGGGAAGAGATCTAGTCAGAAATGATGTCCTGTGTAATAGATTTGAATTGTAATGTGCTGATCTAACCGCGGGAAAACACGGCGCTGTTGAGCTTCTACAGGCTCACGAAACAACGCTTCAGAGCGGCTCAATCAATGAATAACACACATTTATGCCAGGTAACTGTTGAACTAATGCTGAGGAATAATGACAATGTTTACTTTACGATGTTTATATAGTAATATGTTTTAGACGGTTGTAACAATGCATATTTTATCTCTCTCATCTGAACTTGAGCAGCTGCAATAGTAAGCGCAGACATTTCAAAATAAGAGTCAATGTGTATTTCGAGCTTGTTTATAATTAAAAGTCACGCATATTTATACGTTTTTGGTTACACAATAAACTGTATTTAATTTCATTCCCATTTAATTCATAGTCAGGAGGAAAGACTAAGAACAGTATTTGACACATATTATTCAATAAAGTATCAGGGTTATAATAGTTAGCTAAAACCATAAAGAAAAAAAAAATTACTTGAAATGAAATGTTAACTGAAATTAAAAAAGTAAAAAAACTTATTTGAAGCTTTAGCTTAACCTGATATACTAACTAAAAAAGAAGTACAACATTATAAAAACTATATATGTATATGTATATATATATATATGTTTTTAAAAAACAAACAAAGTTAATTTTTGCGCTTGAACGGTCAAAAACGTCTCGGTTACGTATGTAACCTTAGTTCCCTGAATAGGGAACGAGATGCTGCGTCACCGCTGAGGGAACGCCTCTGCATGATTGCATTGTAAAGCATGTATGTAACCAGTCCAATGGAGTGACAGAACATCATAGGCGGGTGATGTCATCCACCAGGAAATTATAAAGCACACCTGCACCAAACACATTCAGCTTCTAAAAGCCTGAAGCAGACGATCGCGGGCATGCAGGGAGTATGGCCAGACGACAATACCCACGTCCCCATGAGCTAGATGCCCGCCCGTGTCATTGTCTTACGGAACAAGCACCTGTGCTCCTAGAGTAGAGTTGAGGTCAAGATCATAGAACCTCACAAACGTATGTAGCGAAGACCACCCCGCCGCATCACAAAGCTCTTGCAGGGATGCCCCTGATAATAAAGCTTTTGAAGCAGCCATACTCCTGGTAGAGTGGGCCTGTACAGCCAAAGGTGAAGGCTGACCGGCCGCCTCATTAGCAAGTGAGATGGCCTCAACCACCCACTTGCGCATTCTCTGCTTGGATGCTGGGCCCCCCCTCGAGGGTGGCCTAAAACACATGAACAACTGTTCAGTCCTTCTCCACAGGGCAGCTCTGTGGACATATGTATCTAAAGCCCGAACCGGGCAAAGCAGATTAAGTGATTTCTGGTCTGACGTCTGGAAGGGAGGAGGACTAAAGGCCTGCAGTATAACTGGTCTTACAGTATTAGTAGGAACCTTAGGAATGTAGCCCGGCCTAGGGTGTAAGAAGGCCTTAACCATACCGGACGCAAATTCCAAGCACGAGGGTGCCACAGACAGTGCTTGAATATCTCCAATTCTTTTTAGATACGAGATAGCAGGTAAAAAGATAGCTTTCAGAGTGAAAAACTTCTCAGGAACTTCTTCAATTGGCTCGAATGGAGCCATAGAAAGGCCCTGAAGTACAATGGCCAAGTCCCATGCTGGCACCCTGGTGCAAACCGCTGGTCTAAGTCTCAAAGTGGCATGAAGGAAACGAGTAATTAACGGGTGTCCCCCAAAGATACACCACCCAAAGGAGCGTGGTAAGCAGCTAAGGCCGCCACATACACCTTTATTGTGGATGGAGCTAACCCTGTGGAGAATCTCTCCTGCAGAAAGTCCAGCACTGCACCCACTGGGCAGTTAACTGGGTCCCACTGGTGATCTCCACACCATGAAGTGAAAAGTTTCCACTTTAAGGCATAAAGTTTCCTTGTGGAGGGAGCTCTAGACTATAGAATGGTCTCCACAACCTCAGTTGAGAGACCTGAACTAATGAGCTGGGCCCCCTCAGAGGCCAAGCCCACAGTTTCCACAGCTCTGGGCGAGGGTGCAGAATTGTTCCCCTCGCCTGAGAGAGTAGGTCCCTCCTGATCGGAATCTCCATGGGAGAGCCGTCAAGGAGAGACATTATATCCGAGAACCATACTCGGCCCGGCCAGAACGGGGCTACTAGCAACAGACAGGCCCCGTCCTGACACACTCTCTCTAGAACTCCTGGAAGCAGAGCAATCGGGGGGAAAGCGTACAGAGGCAGCCTCGGCCACTCCTGTACCATAGCGTCCAGCCCTAAGGGAGCTGGAGGTGTTAGGGAAAACCAAAGATGACAGTGAGCCGTCTCTGATGACGCGAACAGATCTACTTCTGCTCTGCCGAAGTTCTCCCACAGGAGCTCCACCACCTTGGTGTGGAGTCTCCATTCCCCGGGCCTCAGTCCCTGCCTCGACAGGATGTCTGCTTCCACATTGAAATACCCTGGGATGTAAACTGCCCTGATTGAACGCAGTTTCCCTTGGGCCCACAGGAGGACCCGGCGAGCCAGCTTGTATAGCGGGCGCGATCTCAACCCCCCCTGATGGTTTATATAGGAGACCACCGATGTGTTGTCTGTACGGACTAACACATGATGTCCCCTGAGTTCTGGCAGGAAGTGTCTCAGAGCCTGAAACACCGCCATCATTTCCAGACAATTTATATGCCAGGAGCAATGATGGTCCTGCCACTGGCCCTGGGCCAAGCGACCACCCCGTGAGGGATGCATGACTCGACAACACAGAGCTCCCAACACTAGGCCTTGAACCAAGAACCAAGGCTGCTTCCACATCACCAACGCACGAAGGCATCGCCGCGTGACCTTGATGATGCGAAATGGATTTCCCCTTGAGGAAAACCCCTTGGTCTTGATCCACCACTGCAACGGTCTCATGTACAACAGGCCACAAGGAATCAGGTTGAACGCTGCTGCCATCAGACCTAACAGCCTCTGATACTGTTTGACAGTGAGTGACTGGTCTAGTTTCACCCCTTTCACTGCTGAGAGAATCGACCCCACATGAGGCTCTGATAGACGAGCCCGCATAGTCATCGAATTCTAACTCAAACCCAGATACGTAGTTCTCTGTGCTGGAGAAAGAACGCTTTTCTTGGAGTTTAGTCTCAGCCCCAACTTTCTCATGTGTGCGAGAACAACATCTCGATGTTGAACCACCATCTGAGCTGACGTGCCCAAAATCAGCCAGTCGTCGATGTAATTGAGAATTCGGATGCCCTGCATACGCATGGGGACCAGAGCTGCGTCTACACATTTTGTGAAGGTGCGGGGTGACAATGCTAGACCGAATGGAATAACCCGATATTGGTACGCTTCTCCCCCGAAAGCGAACCTCAGGAACTTCCTGTGCTGTGGAAGGATAGATACATGGAAGTATGCATCTTTCAGATCTATCGTGACAAACCAGTCCTCGGACCTGATCTGTGACACGATCTGTTTGAGTGTAAGCATCTTGAAACTGAGTTTTGCTACAGCGCGATTGAGAATGCGCAGATCTAAAATGGGCCGCAACCCCCATCCTTCTTTGGCACAATGAAATACCAGCTGTAAAACCCTGAATCCCTGCTGGCGAGAGGAGCCCTTTCTATAGCCTCCTTTCGCAGAAGAGTCTGTACTTCTTGAGTCATAACCAGAGCCTGCTCAGGGCCCACCACTGTGGGCAGAACCCCGTTGAAACTGGGTGGACGACACCTGAACTTAATAGCGTACCCCTTCTTTACAATATGCAGGACCCAACAAGATATATTTGGAAGATTCTCCCACTCTGCCAGAAAATCTACTAAGGGTACCATCCTCGAGAGGCTGGCCTCTGATGTACTCTGCACAGCGAGCGCAGCGCCCTGAAGCGGCGAACAGGCAGGGAGCAACTGGCTCGACTGCACTGTGGCCCTCCTCAGAGGGCGCGAATCATCTGAGGACATTGCGGCGGGGTTAGCGGATCGACCCTGTGAGGGCACCGAAGGGAGGTGGGCACCTTATACTGAGGTGGACACCGCCTGCCTTCGGAGGGGACCACCCTCACAATCCTTACACTCTTGCGAATGACATCCACTCCGATCTCCTCACTTTCCCCCAGATCCCTAAGCAGGTCAGCTTGGTAAGCTTGCACGATAGCCATCGTGTGCAAGCATGCTGCAGCCTGACCTGCTGCCGAGTACGCTTTGTCCACCAGCACTGATGTAGCTCTTAGCGGCTTGGTGGAGGCTGACCAGAAGCCCGAAGCTCCCTCCTCAAAGAGCGCTCGGTGGGAGCGCAGCGTTCTTAATGACAAACGCTCACAAGCAGAGAGCTGCCTCGAGAGCTGCCTGAGCATGCTGCACTCCCATACAAACAACACACATGGGATGTGTATCCCCACCCCTTGATATAGCGTGGGCAGGGATGAACACATTTTGTAAACTGTTGTGGTTGTTCGCTTGCCATTTAACTTAAATGTGTATGTCACTCTTGTCATTGTAAATGGTAATAATTTTTTTGTGTGTGTGGTGAAAACTCCTGAGTATTCTCAAATACAATGAAACATAGAGCGCTGCTGAAGGCACAGAAGCTGACTGTGTTTGGTGCAGGTGTGCTTTATAATTTCCTGGTGGATGACGTCACCCGCCTATGAAGTTCTGTCACTCCATTGGACTGGTTACATACGAGCTTCACGACGCAATCACGCAGAGGCATTCCCACAGCGATGACGCAGGGCGAGTTTCCTTGAAAGGGAACACAGTTATGTCAAAACGTCAGTTCAAGTATTCAAGTAACAGTCGGTTATGTAATGCTTAAATGCTCAATTAATGCATTTAACTAAACTCATTAGATTTTAGTTGACTAAAACTAGACTAAAACTAAAAACAATTCAGGTGACTAAAATATGACTAAAACTAAATGGTATTTTAGTCAAAAGACTATGACTAAAACGAAATCAAAATTTGCTGTCAAAATTAACACTGGTGTGAACACACTGACTGCCTTCAGCTTGGTTTTTCCAGCTTCAGTCCAAAAAGGAACTGTAATAAATCTGAGGTTTATCAGGTGTGTTATGGATGTATTCCAGCAGTTGTAATATGTCTATGTCCTTGTTGGGTGGGCAGTAAAGCAGACAGTAAGCTCCAGCGGCGTCCGCGCAGCACGTCCATGAAGGACAGGCAGAACTCTAAAGCTCAGAGCGACCGCACCAGCAGCATCGAGAGCGAAACCTCGCCAGACTCCAGACTCATCACACAGGTTTGTGTAAGTGTTTGTGCCCGGCGGTGGAAGAACAAGGAAATATTGGAAGACAGATCTGTGCTCATTTTCTGACCCAACGTCCTTCTTGTCACAGGTCCCGAGGAAATCGGTGTACGATCAGCTCAATCAGATCCTGAACTCTGACGAACATCTGCCTGAAAACATCATCCTTATTAACACTACAGACTGGCAGGGGCAGGTGCGTGTTTTATACCCTGGATTTGTTTTTATGTATATATATATATATATATATATATATATATATATGGGACTTGTTTTCCAATAAACATACTGTAACATCCTTAAAACAAGATACACCTACTTGAATATTAAAATTGTGTAATGAGACATGACTTGTTTTCAGAGAATATATCTTGAAATAAGTTTATTATATATTTGTTTCTTGTTTTAAGTGTGAACCTTACTAAATTTGCACATTATGTTCCGAATATGTTTTTTCAATGCATTTCGATTAAATGTATCTTGTTTCGATGTTCTGTAAAGATGATTTAATATTTTTAGTGGAAAACAAGACGCAAATATCAGTTAAAAATATTATTTTGTGTGTATTTTAGGGTTATTCCAAAAAACAGGTGATTTTTATAGGCAATTAGATTTTTTTAAGCAAATTTTGTAGTAAATTAGTGTGTTGATGTTATGTTAGTGTTTAGTAGTATATTTCCTTTCTAGTTAGTGCAGAATGAGGAATCAACTAGTCAATTCCACTTCCCTAGTTGGGACACGACTGTTATGTAGCAATTTCCAGCTATTTTTAAAGAGAATTTAATGCTCATATTTCTACAAATTTCCAATTTTCAATAACCATTTGTTCTTTATACAATCATGGTTTAGATGCAGTTGTGGTCCGAATTATTGGCACCCCAAAGATGGCTGTAAAAATAAATCTGCGTTGTTTATCCTTTTGATCACAAAACAAAAATCTAACCATTCACTTAAGTAGAAGAATTGAAAGTGAGGGGAAATCACATTATGAAATAAATGCTTTTCTCCAGAACACGTTGGCCATAATTATTGACACCCTTTTATTAAATACTTTTTGCAACCTCCTTTTGCCAAGATAACAGCTCTGAGTCTTCTTCTATAATGCCTGATGAGTTTGGAGATCAGAGATCATTCCTCCATACAGAATCTCTCCAGATCCTTCAGATTCACAGCTCTTCTCTTCAGTTCATCACTCATTCTCTATAGGGTTCAGGTCAGGGGACTGGGACAGCCATGGCAGAAGCTTCATTTTGTGCTCAGTGACACATTTGAATGATCCAACCACGGCCCATTATAAGATTTCTAGCAGAGGTCGTCAGGTTTTGATTTTTTATCTGTTGGTATTTGTTAGAATCCATGATACCATGTGTGTGAACAAGATGTCCAGGACCTCCAGCAAAAAAATAGGCCCACAACATTAAAGATCCAGCGGTGTATTTAACCGTAGGCATGGGGTACTTTTATCCCCGTTTGACCCAAACCCATCTGCTGGGTTTGCTGCCAAAAAACTTGTTTTAGTTTTTTTTAGTTTCATCTGAGCACAGAACCAGGAGTTCTGGAGTTTGTTTTTGGAGGAGCGAGGAGGATTATGAAACCCTCCCAAACAACATGTGGTGATTTATAGGGGTTGTTTGATATATTTGTTTAGGCTTTCTGACTCCAAGACTCAACTAATCTCTGCTATTCTCCATCTGTGATTTTGGAGAGTCTTTGTCCACTCAAACTCTCCTCCTCGCCGTGCATTAGGACGATATAGACACATAGACATGTGATTCATAACATCTTTAGTTGATTGGAACTTCTTAATTATCACCCTGATGGCGGAAATGGGGATTTTCAATGCTTTATCTGTTTTCTTACAGCCACTTTCTCTTTTGTGAAGCTCAACAATCTTTTGCTGCACATCAGAACTATATTCTTTGGCTTTACTCATTGTGAAGGATGATTAAATCCGTCCCTCGGGTAATTTTGACCCGAAATTAATGTTTGAAAAAAATATTTAAATTGAGTGTTCAACAGAGTTGTCCAAGACCTTGGGACTTTTGTCACACTTAAAGTTTAGGTGGTTGAAATAAAAAAGTAACAAATAAGTCCCTCGCTGGTTTAAATTGGATTAAAATGAAACGATTTTTGCGATTTTTTGGAGTGGAAGATCAAAAGGATAAACAATGCAGATTTATATTTACAGCCATCTTTGATCATATTTACCAGGGGTGCCAATAATTCTGACCACCACTGTATATAGTCATTCTATATCTTTATATATGCTTATTAAATTATATCATATGTATGTACTAAGCAGATTAGTGCTTAGTTACTTTCTCTTTCATGGACTCTATTTATCTATTTATTATCATTCTCTTTTGTTCTGTTACCTGCCACTAGTTTGTCTCCATGATTACCCATCAGTTTCCTCGTTTGTAACACCTGTGTTTAGCCAATCACCTTTGTTTTCACTTATATTTGCCTGTGTTTCTGTTCCCTTTGTCGGTTCTCGTCAAAGTTTATCCTTCTGTTAATAAAGTCTATTTTGTATTCATTTTTGTATTTGAATATATTTGTTGACGCGTGACACATACATATGATTGCACACAAATCAAGACTTGTCCTTGATTTACTTGTCCCAGAGTTTGATTTATTGACTCGTGCATTATTTTAATAAGAGATGGTTATGATGGTAACAGGGCTGGTGCATTAACCTGGGGACACAAAGTGTTTTTATCACTTGTCTTGCCTGTTTGGATATATTTGGACATTCGTCCTTCCCTGGGGCTGATGTGTATCGCAGGAATAGCCGTCGCAGTCCTCATAACTTGTTTTCATTCGCTCTGTCTTTTTTGCCATCCTCTAATTTCCCTCACGCTGCTCTCTGAACCGTGATCCATGTTTCTGTGGCAGTATTTGAATGAGATTCTTCAGGAGCACAAGCAGCCTATTGTGTCCACCGTTTCCCCCGCAGACGTCCAGGCCGCCTTCAACACCATCGTCACCAGGATCCAGCGATTGTAAGGCCTCACTGTCCACTCACAATACAAGAACAAAGCCTAGCTTGATTATTAAGATCTTATTTTCTTCTGTGTTTGTCATTGTGTCAGCTGCAACTGTAATGCACAAATGCCACCAACCATTAAAGTGGCCGTGACGGGTGACCAGAGTTACCTCAGCACGGTCCTGCGCTGCTTTGTGGAGCAACTCGCCAACAAGACGCCTGATTGGTTGAGCTACATTCGTTTCCTGGTCATTCCTGTCGGTAAGCAGAATAAAGCATCTGATCAATAGTTTGGAACAGAGTCTCTTCTGCTCACCAAGCCTGCATTTATTTGATCAAAAACCCAGTAAAAACAGTAATGTTGTGAATATTATTACAATTGAAAATATCTGTTTTCTATATAGTAAAATGTACGTTATTCCTGTGATCAAAGCTGAATTTTCAGCATCATTACTCCAGTCAAACCTTAATATTAGTGTAATTGTCTAGATTGGCAATGTTTAATCTCCCCTATATTAAACTATTCCTTTTTTTTAAGCCCCTCTGTAGTCAATAATTTAAAATTTAATCAATAAATGTATTTTTTTTATCACCAAAATTACATAATAAACGTTTATTTTCCTTAGGAAAAAAAATCTTCATGCCGTAACTGGCTTGAATGTAACTCTAGACCCTTGCTTCATTTAGTATACGCGGATTCATGAATATGCAAATGAGCCCCGCCTCCACTCACTCACATCAGCTCAGAGATTCACTCGCTCAACTTTACTCAACTTACTGTAGTAAACGCTGCACAATGGTATCACTCTTTACAACGTCAGACACATACTGGTAATTAATATGATTAGCCTTTGGCTTGACTCCGTTATCAAACAGCTAATAATGTGTTGCTAATGTTACACAAACCATGTTCCCATTCGCCATCTCAGTCTGCCTTCAGTATCAGTCAGCTTAGAAATGCTTTGAACATTACAGAACATCAGTACAGAAAGGAATATAGTTCATCATAACATCATAATATACATCATATACATAATACACCTGCTATATTGCTAAATGTACCGATTTTTTATATCAACAGAAAACTATCCCAGGATAACCTGCTCTTCTTGAGACTCACTGCTTCAGAACGGTCATAGTTAATGCTAAAGATCCGCCCCCCTTGTGACGTGATTGGTTAGTTTGTGACGTCAGAAACACCAGTGATTGTCTTTGGTTCACTGCAGTTTTAAAGAGAAAATACTCAGCAATGGTGCTGACTTTGCACATGGTTTGTCTGAAAGCATATTAAAAACACCACATAGACACATAAACAATATTAAAAACTTGATTTTGAATCTATCATTGGACATGAATCTATCAATTTGCCACTTCTAGAATTCAAAGTGACCACAAATCCCTTTACTCTAAGGCTATAAATGTCACAATCGGCTGCTGGGTCATTATTAACTACATACATGATGTGGCTCTGTCTCTGTCATTCACTCTGATACGCAGTTTAAATCATTGCATTGACTGAGTGCTGTCTGCCACTGCACTAAAAAATATATAATTTCATAATTTTTCATCACAACTTTTCACAAATCTTTTGTCAAATCAGCTTAGGTTCACAAAGGTTGTTCAGATAACATAATATTTTGGAGTTACTGTTGAATAATCTAATCTCGTTCTTTTTTTAGTTAAAAAATTTTTTTTTAGTTTAAATGAACTGCATACCGGTGCATACCGGCCCACTTTGAGCACTGGTAGTGTTCGGGTCCCGGCACTTTGGTCTAATTTGTTTTCGCTTGGGCCGTACACTCTTATGTCCGTGTGTGTTGTGTTCTGTGTAGCACGCGGCTTGTGTTTTCATCGGCTGTGTGTTTTCATGTTGTCTTGTGAGTGTTCTCATTAGCTGCGTGTTCTTGTCTTGTTTAGTGTGAGCACATGGCTTGTCATGTCTGTTCTTTGTGCCATGTGATTGCATGTCTACTGTGTAACCCCGGCCATCTTGTTACCTGATTATTGGTTCATTTGCCCCCCCTGTCCTCCCTCATTACCTGCTTCGTTTGTTCCCTATTTATGCTCCTTTTGTTTGCAATCCTGTGCCAGATCATTGTTGAATGTACCTCTCCTGTCCTGCCTGATCCTGTTTGCCAGTTGCTAGTCATGTTTTCCCCCATGGGGTAGCTTTCATTTGTTTAATGTGTGCATCTCCAAGTCCTCTGCCCTTGTCTCATCCCTTTACCCGCAACCCTGACACATGATCCTTCAGAAATCATTCTAATATGATGATGAAACATTTTTGATTATTACATTTTACTATATATACACATAGAAAACAGCTATTTTAATTTAATTTCACAATATTACTCTTTCATGTTTGATCAAATAAATGCAGCCTTGTTGAAAAGGAGAGACTTCTTTCAAAAACAGTAGTGTATTTATTTTTTATCTAATTGTTATATATTTTATCACACACTATATTGGCAAAAGTATTGGGACACCCCTCCAAATCATTGAATTCAGGTGTTCAATCACTTCCATGGCCACAGGTGTATAAAATCAAGCACTAGGCATGCAGACGCTTCTACAAACATTTGTGAAAGAATAAGTCGCTCTCAGAAGCTCAGTGAATTCAAGCGTGGTGCCGTGATAGGTTGCCACCTGTGCAATAAGTCTATTCGTGAAATTTCCTCACTACTAAATATTCCACGCTCAACTGTTAGTGGTATTATAACAAAGTGGAAGCAATTGGGAACAACAGCAACTCAGCCACAAAGTGTTAGGCCACGTAAAATCACAGAGCGGGGTCAGCGCAGTCACCAACTTTCTGCAGAGTCAGTAGCTACAGACCTCCAAACTCCGTGTGGCCTTCAGATTAGCTCAAGAACAGTGTGTAGAGAGCTTCATGGAATGGGTTTCCATGGCCGAGCAGCTCATCCAAGCCTTACATCAACAAGTGCAATGCAAAGCGTGGGATGCAGTGGGGTAAAGCACGCCGCCACTGGACTCTAGAGCAGTGGAGACGCGTTCTCTGGAGTGACCAATCACGCTTCTCTGTCTGTCAATCCGATGGACGAGTCTGGGTTTGGCGGTTGCCAGGAGTACTTACCTGACTGCATTGTGCCAAGTGTAAAGTTTAGTGGAGGGGGGATTATTAGTTCCAGTGAAAGGAACTCTTAATGTTTCAGCATACCAAGACATTTTGGACAATTTCATGCTCCCAAATTTGTGGGAAAAGTTTGGGGATGGCCCCTTCCTGTTCCAACATGACAAAGCAAGGTCCATAAAGACATGGATGAGTGAGTTTGGTGTGGAGGAACTTGACTGGCCTGCACAGAGTCCTGACCTCAACCCGACAGAACACCTTTGGGATGAATTCGAGCGGAGACTGCGAGCCAGGCCTTCTCGTCCAACATCAGTGCCTGACCTCACAAATGCGCTATATAAACACACTCCTAAACCTTGTGGAAAGCCTTCCCAGAAGAGTTGAAGCTGTTATATCTGCAACGGCTGGACCAACTCCATATTAAACCCTACGGATTAAGAATGGGATGTCATTAAAGTTCATGTGCACCTTTATTTATATAGCGCTTTTTACAATGCTGATTGTTTCAAAGCAGCTTCACAGTGTTAAACAGGAAAATATTGCAACAGAATTTGATTCGGCTGTACAGACGCTCTGGAGAAAACTGTGATGTCATCAGCTCTTTTCAATTATCATATATATGTAATATATACGTATAAGTAATGTAGTTGACATAGTAATGCAGGCATCCCAAAACTTTTGGCAATATAGCTGTTTTTTTTTTAGTAAAACTATGTCAGAAAAACGTGACAGATTTTGTGACAGATTTTTCATATTTTAGTTTTGGCGGTTTAATGGGAGGATTCACACAATTCAATGAAACCCTGTATTATGTTCATAACAGAGTTTCCACCCAGCTGGTGGTATTATGTATGGGCCAAAGCCAGTTTGTAGTCGAATCTGGTGCTTAGCAAGTGTTTATTTTGGACTTTGCTTAGATGTGAAAGGCAATCCTTTTATTATGAGGTATTTCTTTGATGTGACCAAAATGTACTTTTGTTTTTGATCAGGTTGTCATCCACTGGCCAAATACATCTCAACATTTGACAGTAAGTTCAATAACATCTTCATGGACGCAGGATGGCGGGACATTTTCGGGAGGTTAGAAGCTCCCACTTCAGGTTAGAGCGTCTGCTAATATGGGCTCTTCAAATATAATTTGATGCCTCTATTGTCTGATTTGATGCTGGTCCTTAAAGCGTGTGATGTTTGAAAATATCCACAGATAATATTGATGTGGCTGGACGCGTCTCACAGTATCTGGCTGGAGCAAATCTCTCCCACCAGTTCCCTATTTCTGAAGCAATGCTCACCTATAAACAGAAAAGGTATTGTCTTGTGTGTGGGAGTATCTAATTAATGATGTAAGTGTGACGGCATGTGTCAGAGATACTTAAAAGTACTGTATGTTTATTCATCATCTGGCCAAAATACAGTTGTATAAAGTTTTTTTTTCCATGAACAGTTAAAGGGATAGTTCACCCAAAAACGCAGCACTTTTTAGCTTCAGCGAGAACCAATGAGGTTAATTCATGTGTTACGCAGCACGTTTGAGCTTTAGCGAGAACCAATGAGGTTCATTCTCGTGTTACGCATCACGTTTGAGCTTCAGCGAGAACCAATGAGGTTCATTCTCGTATAACGCATCACGTTTGAGCTTCAGCGAGAACCAATGAGGTTCATTCTCGTGTTACGCAGCACGTTTGAGCTTCAGCGAGAACCAATGAGGTTCATTCTCGTGTTACGCAGCACGTTTGAGCTTTAGCGAGAACCAATGAGGTTCATTCTCGTGTTACGCATCACATTTGAGCTTCAGCGAGAACCAATGAGGTTCATTCTCGTTTTACGCAGCACGTTTGAGCTTCAGCGAGAACCAATGAGGTTAATTCTCGTGTTACGCAGCACGTTTGAGCTTCAGCGAGAACCAATGAGGTTCATTCTCGTGTTACGCAGCACGTTTGAGCTTCAGCGAGAACCAATGAGGTTCATTCTTGTGTTACGCATCACGTTTGAGCTTTAGCGAGAACCAATGAGGTTCATTCTCGTGTTATGCAGCACGTTTGAGCTTCAGCGAGAACCAATGAGGTTCATTCTCGTGTTACGCAGCACGTTTGAGCTTTAGCGAGAACCAATGAGGTTCATTCTCGTGTTACGCAGCACGTTTGAGCTTTAGCGAGAACCAATGAGGTTCATTCTTGTGTTACGCAGCACGTTTGAGCTTCAGCAAGAACCAATGAGGTTCATTCTCGTGTTACGCAGCACGTTTGAGCTTTAGCGAGAACCAATGAGTTTCATTTTCGTGTTACGCAGCACGTTTGAGCTTCAGCGAGAACCAATGAGGTTAATTCATGTGTTACGCAGCACGTTTGAGCTTTAGCGAGAACCAATGAGGTTCATTCTCGTGTTACGCAGCACGTTTGAGCTTCAGCGAGAACCAATGAGGTTAATTCATATGTTACGCAGCACGTTTGAGCTTTAGCGAGAACCAATGAGGTTCATTCTCGTGTTACGCAGCACGTTTGAGCTTTAGCGAGAACCAATGAGGTTAATTCTCGTGTTACGCAGCACGTTTGAGCTTCAGTGAGTACCAATGAGGTTAATTCATGTGTTACGCAGCACGTTTGAGCTTCAGCGAGAACCAATGAGGTTCATTCTTGTGTTATGCAGCACGTTTGAGCTTTAGCGAGAACCAATGAGGTTCATTCTCGTGTTACGCAGCACGTTTGAGCTTCAGTGAGAACCAATGAGGTTAATTCATGTGTTACGCAGCACGTTTGAGCTTTAGCGAGAACCAATGAGGTTCATTCTCGTGTTACGCAGCCTGTTTGAGCTTCAGTGAGAACCAATGAGGTTAATTCATGTGTTACGCAGCACGTTTGAGCTTTAGCGAGAACCAATGAGGTTCATTCTCGTGTTACGCAGCACGTTTGAGCTTCAGTGAGAACCAATGAGGTTCAGTCTCGTGTTACGCAGCACGTTTGAGCTTCAGTGAGAACCAATGAGGTTCATTCATGTGTTACGCAGCACGTTTGAGCTTTAGCGAGAACCAATGAGTTTCATTCTCGTGTTATGCAGGACGTTTGAGCTTTAGCGAGAATCAATGAGGTTCATTCTCGTGTAACGCATCACGTTTGAGCTTTAGCGAGAACCAATGAGGTTCATTCTCATGTTACGCAGCACATTTGAGCTTCAGCGAGAACCAATGAGGTTCATTCTCGTGTTACGCAGCACGTTTGAGCTTCAGCGAGAACCAATGAGGTTCATTCTCGTGTTACGCAGCACGTTTGAGCTTCAGCGAGAACCAATGAGGTTCATTCTCGTGTTACGCAGCACATTTGAGCTTTAGCGAGAACCAATGAGGTTCATTCTCGTGTTATGCAGCACGTTTGAGCTTCAGCAAGAACCAATGAGTTTCATTCTCGTGTTACGCTGCACGTTTGAGCTTCAGCGAGAACCAATGAGGTTCATTCTCGTGTTACGCAGCACGTTTGAGCTTCAGCGAGAACCAATGAGGTTCATTCTCGTGTTACGCAGCACGTTTGAGCTTCAGCAAGAACCAATGAGTTTCATTCTCGTGTTACGCAGCACGTTTGAGCTTTAGCGAGAATCAATGAGGTTCATTCTCGTGTAACGCATCACGTTTGAGCTTTAGCGAGAACCAATGAGGTTCATTCTCGTGTTACGCAGCACATTTGAGCTTCAGCGAGAACCAATGAGGTTCATTCTCGTGTTATGCAGCACGTTTGAGCTTCAGCAAGAACCAATGAGGTTCATTCTCGTGTTACGCAGCACGTTTGAGCTTCAGCGAGAACCAATGAGGTTCATTCTCGTGTTACGCAGCACGTTTGAGCTTCAGCGAGAACCAATGAGGTTCATTCTCGTGTTACGCAGCACATTTGAGCTTCAGTGAGAACCAATGAGGTTCATTCTCGTGTTACGCAGCACGTTTGAGCTTCAGTGAGAACCAATGAGGTTAATTCATGTGTTACGCAGCACGTTTGAGCTTTAGCGAGAACCAATGAGGTTCATTCTCGTGTTACGCAGCACGTTTGAGCTTCAGCGAGAACCAATGAGGTTCATTCTCGTGTTATGCAGCACGTTTGAGCTTCAGCGAGAACCAATGAGGTTCATTCTCGTGTTACGCAGCACGTTTGAGCTTCAGCGAGAACCAATGAGGTTCGTTTTCGCGGGGTCAAGCAGGTTCAGTTGAGCTTCCGTTTATGTTCTCTGATCAGTGTTTAAATGTGAATAAAAGCCTACATTCAATCTGTTCATCATAAAAAGCAATCATGTCTCTTCAGAAAATTTTGACTAAACCACTCAATTCATATGGATTCGTTTTATGGTCTATTTATGAACTTTTTTAAGCGTCAAAAAATGGTAGTTGCATAGCTGTCAATGGAGGGACAGAAATCTCTGATTTCATCAAAAATATCTTCATTTGTACGAAAATCTTACGGGTTTGAAACAATACGAGGGTGAGTAAATGATGACAGAATTTTCATTTTTGGGTGAACTAACCATTTAATCTAAAAAAAATGTATCAAGAATAAATAGTCCAGGTCATATTTCACCCCAAATTCAAAAGTAACATTGTATTTAACTTAAAAAGGACATATTATTCCCTTTTACAAAGTCTTGATTTTGTTTTTGGGCTCTACTAGAGCAGGTTTTCCTGCTTGAATGTTGATTATTTCTCCATATTCTCCGTTGTTGCAGCTCGTCTCTTCCCAGTCTGTCAGTAACGCTCTGTTTAGTTCCTGTCTCTATGAAGCCCCGCCTTCTGAAAAGCACAATGTGCTCTGATTGGTCGGCTGGATTGGTTAAGCGCTTCCAGTGTGTTTGGGAAATGTCCCGCCCCTTACCATAACCATCAGTTTCAACACTAATAACTAACTCAGCCAGGCCCGCCCCTTTATTCTGCATATGAATTATTTGAATGAGGAATATTGTGACGTGTTTGTTCCCGGAAGAAAACTCAAGACTACAATGGAGGCGTTTTAGGAGTTCAGAAACAGTGACACTGATATATAATAATAATAATTGTTTATTACAGTAAATAACCTGAAGGGGAAAAAAGAAACGTTTTTTGCATATTGTGGTAATGAGAATAGGGAAAATAGTTTTGAATATGGGAAATGTGTTTGATTGTCATAAAATAATCTTAATGGTCTCAAAAGACTTAATCTTCTTAATGCAAAATATTAATTATGATTTGTGTTTTACTGCCAAATGTAAATCAGTTCTAATTTGTTTTGGTTTTGGGGTGAAATGTAACAAGGTAATGTTTTATGAGACAAATTATTATGGGTATCATAATCATTATTGTCAGTTAGTCCATAAAGTAGATCAAACAAAGCCTCTTATAATCAGTTGCTCTTGCTTTTTTTTTCTAATTATGTCACTCATTTGTTTGATCTGGTTTTATTTTGTCATTGAGAAGTAGATGTGTGTTGAGGATGGTGCAGTAACTGTTATGCTTTGGGTTTTTCCCTCCTTTTCTTTTGTTTTTGCCTTCAAGGAAGAGAAGTTTGTATTTTGATTTTTACATCAGGTACCTAATCGTGTGTTTGGGTTGACGTCCATGTTTGCTGTGGTTTAAATCACTCATGCTCTCAGTGTGTTAACCTCACACACCTGTCTGCGTGACTACTAGTTTTTCGCTCACTGTGTGTTCTGTGTTTTCATAATTCAGTCTTTTTGTGTGCTTAACTGATTTAGTTTGGTTTAACAGGTTTGGAAATGAGAGATGGTGACTAACTCTGAAAAGAGAGGAGTGAAGTAGGGTGGTGTGGTTAGTGGTTGAAAATGTGGTAACTGAAAAGTTGCGGGTTCAAACTTGGAAGTGTGTTAGTTAAGGAAGAATTCAGTCATAAAAACGGAATTTACTGTATAACACAGAATTTCACGGAATTTGTAAAATTTTTGATGAATTAATAAAAAGCAGGTCAGTACACTTAAATCAAACCGCGGTATAGACTAGTGTCTGTGAATATTAAACCGCAAAAAGACTTTTGAATCCTGCATGTTCTGTGTGTCTCTGTGAATATTGGCGCAGACACGCTGGTTTCATTTACCACACACACACTAGCCGCGTTTCCATTACCCTTCAAATTGCGCAAATTGAAATTGCGAATTGAAAATACGCCCAATTGAAACGTGTCAATTTCGCAAAAACTCCCATATATCGCAAAAAAGTTTTTACGCTCGCATGAGGTGGATTTTCAGGCAATTTGAAAAAGGAAATTTTCACAAAACTGCAATGGAAAGTTTTTACAGGTCACCTGGCGTACGTAAAAGTCGATCATTCTTTAAAGATGACGCAGACAGAAGGACAGAAGACGCTTCTTTATTAAACTCATAAAAGACAGAATTACAGGAATACTGGATTCTAAACAAAGAAATGCCACATTATCATGAAGACCTTGAAGCAGATATGAGGGAGAAACGCCCACAAACACCTCACACCGTGTCCTAACCAGCCGCGGCGGCGACACGCGATTAATCTATTTTAGAAACGGTTTCTATTTTTATGCGACGTCACGGCTGGAACAACAACACAAAACATGGCAATGAGAATCTCAGGTAGTGTTTATGTGCTTTATTTAATGTTAAAAGCGTGTAATGTGACTTTAAATATCATTTAGTGCTCCCAGCTTTGTCGTGCTAAATGCAACAAAGGATAATTCACCTCAGATCTTAAAATTAAACAAATTGAAACAAGAACGTTCAAACTGTGAACAAACAAGTATATTCTATGACAAAGTCAGTATGTATTTTTAGTAATATTTATGAATTTGATACTTATCCATTTCCTTGCGTGTGCCGTCAAGATACATCTCTGGTGCCTCGAGAGCCCGCCCACATGCTGTTCTGATTGGCTGTGGTTTTTGATTCATCTCGCAGTCGCGTCGCGTCTGGTGTGGACAGACATGTTGCTTGTCGCTGGAATCTTATCGCGTCGCGTGTAGTTAGGACACGGTGTCATACATGACGCTCACAAGTGTAAGGTGCTCTCCTTGCCCTTAATGCTTGGATAACACGCCTACGTCTCCGATTAAAAATAATGGCCAGTGGGATGGGATATACATAAACCCAACATACGTGGCATAATTTTTGGAGTGACTTACACTCACCTAAAGGATTATTAGGAACACCTGTTCAATTTCTCATTAATGCAATTATCTAATCAACCAATCACATGGCAGTTGCTTCAATGCATTTAGGGGTGTGGTCCTGGTCAAGACAATCTCCTGAACTCCAAACTGAATGTCAGAATGGGAAAGAAAGGTGATTTAAGCAATTTTGAGCGTGGCATGGTTGTTGGTGCCAGACGGGCCGGTCTGAGTATTTCACAATCTGCTCAGTTACTGGGATTTTCACGCACAACCATTTCTAGAGTTTACAAAGAATGGTGTGAAAAGGGAAAAACATCCAGTATGCGGCAGTCCTGTGGGCGAAAATGCCTTGTTGATGCTAGAGGTCAGAGGAGAATGGGCCGACTGATTCAAGCTGATAGAAGAGCAACTTTGACTGAAATAACCACTCGTTACAACCGAGGTATGCAGCAAAGCATTTGTGAAGCCACAACACGCACAACCTTGAGGCGGATGGGCTACAACAGCAGAAGACCCCACCGGGTACCACTCATCTCCACTACAAATAGGAAAAAGAGGCTACAATTTGCACGAGCTCACCAAAATTGGACAGTTGAAGACTGGAAAAATGTTGCCTGGTCTGATGAGTCTGGATTTCTGTTGAGACATTCAGATGGTAGAGTCAGAATTTGGCGTAAACAGAATGAGAACATGGATCCATCATGCCTTGTTACCACTGTGCAGGCTGGTGGTGGTGGTGTAATGGTGTGGGGGATGTTTTCTTGGCACACTTTAGGCCCCTTAGTGCCAATTGGGCATTGTTTAAATGCCACGGCCTACCTGAGCATTGTTTCTGACCATGTCCATCCCTTTATGACCACCATGTACCCATCCTCTGATGGCTACTTCCAGCAGGATAATGCACCATGTCACAAAGCTCGAATCATTTCAAATTGGTTTCTTGAACATGACAATGAGTTCACTGTACTAAAATGGCCCCCACAGTCACCAGATCTCAACCCAATAGAGCATCTTTGGGATGTGGTGGAACGGGAGCTTCGTGCCCTGGATGTGCATCCCACAAATCTCCATCAACTGCAAGATGCTATCCTATCAATATGGGCCAACATTTCTAAAGAATGCTTTCAGCACCTTGTTGAATCAATGCCACGTAGAATTAAGGCAATTCTGAAGGCGAAAGGGGGTCAAACACAGTATTAGTATGGTGTTCCTAATAATCCTTTAGGTGAGTGTATATCACGAGAGGAAAAAAATAAGTTTTAGTCACATAACAGCGGTTAATGGAAACGCTGTCATTTCGCAATAGTTTTTTATCAACATTTAGAAAATATCGCAAAAGTTTTGCACAAATCTGTAATGGAAACCTGGCTATTGAAGCACGCGTGACGCTCGTGGTGTTTTCAGCCTCTGCCGCCTCACTATATGAGGACATGAATGATGAACTTCATCTCCAGAGCCGCTCTGAGAGTCACTTCATCAGCATTTACAGTTTCATTTGAGAAAAACTATCATCGTATCATAAACACAAAGAAACTCAAAGGTCTTCACGGCAACCCGTCAAAATAAAAGTTCAGTTTAACTTGAAACTGTGACAGAAATATATTACTGTTGTACAGTAAAATTTAGCCACATCTCAATGTAGTAATAATACTAACACTAATAATAATAATAATAAATTATTATTAAAACTTTATTTTTTTGTGCAGCACTTTGTTTGACAAAAAAAGTTTATGAATGATGAACAAGTTGTTTTATGTCTTCATTTGATTGCCTGAAAAATTTAAATACACAAAACATAATTTCTGGAATAAAAATAAATAAATTCTTAGAAATAATTTTTTTTTTAATTAATACATTTTAGTTTAAAATTTTGATTATTACAATTTAATTAAACCATTAAAATGGAATCCAGAAAACTAAACAGAATTTGGTAAAAAAATAAATAAAACTGAAATAAAATAAAACGTATTTCATAGGGCCCTAAACATGTAATTTCATGTTAAACTTTTAATAATTTGTTGTTAAATTGTATAGGTTTTTTCGATTTTCGATTACTAAAATTAAAAAACTGAATCCAGAAAAATGAAAACAGATTTCATAGTAAATTATATGGTAACACTTTACAATAAGGTTTCACTTGTTAACATTAGTTAACATTAACTAATAATGAACAATAATTCTACATTTATTACTTGCAGATCAAAAGTTGTGTCTGTTAACATTAGTTAATGCATTATGAAATATGAACATTTTTATGACCTATAATTAAATAAATGCTGCAAAAATATATTGCTCTTTGTTAGGTAATGCATTAAATAATGTAAAAAAAATGACACTTTATTGTAAATGTTACCAATGAAACAATTTGATTGCACAAAATAAAGTGCGTTACAATGATTCTAAAAGCGATTTTAGCTGCTTGCTATAAAAACCCACGATAGATGCTTGTGTCCAAAGCGTTGGCTTATAAGTAGGAGAGGTTTTGTAATGATTTTTGTAATGCAGAATCATGTTTTTACCACTGTCAGACTGTGCTAATTTAGTGTTATGAGAAACAAATATCCTAATATTAGATGAATAACGAAGTATTTTACGGACTGAAACATTTGTCTGTGATAATCTACCGTTTCCCAGCAGAATAAGGACGAGCACAAAAGGTCACACAACCAATTATCACTTTATGTAAAGCAGAATAAAATAGAGAAAGATGAATGGAGAGAGAAACGAACGCGGGGTACAGAAAGTGATAGAAGACTTAGAGAGACAACAAAGAGAAATGAAGTGAGATAAAATATCAATAACTCTACAGTCATTTTACAATCATATTAGTTGAGAAGGGCCTAAAACAGTCGGTGTTTGGAACCTATTTCACTTCTGTAATGTGGTCTATTTATGATTGAAATGGGACATTCAACATAAAAAAAAAGTAGGGCAGAACTTGATTCACCTAATGTGAATTGATTGGACTTCTGAATGGTCTTGAAGTTGCATTGGACTATTTTTTACAATCTGGTCTCATTGGAAAAACGTACCTAAACTCAAAATACGTACACATCACTGCAGTTTCCAACAGAAATGAACACTAAACAGCGAGCACTTTTTATCGTTTTCATACACACTTATGATTACAGGGGCAGATTATGGATCAATGACTTTAACACTATAACAAGATAGCAGAAACAAGAGCAGGGACACGTTTGTGTGTATTTTGTTTTGTGATGAGTAGAGATGAGTAGAGAGTCTCCACAACAGCGTTAAGAGAAGCGCTCGCCTGTGCAACGAACGCTCAGCATGATTTCAAAAGCAACACATTCCAGCGCTAGAACGCCTCTTATTTAACAAACAAACAAAAAGAATATTCTGCTAGTCAACTGGAGATGTTTCCTATGTATTAGATAGGTACATCCATGCTGTGACATGTTTCAAAAAGTAGTGGGGACAATATCGACCCTGGCAAAAAGTGGTGGGGACATGTCTCATCTGTCCCACCCGCCATTTATGCCTGTGCATACACGTGGCTAATGAGACCTATTACATTTAAACTTTTCTAGAAAAAGGTATGCTTTTCGAAACAATATGAAACCAACATGAACTTTTTTGAGTTTTATAAGATTCTTTCTTTTATCATAGACACTCTTAAATGTCATTGACCCAATTGACCCTTCGCAAAGACCCACCCCCCGTAGTTACTGTTGCTATATCGGACAAGCCATGGCACTCACGCCACACATCATGTTCGCACGCAGTGGAAAACGCATTGTGGAGCAAAAAGGACACAAACAAACGCGCCGACAGACGAGACAGAGCAGGTTATTTTTGATGTAAACAGTCTCAAGTTGTAATTTTTTAAGAAATTCAAACAAAAAATACAGTTTTGTGGCTCTTTAATGTGTCGTGACAGATCACTGTAGCGCCTCAGTTCAAACGGCGTGTGAACTAATCATTTCTTCCTACTAGTTAATTTATAGCACCAACTAAACATGAATGAACATCAGAAGGTATGTTGTTACAACCGCGGAAAGACGCACAATTTTTCAAGTTCAAGTCCACCAACGTTAATCTACTAACTCTCGTGACTGCTTTGTCAGACAAAATGGCGGATTCTGCGTTTTGATTGGTCAGATCGCCTGTCAATCAAACTCCAGACAAAGGGTGAATTGGTAGAGTTTGTTGGTTCATGGCTTGAAATGTGACCCGTGCTGGTAAAAGGAGTCTGAATGCGCACGGGATAGTTTCGAGCTACAGCAAAACAAGTGAAAAATGTTGATTTTGAGGTTTTCACAAAAATCTGTTCATTAAGCCCAAATCATACATCATTCTGAATGTCGTTTAATAGAGAATGTGAATAACAATAACAATAATATTTTTTTAGAATTTGCTCATTGTGACTCATTTTGCAGGCACGGGTCAAAAAATTTATTTTGAGATTGGTCGGTGTACATGTAGGTCAGATATTCTCTTCCTGTGTAAAGTGGGCGGTTCTTGGCTTAAATAAGCTACAGTGTGGATCAGACATTATGCTGATAGTCAAAAGTCTGGCTACACTAGACTACTCTTGTGCCAGCTCTGTTTTTGTCAGCTACAATCGACAGGGTTTCCGCGCAATTTAAGGATGTCTTAAAAATGTCTTAAATTGGATCAGAAAGTCTTAAATTCAATATCATGGCATTAAATTAGGGCCCTATGACTTCTGCGATGCAGAAAACTTGGACGGAACCACAGAATCCATTCATAAAAATTGAATTTACTGTATAATGCGGAATTTGTCAAATTTTGGATGAATAAATCAAAAGTATATCACACTTAATGGGATAGTTCACCCAAAAGTTAAAATTGTGTCATCATTTACTCACCCTAATGTCGTTCCAAACCCGTAAAACTTTCATTCATCATATAAAGCGATCGAGCCTCTTCAGGAAATTTGGAATAAACAGCTCGATTCGTATGGATTCGTTTTAAGATCTCTTTATGAACTTTCTGAAGCATCAAAGTGGTAGTTGCTTAGATTGTCAACGAAGGGACAGAAATCTCTCAGATTTCATTCAAAATATTTTCATTTGTGCTCCGAAGATGAACGAAAGTCAGTAAAATTCAATTGAACCATTAAAGCAGAGTCCAGAATAATTAAAACAGAATAAACTATAAAACAAAAAGATAAATAAATCAGATTTCATAGGGCCCTAAATTTAATTGCAACATTCAATTGCATGCACTGCCAAAAAATTATGTTCTTCTTTTCCAGTACAAATTTAAAACATCATAAGATCAAGATACATTTAATGTTGAAAATGATGATGAAATTAAGTCTTGGTTTCAAAATTGAGTGAGTTTATGCTTAAAACAGGAACGAATATCTGTCATATTGAAAATTTATGAAAATAACTTGCATTTGAATTAAGTTGATTTTTATGAACCCTATTTATTCCTTACATTTTCTTTAATTGGTCTTAAAACCTGCAGAAACCCTGATCGACTAAATTGAGAAGTTCCCTGTGTTCTGGTTTCCTGAGTCTTGGAGAGCAGCTTCTATCAGTTGTAGACGACTCTTTTAAAGTGCCACGAAAGATTATATAACAATGAGTTCAGTAATGAAGCGTGCCCATAGCCTGCGGCCTTACACCCCCTCCTGATTGGTGGAGGATGTAAGAAGCTATCCAGCGTCCTCTCATGACCGCGAGCCATGGCATGAGCCCTCACTCTCACTGTGGTTTCACTCTCACAGCACTCCGTCAGCTAGAGGACACCACTCTGTCACACTATCAGATCTGACACCCCTCATTCTCACCCCCCACTCGCCCTCACGTACAGCTTAACATTACACGCCCTGTCCACCCCATGCTAACGCCTCCCTCCTGTTTGACTTCCACAGCCCTGACGAAGACTCCTGCCAGAAGTTTGTCCCGTTCATTGGGGTGAGAAACGCTTTTTCTCTTTCATTTTCTCTCTAAAGATGGAAATATACTTGGTTGTCCCATTATAAAAGCAATTTCCTATATTTTAATAATTAAATATTGAATTAACTCTAAATATACTGTATATTTAAATTAGTAACTCATTTAAACGGCCTAAAAACAATGTTTAGCACAACCCTGGTATTCTGTGTTTTTCCCTCATTACACAAAATGGGAAATTCCAAGCAAATAATCAGTTTTCTCAACCATTAAACCCTGTTACCAAAGTTATTGTAAAACTGTTTTAACCCTCTGGTGAAAAATTGTACGTTTTGTTTTTTTTTCTCTCATTTTTTACTTCATCGGAATGGTACGAAACTTGGTAGGTTTTGGCACTTGCACACAAAAAAATCATGGACATGATTTGAAAAGGTTAAATGGTCCTGAAAAAAATAGTCACACTTGTACTCCTCACGATCAAAAATTAGCGCATTGGAAATGAATGGGAGATGAATTTCACCTAGTGGAAGCGTTTGGTACCGCACACAAACACAATCTGACTGAAAGCTCATTTATTGAGATATCAACCTCAAATTTGGAACACAACTTGTTTAGATGTATTAGATTAATTTAGATTTGTTTAGATTGTTTAGACTTGTTTTCTTGCTGTTTTAGAGTAAAACGTGTTTTTTAAAATATATATATTTCATATAAACTTTGAAAATAGTATTTTTGTGCATTTTCATAACAATAAACAACATAAAATTCTGTAACTGTAACTTCAGCAATAATCTGCCTAAAGTGTCTTCTTTAAAACGAGACCAAACTTCAGTCTGTGCTCTAAAAGCTTTCAAGATTTACCACAGTTTAAGTTGGAAATTTCATTTTCAGGTCTTTGCTCAAAAAGTGAATAAATGGATTATAACTACAGCATAAATATCATGTAGTACCATAAAATCCCCTAAAAATACAAAATCTTACATAAAAAACATTATCGAACTAAAATATAGTACATTCATGTCATTGAAATAAAAAAATGTCATTTTTCAGACCAGAGGGTCACCTACTTTCATAAAATGTTGTTTATTCATAGTTTATTGCAGGAAAATAATGGAATCACTCACATTTGCATTCAGAGATTAACATTTTGGTAACAGGGTTGCAAAAAATCGCAAAAAAATATAAATATAACATAAAACAGCTCTTATAATGATCCATTTTGACCTCCTGAGGTCAGTGAACAACATCTTCACTTCTTTTTGCTTAGTTGGAAAGAAAAAACAAGACTTTAATTTTAAGTTAAAGTTTCAGGATTTTTATTCACCAAATTTGTGGAATATGTACAGCAGATTATGTACTGATTACTGCATATTGTATACTAAAATATATGAAACTGCAATGTGTAAGGGATAATGTACACCCAGCTGGTTGTTATCGCAGAATAACATACCGCTGGAATGCGTGATTGACCAATCAGAAACAAGTATTCCACAGAGCCATGTTATAAGTAAAGGTAAATGTTTAAAACAATAGTGTGCTAACTTTTGCTTCTATTGGCAAGATATTTTGTGTTTTAACCCATTTGGTGTAAATTGTCTTTAAACAAACCACTATCAACTGTGATTTTTAACATCTTGTGCTTATCATTTGGCATTGGAAATGAAAGGCCAGGTCAAAAGCATTGCATTGTGGGATACAGTATTATGTACATTGCTGGCTGTATATTTTGGAGTTATTCTATGAATACTGAAAATACTGCAGAAATAATATAAGCAATAGTATGCTGTTCCAAATGTAACTAACTTAAGTAAATTCAGGATTTGGTTGTGTTTTCATTTTAGTTGGTGAAAGTGGGAATTGTGGAGCACAGCTTATCCACATCAGGTAGGACTTACATTTAGCCAAGAAAGAACAATAAAAACAATAACAGCAGTGAAATATGACTGATGTGTGTGTGTTCTGGCAGTGGACTCTGATGATGTAGTGATGGTGGGCAGTGTGAACCTGCTCTCCTCACCTCCAGCACAGACGGGAACGCCGTACGGGAAAGACATGACCTCCACCCCTCCGTCATCCCCCTCTGTTTCTGCCAGTCTCTCTGGAGCAGGGTACGAGAAACTATGCATTGCAAATGTAGCGCAAATGCTTAGGAATCCTGATCATTGTCTCAATTTGGACTCAATTTGAATGGTTAAATAAAATTTTTGTAATCAAAAAGCATGTCTAATTAATTTAAATCATCAAAGGTATTAAAAGTTTTACATGAAATTACATGTATAAAATTACATGTTTGAAATCGTCTCGGTTATGTATGGTAACCCTCGTTCCCTGAAGGAGGGAACGGAGACGTACGTTGGACGTCACCGACGAATTGGGATCACTTCAGGGAGCCCCTATCAGCTTCGAGATATAGAGAACCGGCCAATGACTATTGCCGTGCGAGATTTGCATCTCACGCTCCGCCCTGCAGCGCGGGTATAAAGCGGAAGCGAATGCAGCGCACTGTTGTTTTTCACTGAGGAGCCGAACTAGTGGTCTCGGTTCCCTCCTTCAGGGAACGAGGGTTACCGTACGTAACCGAGACGTTCCCTTTCAGTCGGTCACGTTCGACGTACGTCAGACGTCACCGACGAATTGGGATCCCTTTGGAAAATGCCACAGTTACTACCACTTCCAGCGGCCAGCGAGAGCCCCTCAGACCCTGTCTGTTCCGGGCGGGAAATTCATGCAGGGAGAGTCACACTGCTGTTCCGCAAGACCCACTCAGCAGACTATTGGATAACGCTGGGAAAGCGTGCCCGGAGGGACGCTGCGGAAGCCACATCATGCCCGGAGGAAGTTACCATGTATAGAATACACGTATGATCTGGCCGTGGGCAGTGCAACATACGGAAGTCCCAGGGGTTGTCCCGGCCAAGCAGGCGGAGAACAACACCTGACTAAGACGGCAGAAGAGCTCTGCCGAGGGAAAGACACGGGCTCGCCGTAGGGAGACATACCGTGGAAGAATACACATATGGGACCGCCGTGGGGGTCACAACATACGGAACCCAGCCTAACACAAGTTCCACCAATGCATACGAGTGTTAGACCTGGCGTCGGACACTCCGCCACATCCGACTTCCGCGGGTTGCGGAGGACTCAACAGGGTTTGCCGTTTCTGGGGAACTCGACTGGAGCATATAAGCGCACGTATCCGTTCCATGGGGAAGGGAATGGCGCAGCAAGCCGACACTTAGAATGGGCACTTCAGTGTTACTGACTATGGGATCCGAGCAAACACAAAGATACCGGCTCTACACGGAGGCTATAGAATCTAGTGAACGTGTTAGGTGTTGCCCAGCCCGCAGCTCTACAAATATCTGTCAGCGAGGCGCCACGAGCCAACGCCCAGGAAGAAGCTACACCCCTAGTGGAGTGGGCTCTTAACCCGAGCGGGCAGGGCATGTCTTGGGTTTCATACGCTAAGACAATGGCATCCACTATCCAGTGGGCCATCCTCTGCTTGGAGACAGCCTTTCCCTTCTGCTGGCCTCCATAACAGACGAAGAGCTGCTCTGAGGTCCTAAAACTTTGCGTTCTGTCCACGTAAGTCCGTAGGGTGCAGAATTTTTAACTCAGCTGACTGCAAAGGCTCAAAGGGCGCCCTCTGTAGTGCGGTTGGCACCAGAGTTAAGTCCCAAGAGGGTATAGAGGGAGGGCGAGGCGGATTTAGTCTCCTCGCCCCCCTCAGCAACCTGACGATCAGATCGTGCTTCCCTAGAGACTTACCACCTACCATGTCATGATTAGCGGCGATAGTGGCAACATAAACCTTAAGGGTGGAGGGAGACAGCCTTCGCTCCAACCTGTCTTGTAGGAAGGAAAGCACAGAACTGATCGAACATCTCCGGGGGTCTTCTCGGCGAGAAGAACACCAATCGATGAACAGGTTCCACTTAAACGCATAGAGGCGCCTCGTAGAGGGAGCTCTAGCGGAAGTGATGGTGCCCCAACACAGCCTGTGGTAGGTCACCTAGAACCTCTGCGTCCCGTCCAGGGACCAGACATGGCGTTTCCAGAGGTCCGGACGTGGGTGCCATAGGGTGCCCCGTCTCTGAGTCAGGAGGTCCTTCCTCAGAGGAATGGGCCAAGGAGGTGCTGTCGCGAGAAGCACTAGTTCCGGGAACCAAGTCCGGTTGGGCCAGTACGGAGCAACCAACAGGCCGCAGTGTTGTCCGTACGGACCAGAACGTGCTTGCTTAGTAGCGGCATTTTGAAGCGGCCCAGCGCAAGACGAACTGCTAACAACTCGAGGCAATTGATATGCCATTGCAGTTGAGGCCCCGTCCACAGACCCGAAACTGCAAGCCCAGCCGGTGGATAAGGCATCCGTGGAGACAACAGCATGCCTGGACACTTGTTCTAGGGGACCACCTGTCTCGGGAATCGGTCGTGTAGCCAGCGTTGAAGCGGTCTCATATGAAGCAATCGGAGGGGCGTTACTGCTGCTGCGGATGCCATATGCCCCAGGAGCCTCTGAAAATGTTTCAGTGGTACCGCTGTCCTGCATTTGAACGAATTCAAGCAGTTCAACACTGACTGGACACGCTCCTCTGTGAGGCGCGCTGTCAAGCCGTCCGAATCCAGCTCCATACCGAGAAAAGAGATCCTATGCGTGGGGCAGAGTTTGCTCTTTTCCCAGTTGACCCGAAGCCCCAACCGGCTGAGGTGACGGAGTACCATGTCCCTGTGTTCACACAACTGCTCTCGCGACTGGGCAAGGATCAGCCAGTCGTCGAGATAGATGAGGATGTGAACTCCACATGGGTGACAAGGCATGGGAGCGTCGGACACCGCCAAGCGCGCTCTCTTGGCACCCAGAGATTTAGGAAACTGCTCTTTTGTTGAAAATTTGGAGGAACAGAAATCAAAGGACAACAAAAGATTCTCCCCCGGCCCTCCTCCGGGGGAAGGAGTGGTGCTGCAGCCATCTCCTGAAGAGCAGTCTCCTCCATCTCTGGGTGGCCCGTCTTAGGGTCTCTTATGACGGCGCTTGCCACCTGGCTTGGCAGCGGCCTGAGCGGGCTGGACGTCCTTCCCACGGCCGGCTCCACACCGAAGCCCGGGTGGAGGCTGCTGCTGGGCTGGGGACGAAGCCCAGAAAGAAAGGCACTGGGGCGGGATGCTGAGAACCAGCGCAACCCGCCCCGAGAAACCAATCATCCAACCTAGAAGGTTCAGGATGTGGTGTAGGGTTCCACTCAAGCCCGACCTTTTCGGCGGCCCGGGAAAGCATAGTCATCAACTCAGGGTCCGATTCGACCGTTGCCACTCTCCCAGAGGGAGGCAGTACAGCCGAATCTTCATCCTCCGAGGACCGGAACTCCCCCCTCCAATGCAGCGATCGACATCTGCTCGTCCGCCGGAGCCCCGAAGGTCACCACTGGCCGCCCGTGGGCGGGAAACGGGGGAATCCAGGAACTGATACTTGTCGGTCTCCCTCATGTCGGCCAGGTTGAGCTAGAGATGCCGTTTCTGGACCACTAAGGTGGACATCGCCTGGCCAAGGGAACGGGCGGTGACTATTGTCGCCCTGAGGGCGAGGTCCCCCCTAATCCCTCACAAGCGGCGCTACCGGTACAGAGCTCCTCTGTACCGGTAGCGCCGCTTGTGAGGGATTAGGGGCCTGCGGAGGCTGGCTCGGCGGGTTTGCCCCAAACGTGATCCTCAGGTCACCCGGCCATCCCTCGAAGTAGGTCTATTCTGCTGGGCAGGAATAGCACTAGATCGAGGTATGGGTAGGGGGACTCCGCCTTCCCGAAGGTAGGTGAGTCTCGACCTAAGCGCCGTGATAGTCATGTTCCCGCAGTGGGAACATGAACTATCCACAAAAGCCGCCTCAGCGTGCTGAATGCCCAGACACGTGATACAGCGATTGCGACCGTCAGCAGGTGACAGGGAACGACTGCAGTGCTGAAGCACCCAGGGGAAGACGGCGGCAACACACAGGGGATAGTGCAGCCTGTGTGTGTACTCACTGTACACAAACGCCCTTTCCAACAAACAGCTCTTTGCTGTGAAAACAGCAGTTTGTTAAAGCAGCGGTGAGATTGCGGTCGCGCTGATCGTGCCTTTTCACCAGCACAAACGTTTCTCTCTCTCTCTCTCTAGTTCTCTGAAGAAAACACTCTTTTGCTGAGTAGTCTCTCGTTGCTTCCCGTTCGGCTCCGAAGTGAATGACAATAGTGCGCTGCATTCGCTTCCGCTTTATACCCGCGCTGCGGGGCCGAGCGCAACATGCAAATATTTCGAAGCTGATAGGGGCTCCCTGAAGTGATCCCCAATGTTTTTTCTCTCAAATTCCGTTTTACTTTTCTGGATTCCATTTTAAAGGTTTAATTAAATTGTAATAATCAAAAAGCATGTCTGAATAAAAAAAGCATGTATGAATTGAATTTTAATATTTTTCTTCAATTTTTTTTTTTTTTTTTTTTCCTTTTCTGTGTTGTGTATTTTGAATTTTTCTGGCAATCAAATGAAGGCATAAAACGTTAATTTAATTTATCTTTTAATCATAAATAAAAAAAATTGTCAAACAAAGTGCTACACAACAGAGCTTTACTGTTAAAGTTAAAACATGGATGGAAAATTGTGGTTAAAAAAAAACATTTTCATAATTTATTATAATTATTATTATTAGTAGTATTATAATTATTACTACATTGAGATGTGGCTAAATTCTACTGTACAACAGTAATATATTTCTGTCACAGTTTCAAGTTAAACTGAACTTTTATTTTGACGGGTTGCCATGAAGACCTTTGAGTTTCTTTGTGTTTATGATACGATGATAGTTTTTCTCAAATGAAACTGTAAATGCTGATGAAGTGACTCTCAGAGCGGCTCTGGAGATGAAGTTCATCATTCATGTCCTCATATAGTGAGGCGGCAGAGGCTGAAAATGAGCATGAATTAAAAAGCCAGTGAAAAAGCGTTTTTTTGTGTACATCCTCTATTTCACACACGTGTGTGTGTGCAGTTCTCCAGGCACCGGTGGCGAGGTGATGGGTCTTCAGGTGGATTACTGGACATTACAGGGTGCAGAGAAGAAGAAAGAGGGCGAGAAAAGAGACGTGGGGATTAAGAACACGCTGAAGAGTAACTTCCGCTCGCTGCAAGTTTCCCGAATCCCTAACGGAGGAGAGCCAACACCCCCTCCCGGCATGGCCATGACTGTTGTCATGAAGGAAAAGAACAAGAAAGGTGTGTTGTGTTGAGGGGGATTAGTTTGGCTCCCATGTGCTGTTGCTGTTGCTTCACGTCTGGTTTCCTTTCAATTCAGTGATTTTCCTGAGCAAGAAGCTGAAAGAGAAGGATGTGGACTCTAAGAGTCAGGTGATAGACAGCATCAGCAGACTCATCTGCACTGCTAAACACCAGCACACCATGCTGAAGGGTAAACCAACACACAAACACATGAAATTCAATGCACAGGAAGCCCCAGTAGTGTGATTTGTTGGTTGTACCTGACTGCCACCCTGTGGTCACTTGTGTAATACCTTATAGTAACCACAGTCTTAACTGTGACTTCAATAATAAAACCATGCATGGCTTCTCATTACTATGATTGGATGTCACAATAGTTTCTATGAAATAAACAGTGGTGATTTAAAATAGCACCGTTCAAAAGTTTAGACATTAATACTTCTAAGAATCAAAAGTGACACTTAAGACTCTTATAATGTTACAAAATATTTCTGTTTCTAATAAATGATGTTTAACTTTCCATAGATTAATGAATCCTTTTAAAAATGTATCACAGTTTCGCAAAAATATGAAGCAGCACAACTGTGTTTAACATTGGTAATAATCAGAAATGTTTACTGAGCAAATCCTCATATTATAATGATTTCTGAAGGATCATGTGACACTGAAGACTGTTGTGAGTTATAAAGTCAGAATTGTGTGATATAAAGTCAGAATTGTGTGATATAAAGTCAGAATTATGAGTTATAAAGTCAGAATTATGAGTTATAAAGTCAGAATTTTGTGATATAAAGTCAGAATTGTGTGATATAAAGTCAGAATTATGAGATATAAAGTCAGAATTGTGTGATATAAAGTCAGAATTATGAGATGTAAAGTCAGAATTGTGAGATGTAAAGTCAGAATTGTGAGATATAAAGTCAGAATTGAGAGATATAAAGTCAGAATTGAGAGATATAAAGTCAGAATTGTGTGATATAAAGTCAGAATTGTGAGATATAAAGTCAGAATTGTGAGATATAAAGTCAGAATTGTGTGATATAAAGTCAGAATTGTGTGATATAAAGTCAGAATTATGAGATATAAAGTCAGAATTGAGAGATATAAAGTCAGAATTGTGTGATATAAAGTCAGAATTGAGAGATATAAAGTCAGAATTAAGAGATATAAAGTCAGAATTGTGAGATATAAAGTCAGAATTATGAGATATAAAGTCAGAATTGTGTGATATAAAGTCAGAATTATGAGATATAAAGTCAGAATTGTGTGATATAAAGTCAGAATTGTGAGATATAAAGTCAGAATTGTGTGATATAAAGTCAGAATTGTGAGATATAGTCAGAATTGTGAGATATAAAGTCAGAATTGTGTGATATAAAGTCAGAATTGAGAGATATAAAGTCAGAATTAAGAGATATAGTCAGAATTGTGTGATATAAAGTCAGAATTATGAGATATAAAGTCAGAATTGAGAGATATAAAGTCAGAATTGTGTGATATAAAGTCAGAATTGAGAGATATAAAGTCAGAATTGTGTGATATAAAGTCAGAATTGAGAGATATAAAGTCAGAATTAAGAGATATAAAGTCAGAATTGTGAGATATAAAGTCAGAATTATGAGATATAAAGTCAGAATTGTGTGATATAAAGTCAGAATTGAGAGATATAAAGTCAGAATTATGAGATATAAAGTCAGAATTGAGAGATATAAAGTCAGAATTGTGAGATATAAAGTCAGAATTGTGAGATATAAAGTCAGAATTGTGTGATATAAAGTCAGAATTGAGAGATATAAAGTCAGAATTGTGTGATATAAAGTCAGAATTGTGTGATATAAAGTCAGAATTGAGAGATATAAAGTCAGAATTGTGTGATATAAAGTCAGAATTGTGAGATATAAAGTCAGAATTGTGAGATATAAAGTCTGAATTATGAGATATAAAGTCAGAATTGTGTGATATAAAGTCAGAATTGTGAGATATAAAGTCAGAATTAAGAGATATTAAGTCAGAATTGTGAGATATAGTCAGAATTGTGTGATATAAAGTCAGAATTGTGTGATATAAAGTCAGAATTGTGAGATATAGTCAGAATTGTGTGATATAAAGTCAGAATTGTGTGATATAAAGTCAGAATTGAGAGATATAAAGTCAGAATTAAGAGATATAGTCAGAATTGTGTGATATAAAGTCAGAATTGTGTGATATAAAGTCAGAATTGAGAGATATAAAGTCAGAATTGTGTGATATAAAGTCAGAATTAAGAGATATAAAGTCAGAATTGTGAGATATAAAGTCTGGATTGTGAGATATAAAGTCATAATTATGAGATATAAAGTCAGAATTATGAGATATAAAGTCAGAATTGTGAGATATAAAGTCAGAATTGTGTGATATAAAGTCAGAATTGTGAGATATAAAGTCAGAATTGTGTGATATAAAGTCAGAATTGTGAGATATAAAGTCAGAATTGTGTGATATAAAGTCAGAATTGAGAGATATAAAGTCAGAATTGTGTGATATAAAGTCAGAATTATGAGATATAAAGTCAGAATTGTGTGATATAAAGTCAGAATTATGAGATATAAAGTCAGAATTGTGTGATATAAAGTCAGAATTGAGAGATATAAAGTCAGAATTGTGTGATATAAAGTCAGAATTGTGAGATATAAAGTCAGAATTGTGAGATATAAAGTCAGAATTGTGTGATATAAAGTCAGAATTGAGAGATATAAAGTCAGAATTGTGTGATATAAAGTCAGAATTGTGTGATATAAAGTCAGAATTGAGAGATATAAAGTCAGAATTGTGAGATATAAAGTCAGAATTGTGAGATATAAAGTCAGAATTGTGAGATATAAAGTCAGAATTGTGAGATATAAAGTCAGAATTGAGAGATATAAAGTCAGAATTGAGAGATATAAAGTCAGAATTGAGAGATATAAAGTCAGAATTGTGAGATATAAAGTCAGAATTGTGTGATATAAAGTCAGAATTGTGAGATATAAAGTCAGAATTGTGTGATATAAAGTCAGAATTGAGAGATATAAAGTCAGAATTGTGTGATATAAAGTCAGAATTATGAGATATAAAGTCAGAATTGTGTGATATAAAGTCAGAATTATGAGATATAAAGTCAGAATTGTGTGATATAAAGTCAGAATTGAGAGATATAAAGTCAGAATTGTGTGATATAAAGTCAGAATTGTGAGATATAGTCAGAATTGTGTGATATAAAGTCAGAATTGAGAGATATAAAGTCAGAATTGTGAGATATAAAGTCAGAATTGTGTGATATAAAGTCTGGATTGTGAGATATAAAGTCAGAATTGTGTGATATAAAGTCAGAATTGTGAGATATAAAGTCAGAATTGTGAGATATAAAGTCAGAATTGAGAGATATAAAGTCAGAATTGTGAGATATAAAGTCAGAATTGTGTGATATAAAGTCAGAATTGTGAGATATAAAGTCAGAATTGTGTGATATAAAGTCATAATTATGAGATATAAAGTCAGAATTGAGAGATATAAAGTCAGAATTGTGTGATATAAAGTCAGAATTGAGAGATATAAAGTCAGAATTGTGAGATATAAAGTCAGAATTATGAGATATAAAGTCAGAATTGAGAGATATAAAGTCAGAATTGTGAGATATAAAGTCTGAATTGTGAGATATAAAGTCAGAATTGAGAGATATAAAGTCAGAATTATGAGATATAAAGTCAGAATTGAGAGATATAAAGTCAGAATTGAGAGATATAAAGTCAGAATTGTGTGATATAAAGTCAGAATTATGAGATATAAAGTCAGAATTGTGAGATATAAAGTCAGAATTGAGAGATATAAAGTCAGAATTGAGAGATATAAAGTCAGAATTGTGTGATATAAAGTCAGAATTGTGTGATATAAAGTCAGAATTATTAGATATAAAGTCAGAATTGTGAGATATAAAGTCAGAATTGTGTGATATAAAGTCAGAATTGTGAGATATAAAGTCAGAATTGAGAGATATAAAGTCAGAATTAAGAGATATAAAGTCAGAATTGTGAGATATAAAGTCAGAATTGTGAGATATAAAGTCAGAATTATGAGATATAAAGTCTGAATTGTGTGATATAAAGTCAGAATTATGAGATATAAAGTCAGAATTGTGAGATATAAAGTCAGAATTATGAGATATAAAGTCAGAATTGTGTGATATAAAGTCAGAATTGTGTGATATAAAGTCAGAATTATGAGATATAAAGTCAGAATTGAGAGATATAAAGTCAGAATTGTGAGATATAAAGTCAGAATTGTGAGATATAAAGTCAGAATTGTGTGATATAAAGTCAGAATTGAGAGATATAAAGTCAGAATTGTGTGATATAAAGTCAGAATTGAGAGATATAAAGTCAGAATTGAGAGATATAAAGTCAGAATTGTGTGATATAAAGTCAGAATTGTGAGATATAAAGTCAGAATTGTGTGATATAAAGTCAGAATTATGAGATATAAAGTCAGAATTGTGTGATATAAAGTCAGAATTGTGAGATATAGTCAGAATTGTGAGATATAAAGTCAGAATTGTGTGATATAAAGTCAGAATTGAGAGATATAAAGTCAGAATTAAGAGATATAGTCAGAATTGTGTGATATAAAGTCAGAATTGAGAGATATAAAGTCAGAATTAAGAGATATAAAGTCAGAATTGAGAGATATAAAGTCAGAATTAAGAGATATAAAGTCAGAATTGTGAGATATAAAGTCAGAATTATGAGATATAAAGTCAGAATTGTGTGATATAAAGTCAGAATTATGAGATATAAAGTCAGAATTGTGTGATATAAAGTCAGAATTGAGAGATATAAAGTCAGAATTGTGTGATATAAAGTCAGAATTGTGAGATATAAAGTCAGAATTGTGTGATATAAAGTCAGAATTGAGAGATATAAAGTCAGAATTGTGTGATATAAAGTCAGAATTATGAGATATAAAGTCAGAATTGTGTGATATAAAGTCAGAATTATGAGATATAAAGTCAGAATTGTGTGATATAAAGTCAGAATTGTGTGATATAAAGTCTGGATTGTGAGATATAAAGTCAGAATTGTGTGATATAAAGTCAGAATTGTGAGATATAAAGTCAGAATTGTGAGATATAAAGTCAGAATTGTGTGATATAAAGTCAGAATTATGAGATATAAAGTCAGAATTGTGAGATATAAAGTCAGAATTGAGAGATATAAAGTCAGAATTGAGAGATATAAAGTCAGAATTGAGAGATATAAAGTCAGAATTGTGTGATATAAAGTCTGGATTGTGAGATATAAAGTCAGAATTGTGTGATATAAAGTCAGAATTGTGAGATATAAAGTCAGAATTGTGTGATATAAAGTCAGAATTATGAGATATAAAGTCAGAATTATGAGATATAAAGTCAGAATTGTGAGATATAAAGTCAGAATTGAAAAAAACTTCCATAGATTTGTGAGCTGGAATTCTGTATAGGATATTTTAGAGATTTTGAGCTGATTTGGTATCAGGTATAATTGTGTTATTTCTAACAGCAGTCATTTAATTGTGTTTTTTCTCCTCTGCAGTGTCCATTGATGGCGTAGAGTGGCACGACGTGAAGTTTTTCCAGCTGGCCGCGCAGTGGCCGACTCACGTGAAACACTTCCCTGTAGGAATCTTCGGCTACAGCAAGACTGTGTGACCTAGTAGTGCCATTCCGGAACCTTCTCCGGCACAAGGGGAATTCACGGATGGGGGGATCAAACAGACAAATGGATTTTCCTGTGGAAATGGTCAATTTGAAAGCCTGTGTCCTTGACAGAAATGTTGTTTGTGATGTTACTTGTCATTTTTGTTGCTTTGGCAGTGAAAGGAAAATTGGTGTGTTTGAAACAAACGCTGTCTATTATGTTCAGATAAGCAGCACATGTTGTGGTAGGAATCGTACCGGCACGTACGGCAGCTTCAGTTTGCACTTTGTTGGGTTATAGTTTGATATTATTTCTGTGAAATTATCCGTGTTGATAATTGTTCTATGTACAATATTATAGGGTGGGATTTATGAAGTGAGCTTGATTGAAATTGTATTCATAAAGTTTGTTTGTGTGGAGTTTGTTAATGGTGTGTTTATATTTACAAGTGGGAGATGTTAAAGGAATAGTTCGCCCAAAAGTTCTTGTTGAACTTCAAAAGTCACATAAGAGATTTGTGTGAGGAACAGATCTATGTAGCTCTTAAATGTCAGTTTTCAATGTCTTTGGGTTGAACTGTTCAAATGGGAGGGGTTTGAGTGGAAGTGGGAGGGGCTACATGACAGGTGGGGGGAGTTAAGTTGCTGTTTGTTGAATGATTTTAGCATAGCTGTGAATTCTAAAGGGCACATCCTTTAAATTTAGTACACTTTTATGTTAAGAAAAGTGAGTTTGGTTGTATTTAATACAGTACTTTATAATTTCATTACCTGGATGAATATCAGAGGCATGTTGAGGGGGAAGGGAACACATGTGGACGAGTGTGGTGCTTTGTTTTTTTTGACATGAAGAGGGCAGCTTGTGTGGGTTTAATCTAAAGGGAGATCTTAAAATGTTAAATGCTTTAAAAAGCCCTTTAAATAGTTATATTCCCCCTCTGTGTGGGGCTATGAGCAGATATTTTCACTTTTTACTCTTTTTACATTTCTACCTGCCATCTCTGATCATTCACAGTGACCGTGTTACCACTAGTCTGAGTGTTTTTGGAAAGCTGTCTTTGTGTGTTGAATACAGGGTCCGGTTACTGCCAGCTAATAAGGGCTCGTACTGAAAGATTGTTGGGATGATTAAATTTAGGCCATCCACTCCAGCATTTTTGTAACTTCTGTGGTGGATCTGTTTATGTTTGTTCACTCTTCAAAAGTCCCTTTACAAAAATTGCCCGTTTGTAAATACTGAGAGAGTGATAGCAGCTTTACGTGTGTGTGTGTGTGTGTGTGTGTTTTCAGTATTCATTTCAGGGGGAGTTTGCTCTTACGGCTTGTGGCGTTATTTTACAGCTAAGCGCAGCTGCGATATAGTTACATTGTGCATAAAATAGACGTTTTTTCATGCCTTTCATGAGTAGAACTGTTACTGTTCTTTTCATTGTATGTTTTAGCCTACTTTTGTACTGGTTTTGTTTTTGAGGTGGGCTGCTGGGGTTTGGTCAACCATTTTAGGCCTCTGGTTGTTTTTAAGCACTACTTTTAGGGCAACATGAGGAGCTTTTTTTCTTTTTTTTATCTGTAAAACTGAGAGAAAACACTAATATTTGATCTGTCTGTTTTAAATAAAACTGCAGACATTTGCACAAAGCTTATTTTTAAGTTTGACAGTATTGATTCTGAATGAACCACTGAGGAAAGCTTCTCTTCTCTGTAACGCATGTACATAAACGTACAGTATACTGCCATTTCATATCCTTTATACTGGTTTGAATTGTCATACAAATACTAAAATGATTTTAACCATGGCTGCATTGTGATTTTTTTTAACATTTACTATTAGTATTTGTTTTTCTATTTCCCTTTTTAAAGGAGTTGGACTCTTTTATAGACTTTTTTGTTTTGTTTTGTTTTAGACATTAACATGTAAATGAAAATAAGAAAGTGGACCAGTGTGTTCTGGTTGTTTTTTCCAGTATTTGATAAATACTTACTGGAGGATTGTTCAAATAAATGACAAATAATAAAAAATATGTTTGTGTTTTATTATATGTGTGGTGGTAGTAGTCATCTGAGACAGAAGACTATCATTAAATGAGCCAAATGGTAAAGTCAGATCCTTTTATATTTAAATATATTATTAATGGTAGAAAATCGTTACAATAATCGTACATTATTGAGCCTTTGGTAAGTGTTATGTTAACGGGATATTCTCTAGTGTTAGCATCGCTGTTCTTCGTGTACTTTCAATGTGATAAATTCTGTGTTTAAGGGGTCATGAACATCAAAAACATCATAATGAATAAGTAATAGGCTATTTTCTACCCTGGTTTTGAGCCTCTCTCCTGGAACGCTCTGTTTTTATGGGTGTGCCGCACTGAAGACTTGGAAGTAAACGCCCACTGCTATGATTGGATAAGCTTTGCATATTTAATGAGCTCCGGCTCCCCCTTGAGTACAGATTCGCCCACAGGGCTCGCAAAATGTCTTTATCAAACAAACACAATGATTTATCTCTCATCCACCCGCAATTAATTGGAATGTTATTTTTTATTACTTGGCCCGTCCAATCGGTGGATATAACCGCAAACCATGCATCACTAACACACACACACACAAGCCTCACTGCAGAGTCAGACAAATCAGCATGATCAAAACTTCCGCGATTGTATTTTTCCTTCAAATATCAAGTCAAGAGAGTGAACAACGCACCTCAAGAAAGGAATGTTATTTCACTATTTAAGATAGCCCGTTGGGCAGGCTGGTGATACGTTTTGGTAGCCCGTCTGGAAAACATAGCCCCGGGACATTGGGCTTTGCGAGCCCTGGCCCATAACGTTACTTGTCTGAGTATGATCACGAATCGCAGCACAATGAACCAACAACACCTCAAATAAAGGATTCTCCAGCCTGTGACAGCATGCTAATGTTCAGTTAGACACGTACACATAATCAATAGATATTAAACGATCTGTAACAATGCAATACTATCACATATAAAAAACTTTTTTACTTACATAAGTGTGTTGCTTCATTCATTCATGTAATCTCATCCTGTCTGCAAATCCAGTCTCTTGTTCACAAACGAATCCCTGGTGAAATGAAGGAACAAACGCGTAAGTCTGCTTCTCCACGTGAGCTGGATATTCATTAAAAATAAAGTTCATCCATGCATTCGTAATATTGGAATCCGAATTAAGCTTATGCAGCATGTTTATTGCTTGAAAGTTCGATCCGGTTTAGCTCCACGTAGGCCTATGTTATTTATCTATAACATGCCATGCACAAATCGGTGGGCGGAGCTACAGAATCAGGCGCTCTTCTTCTTCTGTTGAGGCGGCGTTTCACCACACGATGACGTCAAGGGTTGGCACATTCTGAGATCTCTCGTTTGCTATAGGCCTGGTGTCAATAAAAGATTTTCTTTGACTAACAAGGACGTTTTCAGCTCCGAAACTTACAGTATATACTTACATCACGATGAACTTTTATATATCAACGGCTGAATGAAAAGTTGATTTCTCATTTCATGACCCCTTTAAATTCGATGTGGATCAACATGGCGGTCTCTGATTGTTTTTGACGTTTAGTGAAACACCGCGAGACAAATGTTAAAATACATTGAGGGAGGCGACGTGCACCATAATTGAAATAATAGTAATAAAACTATCACATGTTGAAAGGGTATATGATAATGATCATGTTAGTTGATATAACGCGCAATGAATTTGCAATTTAGTCTAGAGGATCTGTTGTCATCACGGAAATTCATAAATTTTCCCCGAAATACATAAGTACATAAATTGTTTTATGCACAATGCATATCTGATATGAATAAAACATTTAGGCTATTTAAATTATAATTGAAAGCATTATTATTGCAGCTTCCATAGATATCAGTGTATGGAATTTAAATGTCTTTTTATATAGGCTAGTAATTCATTTAAATGTGCATTTAAATCTCTGAAACCTCAAATAAACATTATTTGGTTGAAAAGTGATATATGAATTTGTGATTATGAAAAGCGAGCACGTCATCTCTGGCTCAGCGCCAGCCAAAGCGCAGAAGCACGTTTGAATTTATCAGTATAATAGACAGGACTTTATTTGATGATCAGGAAAATTAGATGAATTATTAAAAAGATTATTAAAATGAATACGTATGGATAATAGTTAGTGACAGTAACAGTTCAGTTTATTCCCCTCACACTGACATGGATGTTTACAGAGCTGAGGTCACCTTTCTTTAATTCCAAAGAGAGAGACAGACTTTTGTCTTTATTATTTTGTGCTGTATTATTTGGTTAATGTGTTTTTTCTGGTTCAAAAGGTAGCAAAAAATAACACTCTAAAATCTAAAGAGTGTTAGCGATGTGATTTTATACAATGTTGTGAAATTAATGCATAATAATCATGAAACCGTGAGTATTTATCAGACTATAATCGTACCAACAAAATCTATAATTGTTGCATCCCTAGAGTGGACTGGGAAATTTCGCTCTCTGGAACGGATTCGGGAATTTTACTCACTGGAGCGAACTCGGGAAGATCACTCACTGGAAGCATTGTGACCGTTGGAATTGGCAATGCTGTTATCCTTGAAGTGAGTGTTTCTCACTGGAACGGACTCAGGAACATTACTTACTGGAGCAGACTCAGGAATGCTACTCACTGGAATGGACTGGGAATTCTCTCAATGGAACGGACGTGGGAACATGGACTCAGGAATTTTACTCACTGGCACAGACACATCCGCTATGGTGACAGTGAACTGGGATCCAATGCTGGCCAGCACCCACTCCAAGAAGTCTGCAAATTCAGAGAGGGCCATCAACAGGCAGGCGTGTCCTCGTCTGCTCACTTCAAAGAGCGGTCAGGAAGCAATGTCAGGCACGCCAACTGTAAAAACAAAATCCCTCATGTGGTCCTCGAGGGTTCTGCCTTGTTATTCTAAGCAGAGTAGTTGGACTGCTGGCAAGTCCATACCTCAGTCTTTGATAGGTCCTTTCTTCTGTCACATGTTGAAAGGGTAGAGAGCTTACAAAGATGAATAAACTAGGAAATCCAACTTACTCAGGGAAATGCAGGGAGACAGGCTTCACAACACTTCACCAAACAACATCAAGAACTCAGGAAACATGGGACTATAAATACTAAACCAAACGAGGACTAATGAACTTATTAACAAGGGACAGGTGAATGAGATGACACGAACACATGGGAAAACTGGGTCAACTGAAAATGAGCAAACAGAAGGTGAACACAATGAAAACAATTTTTTTTTCTCTTCAGTTTTTAAACACGCAGCACGATAATAATTATTATTATTTTTTAATTATTATGAGTACAACCTTTATCTCATTTAAGTGTACACCATTCAGACGAGTCTTCACAAAAACACCTAAAGGATCTAAAAGGAAAAATAAAAAGAATTAGAGAAAGAAAATGGGCATTATTTTTTAAAAGATAAATATTTAATGTTATGCTTTAATTACATTCATGTTTAATTTAATATTTGATACACTCCTACCAAGCAATCATTTATCATATTGTATTGTATTGTGTTCTGCCAGCAGATGGCAATAAAACCAAAGTCAACTGTGATATTGTCACAATAAACATTATTATGGCGAGAGTATTATTCTTTTCAGGGATATTTAAATACCTTTTGCTCTGTAAGTTCGAATGCCGAAATTAATAATGCTAAATGAGTAATAAATATAGGTTAGTAGAAGAATCTAAATCATATATAAATCTCATTTAGCCTATACATGTATTGGTTTCTAATAAAGTATAACACTCGCATGTGTGTAATTCCAGCTCAGTGCTGACCTTATCAGACGATTTGCCTTTTAAGTAAATTATCTGAATTTCTCCTCTCAAGGCCTAACTTATGAATATTAATTGTGTTGCGTTAGACGTTGCTTGGTAATCCTCATGGAATGTCCACTCATATTATCTCATTAATATTCATTAACAAGTCGCCATAAACGAAGTGCCACCCACTTGCTGCCTTTCAGCCAATCGGGTAGCGCCGTCGCGTTATATAATTAATATTGATGAGCCAAGCCTTCGCCATAGTATGATTGGTTGAGCGCAGCCGCAGAAAGTGCGCAGTGCCGGTCCAGTGTTCGATGATCCCGACCTCTCCTAGTCCGGTTCTGGATACGTGATGTATTTTCTCTTAGTCTGGCCTTGATTTAATACATCAGTTGCGGTGAACGGAGCAGTGATCGTTGCAGGTATGTTTTGATGTTAATGAGCATTAGAGAGTGTCTTTGTAATAATACACATGTCGATTTGTATAGTGTTAATAATCTGAGGTAAGGTTTACATTTAAATGAGTGCGTGTTATGTAAGCAAAGGCTGTAGAGGTTAGTTTTGATCGCGTTTTGATCTCTTTCTGTGTTAATATTAGTAATATCGAGTGTGTGTGGTTGTGGTTGGGTTGGGTTTTTTTGGACAGTGTCATCATAAACTCAGATTATTGTACAGTGACCTTTGAACTGACTCATGCATCAGCAAATCAGCAGGACAACACCCCATATACAGTGCATATAAACACCTGGTATTACAGTAGATCTAATGCCTACTCTAACTAAACTCAAATATACTTTAATAGTCAAAACACCCAGTACTGTACAGTAGATGTGATGTTTACTGTCTCTTGACAACACCCTAAACACGCAGTGGCTATTATATCATCATGCAAACACATCATTTTCTGCTGCTTGTAATGTTTTGTTGTGTACTTATTAAAATACTTCTGCATGTGGTAACATCTATATTAGTTAGTTTTATATAGATATTTTCAAATATACGACTACAGGTTACACAGTTTGTAAGATTAGGACTTAAACTACAATATAAACCAAGATTTTCAGTTTCTTTTGTGCTCTCTTGTGTCTAACATCCCCGTCGGCACATTTATACATCAGGAGGTTTGGAGCATTTCGAGCATGTAGACGCGGCCACTCCTCACTTCAGCAAACAGTTCATGTCAATAATGCAGTCTAGATAAGAGCCACCCATCACATTACTACATAACAAATGAATCTGGCAATGTTTACCGTCTGGTTGATCTGATGATGTTTTAACATGTTTTTTGCATTTTCTGAGTGGTGGCTGCTAGGGTGTTCTATTAAAAAGAGGTTTTTAGCTCTTCTACCTGGTGTAAATATCATTTGACATACACCAATCATAACAATATTATGTTGGTCCTCCTTTTGCTGCCAAAACAGCCCTGACCCGTCGAGGCATGGACTCCACTAGACCCCTAAAGGTGTGCTGTGGTATCTGACACCAAGATGTTAGCAGCAGATCCTTTAAGTCCTGTAAGTTGCGAGGTGGGGCCTCCATGGATCGGACTTGTTAGTTCAGCACATCCCACAGATGCTCGATTGGATTGAGATTTGGGGAATTTAGAGGCCAAGTCAACACCTCGTTGTTGTGCTCCTCAAACCATTCCTGAACCATTTTTGCTTTGTGACGGCGCATTATCCTGCTGAAAGAGGCCACAGCCACCAGGGAATACCGTTTCCATGAAAGGGTGTACATGGTCTGCAACAATGCTTAGGTAGGTGGTACGTGTCAAAGTAACATCCACATGGATGGCAGGACCCAAGGTTTCCCAGCAGAACATTGCCCAAAGCATCACACTGCCTCTGCCGGCTTGCCTTCTTCCCATAGTGCATCCTGGTGCCATGTGTTCCCCAGGTAAGCGACACACCCGGCCATCCACGTGATGTAAAAGAGAACGTGATTAATCAGACCAGGCCACCTTCCTCCATTGCTCCGTGGTCCAGTTCTGATGCTCACGTGCCACTGTTGGTGCTTTCGGCAGTGGACAGGGGTCAGTGGCTATGCAGCCCCATACGCAACAAACTGAGATGCACTGTGTATTCTGACACCTTTCTATCAGAACCAGCATTAACTTCTTGAGCAATTTGAGCTCCAGTAGCTCGTCTGTTTTATCGGACCACACGGGCCAGCCTTCGCTTCCCACGTGCATCAATGAGCCTTGGCCGCCCATGATCCTGTCTCCGGTTCACCACTGTTCCTTCCTTGGAGCACTTTTGATAGATCCTGACCACTGCAGACCGGGAACACCCCACAAGAGCTGCAGTTTTGGAGATGCTCTGACCCAGTCGTCTAGCCATCACAATTTGGCCCTTGTCAAACTCGCTCAAATCCTTACGCTTGCCCATTTTTCCTGCTTCTAACACATCAACTTTGAGGACAAAATGTTCACTTGCTGCCTAATATATCCCACCCACTAACAGGAGCCATGATGAAGAGATAATCAGTGTTATTCACTTCACCTGTCAGTGGTCATAATGTTATCCCTGATCGGTGTATAAGAAATTGCACAGTACACAGTTTAATCATTTTAAATCACAAAATTTGAGCAATATTACCAATCACAATTAGCAAATGTCACGAATAATAAACAGTACTGACATACCCATCAAACACACTGATTAAGTTAGCTGATTTACAGATCCTTATTACATATACTGTAAAAATGATAATCAAAGGTTATTGGAGTACGTTTAACAAGAAAATACTATTTCAGTCTTTCTATTTCAAATTTTCACATTTAATTAAATGCACTTGCCGTTTCTTTGCAATTATTTGTGAAATTTACTAGCAATTTCTTTTGGGGGCATAAAGTAAAAAATTTCCTGATATCATAATGAAGAAAAATGAAATTGTTCGGCATAATGGTTATTTTCGTCAATAAAATATCTTAACAAAAACACTTATTTAAACGGGTGCACAGCACGTGTACACTGCTTATTACACACACAGGGATGCGCAGCAGCACACACACCTTTTTAAATATGAAATATAAAAGGATTCTTCTCTGGAGAAGCGTTCAATCTTTCCGCTCGCAAATTCTGCCATGTAAATAGCGAATCCGCCATGGTACAAGCGCAACTGGCTTTTAAAGGGAAAGGGAGATGAGACTCTGATTGATTTATTACACGGTAATCCCAAAATACACCCAAAGCGCCCTAAGTGCACCTGCGCCATGAGCTTCAGACCATGCGCTCAGATCATTAAAATAGGGCCCGTTGTGTCAAATTTGAAAGGTTTCTTAAAACATTTGATCTTTTTATGACAAGGAAAGGTTAGTTCAGGTCGTAAAATGCCATGTGGTGCGACTCCCTTAAAAATGTAATGATGAATTCAAAATAAGATGTGTACAATCACCTGTTTGAATTGTAAGGAATTTAATCTTTTGTTGAAAATGGTATAAAAGTCTTTTAAACCCATATAAAACCAATATGTGTTTTCATGGTGGCCGCTTTCTTTGTCAATGACCCAGATGCGTTTGAAGCTTTCACGTAAGGACTTGCCTGTAATATGCATTAGAGGCCATAAATCACATGTTAGTTCAATAGTTCTAGACTGTTATTGAATTCAGAACACTGAGACATTTAGGAAACAAACCCTTCCCCATTGACTCAACAGATATTAAGATGAGGCTTAGGTGAATCATAAAGCGGACTGTACTTTCTCAAGAAACTGAATACTGAACATTATACTAGCTGCCTTTGAATCAGCTTTCAGCAACTAGGGAATCAAAGCATTGATCGGGATCTTTATTCGCTGTAGTAAATAGTCACATGACCTGGAGAAGTTTAAGGACTGAATATCCATGTGGACATACTGGTAGTGACAGGAGATTCTCCATAAGCTTTTGATGATGGGTTATTCTTGAAAGTCAGACAGGAGTCAGTATCTGTCAAAAGCATATGAGTTTATCCTTATCCTTGTGAAGTTGAATCACCCGAAAACACGTCCAGGCCATATTTCACTCCAGAAGAAAAAGAAAAAAGTATAATATTTTGGGTAAAGTAAATCTGGTAACACTGTACAATAATGTCCCATTAGTTAATGCTTAAACTAACATTAACTAACAATGAGCGATACATGTATTACAGTATTTATTAACCTTTTTTAACTTTATTAATGTCCATGCCTGCCTGCACGCATACTTTCTCACAGATTTCGTCACTGACTCAAAATCTATTTTGTGTTCTATTTCTGTTGCCATGGATATTAGAGATGGTTGTATGGGTAGTTCAGGAAAGGCTGGAATACATTACATCTACAAAACATTAGGCATCATACAGGTGCTGTCTTTAGCTGGTTCAAAATGCAGTGGATACAGTGCTTACAAGATTATCTCGATATTTTCTGGGATTTTGCAATCGTGCTGATATTTGGAGAAAAACGGCACTCTTTGGGCCCTATCATACACCCGCGGCGCAATGCGACGGCAGGCGCAACGCAAGTGTTTTTCAGCCCGACACAGTTATCCTTTTCATGTCCAGTGCCACGTTGTTTAAATAGCAAATGCACTCGCACCCATCTGTTCGCCCATGGGCGTGCTGGTCTGAAAACCAGGTGTGTTCAGGCGCATTGTTGGCGCGTTGCTATTTTGAGGAACTGAAAACAACTGTGCCATTGACCAACACAAACCTGGTCTAAAGTCAATAGCGCAGTATTTTTTGTGTTATTTAAAGGTTAATATGCGCCTATAGGTGGTGCACAATGTGTGTACACTGCTTATTACACACACAGTGATGCGCAGCAGCACACACACGCTAAATATTAAAAATAAAAGGATTCCTCCCTGGGGAAGCATTCAATCTTTCCGCTCGCAAATTCCTCCATGAAAATAGAGAATCCGCCATGGTGCAAGCGCAACTGGCTTTTAAAGGGAAAGGGAGATGAGACTCTGATTGGTTTATTGCACGTTACGCCCAAAACACACCCATGACTCATTAAGAGACTGTAGGTACAACCCTTTTGGATCATGCGCCGGGCGTGCCGACCATTGTTTGTTTTCCGTCGTTAAACTAGGAAAAGTGGATTCGGACACGCCCTAAGTGCACCTGCGCCATGAGCTTCAGACCATGCACTAGATCAGTAAAATAAGGCACTTTGTGTTCATTGCTTAAGTATCACATGATATAAATATAGCCTTAAAGACAAATACTCATACAACAGGCATTTTTACTGCATTTTAATAGAGTATATCATGCAGTGAAAACATGCTCTCTTAGGGGCCGTTTACATGACACGGAAAACTTTTAATGCATTTTGTTAATTTACAAATTTGTTCATTTACCCAACAACGGCATTTTGGGCGCCTGAAATCGCAAACTTTTGAAAAATGTGTTTCAAAGTCCACGTTTTTGAAAGCGATACCGTTATTTTCTCAATGAAAACTACAGAAACGTGAATCTGTGAAAACGGTGACGTCATGTGTATCACATGTTCAGTCTATAGGCTCGTAGTGTTTATTTACAAAGTGACATCGCCATCTACTGGCCTGGCAGAATAATACAGAATAATACTTTTTAGTTGTTTTCGCAGATCCATGTGAACGGGATTATTTTGACAACGTTGTCATCTGTACGTGAAAATTCCATTTTTATTACATCATTGTCGTGTGAACGTACCTAGGGGCCTCTGATTTCCACGATGCAGAAAACGCGGACAAATCATAAAATCCAATGGAATTTACTGTGTAACGTGGAATGTCACTGGGTTTGTCAAATTTTTGTTGAATAAACAAAAAGCAGGTCAGTACACTATCGCAATATATAGACATGTCTGTGAATATTAAACCACAAAAAGACTATTTAAATGTGTGAATGAAGGGCACAGACGCGCGGTTTAATTTACCACACACACACACACACACAGAATTACATGTGATGCTTGCTGTGTTTTCAGCCTCTGCCATCTCGCTATATGAAGACATGAATGCATGAACTTCATCTCCAGAGTCACTTCATTAGCATTTTCATTTGAGAAAAACTATCATTGTATCAAACACACAGAAACTTAAAGCTCTTCATGGCATCGTCAAATTCAAAAGTTCAGTTTAACATAAAGAAACTGACAGAAATATATTACGTGGGTCTGGGGCTGAAGCCACCTCAGGACGCTGGTCCGGGGCATGACTCTGGACGCGGACAGGAGACGTCGCTTGGCTCCGGATGTGGACAGGAGACATGGCTTGGTTCTGGGCGTGAACAGGAGACATGGCTTGGTTCTGGACATGGACAGGAGACATGGCTTGGCTCTGGACGTGGACAGGGAACAGGAGACATGGCTTGGCTCTGGACGTGAACAGGGGACAGGAGACATGGCTTGGCTCTGGACGTGAACAGGAGACATGGCTTGGTTCTGGACATGGACAGGAGACATGGCTTGGCTCTGGACATGAACAGGAGACATGGCTTGGCTCTGGATGTGGACAGGAGACGTGGCTTGGCTCTGGACGTGGACAGGAGACATGGCTTGGCTCTGGACATGGACAGGAGACATGGCTTGGCTCTGGACGTGGACAGGGGACGTGGCTTGGCTCTGGACATGGACAGGGACAGGAGACATGGCTTGGTTCTGGACTTGGACAGGAGACATGGCTTGGCTCTGGACGTGGACAGGAGACATGGCTTGGCTCTGGACGTGGACAGGAGACATGGCTTGGCTCTGGACGTGGACAGGAGACGTGGCTTGGCTCTGGACGTGGACAGGACTTTCTGGGGTGGAAGGTACTGTGGGATGGCGGGGCTCCTCCTCCACCATTCCCACAGAAAATAATGAGCCGTACAATAAAAGGGCCTGGTCTATATACCCCTCCAGGGACCAATCTATTTTACCCCCTGGAAGCTGGGAGCGTAAGGGCTCATTGAGCCTAACATTTCGTGCCGTGACCCGGATGGGAATGAGGTTTAGGAGGTGATTGTAACAGACATAGGCCAGTAAGTGCTGTGCGTGTAAACCTCACTCCCCTGATCTCAAGAGACTCTCCTTGTTAGTGCGCCTGACTCCCTCGGCAAAGACCGCGGTTTGAGTCCCGTGGTGGAGACCGCGATTTGAGTCCCGCTCAGAGCGGGGCAGTTAGGACTGCTAACATTTGGTGCCGTGACCTGGATGGGAGTGAGGTTTAGGGGCTGAGTGTAACAGACGTAGGCCAGTAAGAGCTGTGCATGTAAACCTCACTCCCCTAATCTCAAAAGGCGCAAGAGTCCTGCACGCGGGTGGGTACCCAACGGGTAACCCGCTAATATTTGATGTAACGGGTGGAATAATATTTACGTGTCGGGTGCGGGTGCAGGTTGGACTTGCAGTAGGCACGGGTGGGCTGCGGGTCCAATAGCCAAGACTATTTCGACTCTATCCGGTACACAGTGATAGGCAGATGCTTCAAAACGGTGCAGTGATTGTGTTCACGCTCTGTCTGCAGACCGTTAAAGGCTTCTGCACGACTTGCCCCTTTAAGCACTGCCAGTCGCGTTGCATCTGATTGACAGCTAAAGTGGTTATTTTAAAGGAAGCGTGCTTTCTGTATTTAATCTATTCACAATATGAATAAAAGTTTTAGCTTATTTTTCATGCTGGTAAAAAGAGGACCAATGTTTTTTAATCTATGCCTTTTTAGACCTCTAAGCGTATATGTCCCAGTGATGTACATTGTTCACTTGATGTATAGTTTTATATAGTTTACACGACAGATGTCTCTCTCTCTCTCTCTCTCCTTCTTCTTCGTTGTTAACATGATGGGCTGCGTGTCTATTAATTGTGCTTGCATGAACTCATAATGCGTAATGTTTATTGCTTACGTTACATGAAAAAAATGTATGGTTTTTATCTACTTCGTGTGGGAAATTTAATGCGGGTGCGGGTCAGGTCACGGTTTTCACATCAAGCGGGTCGGATCAGGTACGGAATTAAATTAGTGTTTTTGTCGGATATTGGGTCAGGTTGCTGTTAATTAAGCGGGTGCGGAGCGGGTGCGGGACGGGTGCAGGTTTATCAAACAGGACCCGTGCAGGACTCTGAGAGGCACTCTTTGTTAGTGCGCCCGACTCCCGCACTGGAGACTGCGGTTTGAGTCCCGCTCGGAGTGGGGTGGATAGGATGGTAACATTTGGTGTGTGATTTAGGGGGCTGAGTGTAACAGACGTAGGCCAGTAAGAGCTGTGCATGTAAACCTCACTCCCCTAATCTCAAGAGGTGCTCCTTGTTAGTGCTCCTGACTCCCGTGGTGGAGACCGTGGTTTGAGTCCCGCTCAGAGCGGGGAGGTTAGGACCGCTAACATTTGGTGTCGTGACACGGATGGGAGTGAGGTTTGGTTTCTTACGATGTCTGTCAGATGGCCTCTTCTGTGGTCCTTGGCCAATGAAAGCCTCAATGGAGTCCAAGCCTTTTGCCGTCAGTCTGAAAGTCTGGCTACTCAAGACCACACACTAGAAGGAATCATAGTCTGAAGGTAAAAAATCGTTGTTGCCCATCCATGCCATACATTACGCAATTTTCTGTGAAATCTGTCAACACTAACTGCCCAAAAACTACTGAGTAACTATGTCTTTAGGCAAATAGCTTCAACTCGTCTAGACTACAAATCGGGCCAAATATCTGGGCAAAAGTTGGGAAGTGTATCTCAGCCTTGCATTCCCCATAATGTTCACCTTGATGTTGTAGTTTACATAGAAAGCCTCAAACGGGGAATTTTTTTTTCCTAACATCTGTGGCTGGCCTTAGTTCTTCCTTTCTGGTTAAATATTAAAAGAGGACTATCAGAGCAAGGTTTAACTTCTTTTTCATTGTGGAAATCAACATTTAAATGGTATCATTTAACCAATGAGTCACATTAACCAATGATATTTGTAATTATTTTATATAGTGTGCAATTTCATCAAACTGTTTTGTTAAAGCTTTTTGATGCATTATAACACATTTATTCATTGTTATACTTTAATAAATGGTTATTGTAAGACGGACTATTATCCCTCTTGTGTTCGGTCAGTGTTGGATGCAAGGCATTATTGATTTAGCTGAATCACATGACCTACTGGAGGCTGAAAGAGTGGGTATCACAGCATGAGACTAATGAGATGCAGGGTAAAATGTAAATGTTTTACACCCAGCAGATTTTAAAGCGTATAGCTAATATTTTGGAGTGAAGCTTTAAATGGTTGCTTGACAGAAAGAATTTACTGGTTCAGGTGCAGCTGTGGTTTGGTGGTTTCAGAAGAACTGAAAAATGAGTGGTTAATTGGTGGGTTCTACATAGAAGATAAAATGACCCAGATGCCACAATCATGGATTTTGGTTGAATTATGGTAATTGTGATTAATAATTTACAGTGCCCCTATTAAGCTATTTTAAAGGTTACTGATTTTGTTTTGGAGTTTACTACAATACATATTGTTTACATGCATCCAATGTCAAAAAACACTTTAATGTTCTCATAATATATATTGCAGAATTGTGATTGGTCTACTCTGCTCTGATTGGTCAGATGACCCATTCTGTTGTGAGTCATCAGTGTCCCAATGTGTAGTGAGCCAGCATCTTTTACTGTCCTTACCAGTGCCCAAGCCGGGAGCTAGGGAACAGAATGAGACGCACCCTCAGTCTTTGGCAGTGCATCAGTGGATTTGCTTTTGCAGCTCAGAAAATAAACATGTCGACAACACAAACCAAACTTTTCCAGTTTCAGCTACAATTACAGTGTTTGAGGGCGAGTGAAGACCATAGGCTGGCATTACGCAAATTTGTAATGTAGGAAGTAAGACTGGAGACTGGAGTAAGACTGACTTTTTTCAGGCAGTTCAGAATTACTTCTTTATTTTAGGAGACAATAACTCAATTAATCTGCACTTTGATTGTTGAAATTTTGCTGACCTTTTACATTCACAAACAGCTCTATTTCACACTACATGATAGGTAATATCCATAAAAGCATAATAGGGCCACTTTAATAGTTTCCTTTGTACATTTATTTAATTAGCTGTTTAAGATTCCAGAGTGTCTATTGAAACTAAGTGTAAGCAGCGTGCCTTGTTGGCAGAGGCTATTTACACTAACTCCGCCCACTGGTGTCTGATTGGGCCAGACAAAATTACAAAAGATGCTGAATCATCAACAGTAGCAGTAGTGTAGGGATAAGGCGCGTGGCAGAAAGTTTTGATGCAAATCGACCCGAGTTTGAATCCACCTTTTGCTGAACTCGCTCTACTCCATTTTCCCATCACATATCACATCGGAAAAAATCATTTATTTTCAATAAAAATAAAGAAAATATTCAAAAAGTGTTTAAAGTGTCTAACGTGTATAATAATAAAATGTTTATCTGTTAGGTTTAGAAGTTTAGAAGATGTTCTGTTTTATTTCAGTTAATGTTTATTTTTATACTTTTATATTTATATGTATCGAAAATGTTTTAAGGTTTTAGTTTTAGATAACTATTAAAAGTCCTTGAGAATTACACTCTTTACTTGATTGTATAAATTGGTGCAATTTATGTTTTTACAATACTGCTAGTCATGTATGTGCTGCATTTCTATAACATTTTTCAATATGTTGCAATTTAATGTGCACAATAAACAATCCTCATGTTATCCTCAAACCCTCTCCTCATCTCCCTGCCTTTTCCTTCAAGGCCTCCTGACCTCTATCAGAGCATGTCCACCATGGTTTACCCCCATGAGGAGCGCCTGGAGAAGCTGACGCAGGAGGAGATCATCTCCAGCACTAAACTGGTGATTCAGGGTCTGGAAGCACTCAAGAGCGAGCACAACTCCATCCTGCAGAGTCTGCTGGAGACCATCCAGTGCTTAAAGAAAGATGAGGAGGCCAGTTCGGTTCATGAGAAGTCCAACCTCCTGCGCAAGTCTGTGGAGATGATTGAGCTGGGCCTGGGCGAAGCACAGGTGAGGGGTCATTTTGCTGCTTACTGCACATATAATGCTTAAAATGTTGGTGGGCAGCTCACTAAGTGCTTTTTTAATAATTTAAATGTATAGTAAGAGTTATGATGATGTATTCAGGTGATGATGGCCCTGTCCAGCCACTTGAATGCAGTGGAGTCAGAGAAGCAGAAACTGCGCGCTCAGGTGCGACGGCTCTGTCAGGAGAACCAGTGGCTGAGGGACGAGCTGGCAAACACTCAGCAGAAACTCCAGAAGAGTGAACAGAGTGTGGCACAGCTGGAGGAGGAGAAGAAACATCTGGAGTTCATGAACCAGCTCAAGAAATATGATGATGGCACCTCACCAGTGGTAAGTCTTGCTGTAGTGCTGGTACAAGAAAAACAGAACAATACCATCATGTTGCAAATTACTTTCTAAAAAAATACTTTCCAGTTTGTTTGTTTTTTTGTAAATGTTGTAGGAGATAAGCAATTTGAATTCAGAAATTTTCTGCAGTTATATCTGAATGTGCACGAGCAACAGCCAAAAAAAGTGAAAAATGTTTTCACAAAAATAAGTTCATTAAGCCCTCGTCTAGCGATCCCAATGCTCCAAATAGCAATTAAACATCTAAAAGTATCTTTATTTGTATGTTTTCTGAGGAGTGCCTTTCCTTTGTCTATGAAAGATGCCTCTTTCTGCTCTTCGTCTGCTCGCTTTTTGACAACTGGTGCTTCCTCTCAGCACAAGTTTGGTGTCATGCAGCATTCCAACTTTGTTAATATTCATAGCAAATTCTCGATGGCATGAGTCTGAACCAATGAAATGTGATTTTCAAACTCTTGCGCTGACTGACAGATCCGAAGCACGCACAATCCTGATATACACACATACACAGAATTACAGTATTTCAAAATATCTGTCTTGGTGAGTATTCACGCAAACATCTGTTATGTCTAATGTGAACGTTTGGTGAACTGTTGGGGAAAAACATCTGATGTGTAACCAAGTGGCAACCTCCCGCAATCTCTCTTGAAGCCAACACGGAAGTGACTTAAACTGCAATTCATCGACTGGCCACTAGAGACAGGCTCCAAAAGAGAGTCAAATCTGTATCTCCCTCATGTTAAAATGTCCAACTTTACAGCAGAAAAAAACATGTTTACAGTCTGGTACAAAAAGTGCTTTTGGTGTATACAGCTAATTTTGCCCTTAATGACAACTGTGAGGGGGGTGAATTTTTTTATAACTCATCCATTTAAATGATATTAAGTCTTAAAGTTCTGCATAATTAAGGGCGTGGCCACTTGAGTGACAGGTGGATTGACACTATGGTCGAGCTAGGTGGGCGTGGTTTCAGCAACCAGACATCTCAGCTCCACCCACGTCCCGCCTCTTTGCCCATTTTTAGTTATCCGGGAGTGATGTGCGACGAGGCATGTCTTAAGATGGCAACGGCCAACTTTAGGCTTCAAAAATGCTCTTCAGAAACCTAGGAGTGACATCACGTACACTACGTCCATATTTAGAGTCTATGTGTGTAACATTATATTAGATCCGTGCAGTACAGTAGCTCTTAATATATAGGCTGTCTGTTTCATTAATGTTAATCAAACAATTATGGTATCATGGAGAGAAAAAAAAGTTACATATATATTTTTCCTATGTATATTTGGTTTTGACTTGGTGTGTGTTTTTGTTTTGAAACCTTCAGAAAACTTTAACAATTTTTTTCTCAAAATTGACTTTATTAACTTCTTTTCCGAATTCAAACAAATCATACATCATTTTTAATGTTTTTTAATAGGGAATGTGAAAATAAAAATAACCAAATGAGTGCTCATTGCGACTCATTTTGCCAGCACGGGCCAACTGTGCAATAAGTCCATTCGTGAAATTTCCACACTATTTAATATTCCACGGTCAACTGTTAGTGGTATTATAACAAAGTGGAAGCAATTGGGAACAACAGCAACTCAGCCACGAAGTGTTAGGCCACGTAAAATCACATGCTGAGGGTCACAGTGCACAGAAGTCAGCAACTTTCTGCAGAGTCAATAGCTACAGACCTCCAAACTTCATGTGGCCTTCAGATTAGCTCAAGAACAGTGCGTAGAGAGCTTCATGGAATGGGTTTCCATGGCCGAGCTGCTCATCCAAGCCTTACATCACAAAGTGCAATGCAAAGCGTGGGATGCAGTGGGGTAAAGCATGCCGCCGCTGGACTCTAGAGCAGTGGAGACGTGTTCTCTGGAGTGACCAATCACGCTTCTCTGTCTGGCAATCCCATGGACGAGTCTGGGTTTGGCGGTTGCCAGGAGAACGGTACTTTCCTGACTGCATTGTGCCAAGTGTAAAGTTTGGTGGAGGGGGGATTATGGTGTGGGGTTGTTTTTCAGGGGTTGGGCTTGGCTCCTTAGTTCCAGTGAAAGGAACTCTTAATGCTTCAGCATACCAAAACATTTAGGACAATTTCATGCTCCCAACTTTGTGGGAACAGTTTGGGGATGGCCCCTTCCTGTTTCAACATGACTGCGCACCAGTGCACAAAGCGTCGGTCCATAAAGACATGGATGAGCGAGTTTGGTGTGGAGGAACTTGACTGGCCTGCACAGAGTCCTGACCTCAACCCGATAGAACACCTTTAGGATGAATTAGAAAGGAGGCTGTGAGCCAGGCCTTCTCGTCCAACATCAGTGCCTGACCTCACAAATGTGCTTCTAGAAGAATGGTCAAAAATTCCCATAAACACACTCCTAAACCTTGTGGAAAGCTTTCCCAGAAGAGCTGAAGAATGGGATGTCATTAAAGTTCATGGAGAAGGCAGTAAAGGCAGGCGTCCCAAAACTTTTGGGAATATATATATATATATATATATATATATATATATATGGTATGGACTTAAGAGGCATGGCAAGTATAGACTTGCTACTGCTAATATACACACAGACACACTGCTGTGAGCATGCAAGATATTCTGCTGCTGCTGCATAAGTAGACATACATAAATCCTGTAGCAGATCTAGGCAGGTGGAGGTGGAGCAAACACTGAACCAGATATAACTAAATGTTGAGCAAGCAATCTCATTGGCTGCAGTGTCAGCAGAGGCCAATCAGCTTGTGCCATGCGGTAATGATGTGATTGCATGTAAAGGACTTATCAGCCTGCGCCCTCTAGAGTTTCATGACTAAACTAGATAAGAGGGCACACTTTACAGTATGAAGGTTCATGATGCCAGGTTCAACTTTCCTGAATTTTTGGGAAATATTTTGGGAAATTCAATTGGACTTGTGTGAGACACGTGTACCCGTTATGATCTCCTGTAAATTTTTATACATTTATATGTCATTTACCAAATTAAAACTAAATTACAAAGTTTTTGTTTCAAGAAACCATGGCTAACATTTTAAGTGGACTTATAAATGGAAAAAAGGGGAACTTTTCTATCTTAAATCTCCTCTGCTGCTGTAGTCAGCCTTTTCCTGGGAGACGAGCCATGTCCTTCTTCCTGTGTGTGTAGCCAGCATTGATTTATTTGCCTCGTTTTGCTGGATGGAGATGTTATGAAGGAGACGTGCCTCGTCGTTACCGTGTGATGAATAACTAAACTGTATTCCCTGGCAAACAGGACGGCCTCTCCTTTACTACAGACCAATGTTTTTCATTTTTCTCTTTGTGCTGTGGAAGGATTTAAAGACATTATCTGTTCAAATGACAGTTGCCTCCGGCTTGCCATTTATATTTCATGAAAAGATGTTTCATGCTGTTACTTCCTGAATTAATGGAGCCATTAACATTAGGGCTATAAAGACAGTCATCCATGGACAGAGACGCAACTGACTATAGAAATTCACTGTGAAATATACATTATAAGACAGCACAGACTGATTATAAATAATAATTGAATATTTAAATGGTAACACTAACTTTTTTCCTTGGGTTTTGTTTTAGGAAGAGAAAAATAATGAGACTCCCAAAGATGCCCTGGACGATTTGTTTCCCAATGATGAAGATTACCAGGGTAAGAAAATGACACGACATAGTCCTTACCTTACATTACGTTACATGTATTTTATGGATATATGTTAATAGATATTATTGGTCACAGGTTGACTTTGGATATCGTTATCATGACATTAATGCTTGTCAGTCACTTGTGGGTACCATATTCGGTACTTGGCACAACTGACACAGTATATCACACTTGGCCATCTCATGGCCTTTTGCAAAGCCTGCACTTTTACAGACACCATTGCGTTCTACTACCCAACAGTCAATACAGCGTTATGTTACCAAAGTGACTCTGAGGCCAACCACAAGAATGGCATTTTGAACAGGGCTGGAGAAACCATACAATCCATTTTTTCCAAATTAACAGTAGCTATGTTTCCATCCACCTATTGTTATGCACATGATTTGGGATCACATTTTAAAAAGCACTGGACTGAAATGCCAAGATGCACATAATTCATAAAATGCACATAAAAATACATATTTGCTTAATTGATAAATAAACTACGATGGAAACACATTTACTGAATGCTCAACAAAAAACTCAGAAAACAGTGACTGTGATTGCATAACTGGACTAACCAGCGAATTCCCTCCCAGGCGATTGCGTTCCCAAACTTCAGGCATCTGCCTCTGAACGCAAGATAACCTGACAGTGTTTGTTAATGCATTTTGTCTGTTGCTCTGAGACGCAAGAAATTTATGATCAACACAAAAAGAGTGGCTTCCCCGATTGCTGCACAACATTTTATTACTGATATTTGGCACTAATTTCTCAGGAAGTGTTGTTTTTGTTCTCGTAAACACATTGGATGGGAATTTTGCGCACAAGTTAAATTCTAACTATAGAAACATAGCAATCGTTTCTCTCTGTCGCCCCCCTTCAGTCTCACACCAGCACAACAGCGCTGCGGTTGCTGCCGCACAGCAGGGTGGATATGAGATCCCAGCCCGCCTCAGGACCCTCCATAACCTGGTGATCCAGTACGCAGCTCAGGGACGGTACGAGGTGGCCGTGCCTCTCTGCAAACAGGCTCTGGAGGACCTGGAGAAAACCTCTGGACACGACCATCCCGATGTAGCCACCATGCTCAACATCCTGGCTCTGGTCTACAGGTGTGTGTTTGCTCATGTTGAATCAGATTTCGGTCATTGTTTACTCACCCACATGTCATTCAAAACCTGTATGTTCTGAGTTACACGAGACACAAAAGGAGACGTGAAAAATGAAAATGGAAAAAAGTAAATGGCCACTTTCAAGCATCATACAGGACACAAAAGCCTCATTAAAATGTCCAACACAGCTAAAGCAGATGTCAATATTTTCATTGAACAAATAATGACTTCAGTTACTTCAGAAAGCTTGTAATTTAGTGCACAACTCATGTGTACAACTATACACTGCTGCAGGTTTGACGTCACTTTGTAGGCCAACCGGCAGTCAGCATCACACTGGTTCCCTCGATAAAAACCCAACAGGATTTTTGGGTTATCGCTAAAAACAAGCCCTGTGATCCACAAAAGTTTATGATATTTGCACGTTTTGTCCATCAAGATAATTATCACAGATTAACACAACTTTTATGAATTTTGAAGCCTAAATGCAGTCGACAGAAGCAAAAGGCTAAAGGTAGGCTATAAGCGGACTACACCACGGTCGCTCGAACATCACCATCACTAAACCTTCCGACAACTCTTTCAGTTTTTATCTCAAAACATTTTCCTAGAAAGTTTGAGTTAGACTAGTTTATAAGAGCACAATTATAAGCATAATTAAAGCTGCAAGCAGCGATGAAAGGGCCCCGTGCCACCGCCACCGGGTGGCTTTAGGAAAACAGCACAGTGGGCAATATGCATTTAAGTATAAAAAATAGGAGGACTACGTCAGTCATTTGTATTTGCCAGACTTCCTGTTACCAGCTGGTGACACTATGACTATAGCTGAATATTGTCATGTAGACATGTTCAGGGCAGGACTCTTCTCAAACATGTGAAGTTTGGGGCAGGTCGGACATTGTACGCATACATTAGCACTTAGCCAAGTGTTGCATGATTTAATGTGTTTCTAGCATGTTTGGTACTTTGTGGCATATTTAAATGTGTTTCAGGGAGTGAATTACAGTGTAATGCCATTTCCTGTTGCCAGCAGGTGGCTCTATGACTAACTGAATATTGGCATGTAGATGTCTTCAGGCCAGGACCCTAATAAAAAGTTTGGGGCAGATCAGACATTGTATGCTTGTTACAACAACTTCCTGTTTCATGGCGAAACATCAAACTTTGTCAGGCCGCCACAGACACGCCCTTCGGTGGCCTCACACCATCGGTGCTCGGGCCCTAATGAGGCTGTAAAAGCAGACTGAGGTTACCTGTTCGGCGTGATGACGTTTAATCTCCCCGACAGCCTCTGTAGTACCATTTAGCCACTTAAAAAATCCAGAGTGGGGTAATACTGATGTATTTTATGTCATAGAATAAAATAAAGTTAAAGTGTCTTAAGCTTGTGTTCTCCACAAACCTTATTTCAGCCATTTAACCAAAAACCCATTAAAAAAAACCACTGACTTCAGGACAAGGGACCGGAAGTGCTAAAATGCTAACCTGCTTCCGCCTACAAAGTGATGTCATACCTACACCACTCTATTATGACACTTTTGAGGCCCTGATATATTTCAAGCAAAATCAATAAACTGGTGTGACGTCATTTCGTACAAAATCAGGCTAAAACAAAGTTTGTTTGGAGTTTTTTTTAGGTAGTTCAAAAACAGCTTGACAGAGTGTCTGGTAAACACATTCAAACTACTATTGGTCTGTGGCGATGATGTAATAGGTGGGTGTGGCTCTGAGGCTCCGTCTTCTTTGACTTGTAAATCAGTTTATTTCTTCTGTTCAGTCTGTCGAGGTCAGACGTCCATGAGTAAAAACATCAACACACTGGAGAGCCGCTTTACATTATTAAAGCTGAATTTCTAATTGAAACACTGACACAGTTTTTCATGCTTAATACTGTAAAGCTGCTTGTTTTAAAGTAATCTATTGAATAAAGTGCTATATAAATAAACGTGACGTGACTGGAGTGCTGAATTGCAGAGCTGGTACAAACATCCACATCACTGTGATCAGATGCCACTGTTATTTTTGTTGTGTGTTTAGTTTGTTGTTGAGGAAAGCACGCAGCAGATATTTGCAAATTCATGTTTGCATATTCATATTGAAGTTCCAGTCCCCATTATTTGTAACCGCATGGACAAAGCAACCAGTACATTTTTTCAAAGTTTGTCCTTTGGTGTTCCATAGAAGAAACAAAGTCATTTGATGGGTTTAGAACGACATGATTGTGAGGAAATGAGGACAGAACTTTCTTTAACCAGCAAGACTCACTTGGTCAACCAACTTTACCAGGAAAGTCATGCTGGTTAACCAGGTTCTTTAACTTAGCAGAGTAAAGTGCGAAATAAGTCTTGTTTATGTGTTTGGATGAACTTTGGATGAACATTTCAAATTATTTCATTTTTTATTTTTGAAATGAATCATTATTTTTAGCCTCCTCTGTCAAAAACTCACAATTCTATTTGCCATTTTAATTATCTATTATTTAATGTGGAATAATATTTAATCAAAAGAAGATTGCCCACTGAAAAAAGCCTTTCGAAATGTTTTTCTTTTCACTCTTTTCAGGGACCAGAATAAATACAAGGAAGCGGCCCATCTCCTCAATGATGCCCTGTCAATCAGAGAAAAGACCCTGGGCAATGACCACCCAGCTGTAAGTAATGCAAAAAATTTTTTACCAGTGTTGGGGAAAGTACTTTTAAAAGTAATGTGTTACAATATTTGGTTACTCCCTAAAAAAGTAACTTAATTTGCATTGAAGAAGAAGAATAGGACACAGGAGAAGAAAGTTCAACACTCTTAATTGAAACACAAATGTGGCTTTGTTTATTAGTACAGTTGAATCGGATCATCGAGGTTCAGCAGCAAAGATATTGGTTAATAAAATGAGATTAAATTAAATATATTTAACATATTTAATTATTGCAGGTTTGCGTAATATTCTGAGTTTGCATTTCACAGTTTTTATTGATTGAGATGAATACTGAATCTGTTTTTAAATGCCTGCTCACATTTAGTCTAGATCTACAATAACCATCATGTCACACACACTCACACACACACATGCTTGCTCACGATTTCTTTTAACATGGAGAGCTGTCAGTCAATAAATGGGAAAACAAAGTAACTTTGTGTGTATTTTGTTGTAAATTTGAAAGTAATGCGCTACTTTACTAGTTACTTTAAAAAAGTAATCTGATTACGTTACTTGTAATGCGTTACATTTGCGAACATTTTCAAAATGTTTTTTAAATGTTTATAAATGTTTTAAACTACTTGTTTCGAAATGTTCCGAGAAAATGTCACCTGCTGGCAACAACATTTTTTTTTTTGGCTGTATATCAGCTCGCTGTGATTACCTACAGCCGAATCACAGCCATGCTGATACAGAGCCTTATCGCACTGCTACTCGTGGGATATTGCTCATATAATAATATATATACACACACACATATATTATGTAAATCAAAACTTTTATGTTAGATGCGATTAATCACAATTAATCGATTTGACGGCACAAAAAAAACATTGAGCATTCAAAGACCATTCAAAAATAAAGTTAGCAATGGGAATGTTAGCAAAACATTCTTAGAGCAGTTTTTTGGCAGCTGGGTAATCAGTGTCTGTATTTCGTGACTAATTCAGGTGGCGGCCACCCTCAACAACCTGGCGGTCTTGTATGGAAAGAGAGGAAAATACAAGGAAGCAGAACCGTTGTGCAAGAGAGCCTTGGAGATCAGAGAGAAGGTACTATCACAAATGCTTGGCCTGTTTGTTGGGGTACAAAAGCCCCTTTTTCTCTTGATTAATATGATATTTAAATAAACATGTCTTCTCTGACTTGTTAGTCATATTGTAAAGGCCCCAATGAGTAAACATAACAAAAATGACAGCGGTGAGAAAACAGCATCTGATCAGAGCGATGTGGAAGTTTGCACTACAGTCATAACACGTTTATTTATATAGCACTTTATTCAATAAATTGCTTAAAAGCAGCAGTTTTGCAGTATTAAACATTAAAACAGTGTTAGGTATAACTATAACAACTAGTACAACAGTTTCTACTATAAAGCAGTTCTCCATTGTGTTCATGTTTTTACTCACGTCTGATGAACCAGGGGACAGAACTTGGAAGATTTCCATGTTAAAGAAGGCAGAGCCTCAGAGCCACACCCACCTATTACATCATCGCCACAGACCGCCTAGGTTATGTATGTAATCCCTGTTCCTTGAAGGAGGGAATGAAGACGTTACGTCGGACTGACGTCATGGGGTATCGCCTGGGTATCGCCTGGGTATCGCCCAATTAAAGCCCTGCATGGGCCTCAAATCTAGGCCCTGGCCCGAGACGCTCAGGCCCTAGCCTGGCCCGAGTCCGACTGGAGCCCGTTTTTTTCAGGGGATTTTTTTATTACACACAACTGTTGCAGCTATTAAAATAGTTCAGTTTTGTTTTTAATGTCAGTGATTATATTTTGTTTCTTTAGTAAGTTAATTTAGAAAAATGTTTGGAGCAGTTTTTGTTTGTTAAATTAAAGTTTTTGTTTTTTAAAGTGATGACCAAGCGGCCAGCGGCTGACAGTGAGTTAACCACATATTTGATCAATTTAGCCTCTCAAATCAACACTTGACTCGTCTTGCCTATAATAAAATCCATAGATATAAAACACTTCAAGCTTATTACAATGTTAGTTTAAATGTTTACTATCACCACCACAGTAAAAACTGCATTTTTGATAAGCTGAGGCAGGCTGCTGCTGCTCGCAACCAAGTACACTATCCAGTGGGCCAACCTGTGTTTGGAGACAGCCTTTCCCTTCTGCTGGCCTCCAAAGCAGACAAAGAGCTGATATGAGCTTCTGAAGCTCTGTGTGCAGTCCACGTAAACGCAATGCGTAAAGAGGTCACTGCAACGCGAGGGCTGGGTCTGCCTCCTCTGGGGGCAGTGCTTGCAAGTTCACCACCTGAGGGAGCTCTAGCTGAAGTTATAGTGTCTGCCATCGCCGGCTGTAGGCCACTTAAGTCCTCCGTGTCCTGTCCAGAGACCACACGTGGAGGTTCCAGAGGTCTGGGTGCGGGTGCCTTATGGTGCCCAGTCCCTGAGAAAGCAGGTCCTTCCTCAGGGGAATTCACCAGGGAGGGGCTGTTGCGAGGATCATCCGGTTGGGCCAGTACGCCGCAACTAGCAAGACCTGCTCCTCGTCATCCCTGACCTTGCGTGTCTGTGCAAGAAGGCTCACAGGGGGAAACACATTTTTCATAGGCCCTGGGGCCAGGTGTGTGCCAGGGCATCCATGCCGAGGGTCCCGTCGGTCAGGGAATAGAACAACTGGCAGTGGGAGGACTCCTGGTAGGCAAATATGTCTACCTGTGCATCCCCGGATGGTGTCTCCATTCTCCCTGGAATGTGAGCTGTCGTGACAGCGCGTCCGCCGCACGATTGCGGAATATAGACCACCTTGCTGGTTGATGTATGCAGCGGTCAATGTGTTGTCCGTCCGGACCAGTACATGCTTGCTGTGCAGCAACGATCAGAACCCACGCAGGGCAAGGAGTACTGCTAGCAACTCAAGGCAATTGATATGCCACTGCAGTCAAGGTCCTGTCCAGGACCCCGAGGCAGCATGCCAGTTACACACAACAACATGCATGGACACTTGTTCTAAGGGCACTCTGGCGACAGCTCGGTGTGATGGCCACACGGAGCGCATCATGGCGCAATGCCCATCTCGGGACTCGGCTGTGTAGCCAGTGCTGAAGCGGTCTCATATGCATCAATCCGAGCGCTGTGACCGTAGCTGTGGATGTCATATGCCTCAGGAGCCTCTGAAACAGTTTCAGTGGGGCCGCTGTCTTCCGCCTGAACGTTCAATTCAGGCAGTTCAGTACCGACTGTGCGTGCTTGTTGGTGAGTCTAACTCCAGACTGAGAAAAGAGATGCTCTGCACGGGAGAGAGATTGCTCTTTTGCGCTGGGGCCCAACCCGGCAAGCAGAGCGCCCCCGGAGTAGAGTTGGTGAGTGTGGATCACTTACCTGGCTCTGTGGGTCCCGTGAGGGACTGGGTAGGGAGGCGTGAGGAGTCAGTGCATTCACGAAAAGCGAACAACCAGCGGCGGAACAGAAATAAAATGAAACACAGGATTCTCCACCATCAGAGCAGCTCCCTCCATCTCTGGTCCACCCGTCTCAGGGCTGCTTCAATGTTTGTTTCGAGGGTTTAGCGGTCCGGACGGGCTGCGTCGCCTTCCTGCAGGTGGCCTGGGGCTGACGGGATGTTTCCGGTCTTCCCGGAGCAGGTGCAGCCACAGGGGGATGCCTTCGGCGACGAGCAGGCTGGGGGCCAGGTGTGCTTTATGGCCACTGTCTGCTTCTGGACTGCTAAGAACTGCTGGGCAAAGTCCTCGACAGTGTCGCCAAAGAGGCCGGCCGGGAGATGGGGGCGAACTTTGTCGGCGTCCTTTATCTCAGCTCAGATCTCCCAGAGTGCTAACCAGACCCGTGGCTCTACTATGAGAAGCGGCAGGGGGCTGGGTAACAGCAGAGGGGTCTCGTGCCTCCGTATTAAAGAAGGAGAGTTTGCAATCACAATGGACATTCCCTCACAATGAGAGCATGAGAGATCCTACAACGAGCTGCAAGCAAAATAGCAATTAAAATGGATGTTTTTTGGAGAGTTCTCCTGATAGCAATTAGAATTGCTGTTTGCTCTCTCTAGAAATGCTCTTTCTTGCAGAAATGCTCTTTCTTTTGAAGGAAGATTGGATTTGAGTGATCGCTGTGCAACTGCTCGGCTCCGAAGCAAAATATGAATGAAGTGAGTAATGCCAGTCCTATTTATACCCGTGTGACTCGGCATACAAATCTCACTGGCCAATGTCCATTGACTCATTTTGTTACCACTTGGAGGTGATTGGGCCCATGACATCAGTCCAACTGAATGGTAAAAATGGTAGTTCAGAGATGTCTACCTTTTTCGGAAAGTCAAGCTGCTTCGACCTCCCAAAACTTTTTTTTCTTTTTTTTTTTTTTGACATCAGAACAGTTCGTTCCTTGATTTCGCTTGAAGTTTATCAGGGCTTTCATTATTTCACTCTCTTTCATTGCTCAGGTGTTGGGACGGGACCACCCGGACGTGGCCAAGCAACTGAATAATCTGGCCCTGCTCTGTCAGAATCAGGGGAAGTATGAGGAGGTGGAGTATTATTACTGCAGGGCTCTGGACATCTATGAGAAAAGACTCGGACCTGATGACCCAAATGTTGCCAAGACCAAAAACAACCTGGTGAATATAATCAGCACTCATCTTGATAATAAAACAGCCTCATTTATCGTTTGGAGATCTATTTGCAGTGTAAAACGCTAGTTTTAAGTCCAGTTTAAATTACACACACTACACTGTATATATTATATACCTACACACTACCGTTTAAAAGTCTGGGATCTGTAAGATTCTTCAAGCATCATACATATTACATTTTAAGTGTGTTTTATTTCCCTTGCAGGCTTCATGCTATCTGAAACAGGGCAAGTACAAGGAAGCTGAGATTCTGTACAAAGAGATCCTGACGCGCGCCCATGAGAAAGAGTTCGGCTCTGTAGATGGTACGATCATTGCTTGATCATGGCACTTCATTATTCATTAGCTGACAGACTGCATGCTTTCTTACAAAAGTCTGGCGGCATTATAAACTGAACTATTGTCATTGCTGAAGGATAGAAATTGATGACCTCAGCATATCGTGACCCTTCTGCACACCTGACCTGTGGTTTACTACCATTCACAGAAATCCAGCTACAATCACAACCAATAAAACATCTTTCTAGTAGCATGGACATATAGTATTAATTCACACTTCTTACAGGATACACCGGGTTTGGGGAGTAAATGTTATGAGTATTTGTCCTGCCATATATGTATGTTTTTCTGTGAAGATGAATTGTCTTTCAAATATAAACGCTATATTAGTGAACCGCTTGCTTGTGCCAAGCAACATACTCACTGTGAACGTCTCAAAAATAAATGTGAAAGCAGAAGTGCGAAGAACTTTAGTGTACGAACATCTCAACAGATGGTTTGTATCTGTGATTTCCCTCTCGTTTGCTTCTTGGAAGTTTTCAATCTCTCTGTGTAAACAGTCATTTGTTCTGTCACTCTTTTCGTTTCAAAATCTCATCATTTATTGTCATTTTTTATGTTGTTGTTTTTTATGTAAAAGATCTCTTCAGAACAGGCCAATTTGTCTATTGTTTGATTTTAATCATTTTCATGTTGATTTTGCACTTAATTCCAATAAATCCACTTGATAATTTTTTTCTTGATTTCTCTATATCTTTTGTTTCACATGTTCATGCTAAATTTATTTTGTGAACTTGACATTTTTAGTGCATGTTCATGAACTTTTAAGAAGATTAGTGTACTGTAGTTACTACACTTATTGTCATATCCCCATCTGAACGAGTATTAAACTTAAGTATGAAACTCGTTTGTAAGGATTGAACGTATGTAGAGATCAGAATATCATAGCGCAGTGATACCCTGGCAAGTTTTGCAAATCTATGAGAATGATTTTACAGTAGTAACTGCATTATTTGGCAGGAACTGTTTGTGATTTTGCCCTGGTATGTTGTGTAATGGCCGACTCCAGTAGCAGAACATGTTTCTCTGTGTCTACAGCGGAAAATAAACCCATCTGGATGCACGCTGAGGAAAGAGAAGAGAGCAAAGTAGGTTTGTGCTGTGTGTGTGTGTGTGTGTGTGTGTGAGAGAGAGTGTGTGTAAGAGTGTTTGTGAGAGAGTGTGTGTGTATGTATAAGTGTGTGAGTGAGTGAGCGTGTCTGTGTGTGTGTCTGTGCATGTGTGTGTGTGCGTGCGTGTGTGTGTGTAATACTGATATGCTCATGTGTGCGGCTGATATAGTGGATATAGAAAGTCACTATACATAAAATATTCACCTTCTGTTGCAGCCTGAACTGAAAACACAATTTTAGTTTTACACTAACTTTACACACACACACACATACAAAAACAGTCATTCCACAGATTTAGATCAGGCTCTGACAAGGCCAGGGGTTTTCAAACGGGTCCACAAGGAAGTGCTGGAGTCCATGGGAATGTTCAGAGAAAAACTATGTAAAAAACGACAATAAGATTATGATTAACATAAATAAATGGAATAAAATAAATAAATAATAAGATTAAAATAAATAAAAAATAGATTAAATAAACATTTTTATTAGTAAATAAATAACAAATATTGTATTTATATTTATGTGAATACATTTGTATTTAAATGAAGTTAAATTAGAAAATAAATAATTAGATTACAATAAATAAGTACAGCACTATAGTGAGTAGAAAAAACGAAATATTTTACACACATTTATAATATTTATTTTGCACAGTATACAGTGGGTCTTTATACTTAAAAATAATTATTTTTAGGATGGGGGTCGCTCGCATGAGAAAAGATTGTGGCATCTAAAAGATTGAAAACCCCTGGACTAGGCCACTAGAGAATGTAAGGGATTCCCTGTGCCTTTCCACAACTGTTTCTTTTGAAAGTACTGTAAATATTTAGACATAAATGTTTTCACTGTATGAGTATTTACAGTAAACATAGTTTCCCGTACTGCAAACCTGACTGGATGATTGACAGCTGAGAAGATTTTGAAACTTCACTCTGTGTGTGTGTGTGTGTTCCTCCTCTTCTTTCTTACAGGGAAAGCTGGCAGATGGGAATCATTATGGAGAATATGGCGGCTGGTACAAAGCCTGCAAGGTGAACAGGTGAGAAAAATCGGCCACACTTACCCACAGTTACTTGCCCCACAGCAAAAACAGTTTTCTGCCATTCATTCAGCGGAAACTGCTTAAAGGGAATTGATTGGATGGTTGTGGTTTGCTATTGGTTGATCTCATGTGAGTGACAGGTTGCCCTGCCCTCACACCAGTCACTGCAAGAGGGAGGGGAAGTTATTTTGTTTCAATATCCCAAGCACTGTGCAAATCTGTAATAATTCAATAATACTGCAACACTTTATGGACTTAATTTTAGTCATTTTTGCTGCTGCTGATTAAATTTGATGACACACATGAAAGTTATGCTAGTGTGCATGTGTGTGTGTTCCTGCACAGCCCCACGGTAAACACCACGCTGAGGAACTTGGGTGCTCTGTACCGTAAGCAGGGTAAACTCGAGGCGGCCGAGACCCTCGAGGAGTGTGCCATGAGGTCCCGCAGACAGGTGCGACAACTATAATCATATTAGTGATGCATGTTGGGAAACATGATGTCTTTGTAACGTGTGTGTGTGTGTCAGGGAGCGGCAGTGGACCCTCAGAGAGATGGAGAGAGGCGGAGGAGCACTGCATCGATCTCCAGCGTGAAGTACGACTGCAGCAATGACGCCGGAGAAGAGGGCAGTGTGGAGTGGAACGGGGTGAGGGAATAATATCTAACACTTACAGCTGCTGTCAGGGGACATGGTGACAGAGGAAATATGAGATGGAAGGAAACTATTTATTTCAGTGTTTTTGCATTAACTCTCACCAAAACTACTGCTTTCCCTAAGAAAAATTTTCATTCGCTCAAAAAAATGCGAAACTATTGCATTCCCCCATGAAAAATAGTTTTCTCAAAAAACATTTGAGTTCTCTCACAAAACTGTTGCATTCCCCAGATAAACATTGCGTTTGCTCACAAAACTTTTGCGTTTTCTCACAAATCTGTTGCGTTCCCTCAAGACAAATTGCGTTCGCTTGCAAAACTATTGGATTCCCCTGAGAAAAATTGTGTTTGCTCACAAAACTTTTGCGTTCTCTCACAAAACTACTGCTTCCCCCAAGAAAAAATTTCATTCACTCAAAAAATTTTTGCATTCCTCGAAAAAAAACATTGCGCTTTCTCACAAATCTGTTGCGTTCCCCGAGAGAAACATTGCGTTTGTTCGCAAAACATTTGCGTTCTCTCACCAAAACTACTGCGTTCCCCAAGAAACATTTGCATTCCTCGAAAAAAAACATTGCGTTTGCTCGCAAAACTGTTGCATTCCCATGATGAACATTGCATTTTCTCGCAAAACTATCGCGTTCCCCCATGAAAAATTGTGTTTGCTTGTAAAACGTTTGCGTTCTCTCACAAAACATTTGCATTCTTGCAAAAAAACGTTGCGTTTGCTTGCAAAACATTTTTCCACTCAAAAAACATTTGTTTTCTCATAAAACTGTTGTGCTCCCCTGAGAAATATTACATTTACCCGCAAAACAAATGCGTTCTCTTGCCAGAACTACTGCGTTCTCCTGAGAATCGTTACATTGAGGATAATGTAAGATAACCAATTCAAATGAACAACTAGATGTGTCTGTGCAGATCGATAAGAACATTTTCATGCCGTCTGCGACAGATTTTTTTATGTAGAGATTTTCTACTCTTTTCCATCACACTGAAGAAAATTAATTAGAGTTCCTCTTTCAGTCACGCACTTTTAGTATTGGAGCTGCTGCCGTTATTGTCAGTATCCTTAGAAACGCTTTGAACATCAGTGGAGAAAGGCATATACACTCACCTAAAGGATTATTAGGAACACCTGTTCAATTTCTCATTAATGCAATTATCTAATCAACCAATCACATGGCAGTTGCTTCAATGCATTTAGGGGTGTGGTCCTGGTCAAGACAATCTCCTGAACTCCAAACTGAATGTCAGAATGGGAAAGAAAGGTGATTTAAGCAATTTTGAGCGTGGCATGGTTGTTGGTGCCAGACGGGCCGGTCTGAGTATTTCACAATCTGCTCAGTTACTGGGATTTTCAAGCACAACCATTTCTAGAGTTTACAAAGAATGGTGTGAAAAGGGAAAAACATCCAGTATGCGGCAGTCCTGTGGGCGAAAATGCCTTGTTGATGCTAGAGGTCAGAGGAGAATGGGCCGACTGATTCAAGCTGATAGAAGAGCAACTTTGACTGAAATAACCACTCGTTACAACCGAGGTATGCAGCAAAGCATTTGTGAAGCCACAACACGCACAACCTTGAGGCGGATGGGCTACAACAGCAGAAGACCCCACCGGGTACCACTCATCTCCACTACAAATAGGAAAAAGAGGCTACAATTTGCACAAGCTCACCAAAATTGGACAGTTGAAGATTGGAAAAATGTTGCCTGGTCTGATGAGTCTCGATTTCTGTTGAGACATTCAGATGGTAGAGTCAGAATTTGGCGTAAACAGAATGAGAACATGGATCCATCATGCCTTGTTACCACTGTGCAGGCTGGTGGTGGTGGTGTAATGGTGTGGGGGATGTTTTCTTGGCACACTTTAGGCCCCTTAGTGCCAATTGGGCATCGTTTAAATGCCACGGCCTACCTGAGCATTGTTTCTGACCATGTCCATCCCTTTATGACCACCATGTACCCATCCTCTGATGGCTACTTCCAGCAGGATAATGCACCATGTCACAAAGCTCGAATCATTTCAAATTGGTTTCTTGAACATGACAATGAGTTCACTGTACTAAAATGGCCCCCACAGTCACCAGATCTCAACCCAATAGAGCATCTTTGGGATGTGGTGGAACGGGAGCTTCGTGCCCTGGATGTGCATCCCACAAATCTCCATCAACTGCAAGATGCTATCCTATCAATATGGGCCAACATTTCTAAAGAATGCTTTCAGCACCTTGTTGAATCAATGCCACATAGAATTAAGGCAGTTCTGAAGGGGGTCAAACACAGTATTAGTATGGTGTTCCTAATAATCCTTTAGGTGAGTGTAGTTCATCATAATATACATAATACACCCGCTATATTGTTAAATCTACCCGATTTTTCATATCAACAGAAAAATATCCCTGGATAACCTGCTTCTCTTGAGACTCCCTGCTTCAGAGAATAGTTAATGATATGCTAAAGCCCCGCCCCCCTTGTGATGTGATTGGTTAGTTTGTGACATCAGAAACACCAGTGATTTCAAACCATGTTTTTGAGACTGTCTTTGGTTCACTGCAGTTTTAAAGAGTAAATACTCAGCAATGGTGTTGACTTATGAATTTGCACATGGTTTGTCTGAAAGCATATTAAAAACACCACATAGACTTGATTTTCACCACAGGCGGGTTTTAAAGCTTGAATTTTGCAGGTACTGCACAATAATGCAGCCGTGTTTGCTGGCTGTGGGATTGATGTCACTTTAACCACTGATACAGCCTGTGGTGGTCAATGCTGCATTGCAGCCTGTTCAGTGTGCCAGAGTGGCCGTAGTCCCCTGCTGATGTCATATCCTGTGTGACATCAGTTATATGTGACTCACCGATAGCAGTCATTCTCTCCTTACCCACAAAACCCTGACCACTCACACTATTATTACATTACTGGTTTGATGCTCAACTATGATCAGCAAAAGCTATTTTTAACCTACCATACAATTAAACATCTGTGATTATAAAACAGAAGTTCAAAATTTAAAGGGGACCTATTATGCAAAATTCACTTTTACATGGAGTTTGAACATAAAATCTGTGTCAGCAGTGTGTGTACACAACCACCCTATAATGGTAAAAAGCCACCCACTCCTCTTTTTCAATCCCCATAAATCATAAGCAGTGTCTCAGAAAAGTCGATTCTAGCAGTGAGATGCCCACTGCTGACTACTGACAGACTCTGCCCGATTAGCATAGACTCTGCCCACAACTGCTGACAGACTCCGCCCGATTAGCATAGACTCTGCTCACAACTGCTGACTGACTCCGCCCTATTAGCATAGGCCTCCGCCCAAATTAGCATAGAACCCGCCCACAACTGCTGACGGACTCCGCCCTATTAGCATAGACCGCCCACGACTGCTGACAGACTCCGCCCTATTAGCATAGGCCTCCGCCCACGACGCTGACAGACTCCGCCCTATTAGCATAGAACCCGCCCACAACTGCTGACGGACTCCGCCCTATTAGCATAGACCCCCCCCCCGCCCACGACTGCTGACAGACTCTGCCCGATTAGCATAGACTCTGCCCACAACTGCTGACAGACTCCGCCCAATTAGCATAGACTCTGCCCATGACTGCTGACAGACTCCGCCCTATTAGCATAGACTCTGCCCACAACTGCTGACAGACTCCGCCCTATTAGCATAGGCCTCTGCCCTATTAGCATAGAACCCGCCCACAACTGCTGACGGACTCCGCCCTATTAGCATAGACCCCCCCCCCACGACTGCTGACGGACTCCGCCCTATTAGCATAGACCCCGCCCGCGACTGCTAACGGACTCCGGCCTATTAGCATAGACCCCGCCCACGATTGCTGACGGACTCCGCCCTATTAGTATAGACCCCATCCACGACTGCTGACGGACTTCGCCCTATTAGCATAGACCCCGTCCACGACTGCTGACGGACTCCGCCCTATTAGCACAGACCCTGTCCACGAATGCTGACTGACTCCACCCTATTAGCATAGACCCACCCACGACTGCTGACGGACTCCGCCCTATTAGCATAGACCCATCCACGACTGCTGACGGACTCCGCCCTATTAGCATAGACCCGTCCACGACTGCTGACGGACTCCGCCCTATTAGCATAGACCCGTCCACGACTGCTGACGGACTCCGCCTAGACCCGCCCACGACTGCTGACGGACTCTCCCCAATTATCATAGACCCCGCCCCTCAGTGAGCTGTACACAGTCCGCCATGTTTATCTCCTCGCCAGAGCATTTAACAGCAGTATTCAAATGTGTTCCTAATAAAGCTACAACATTTATTCAGTCCAGAGCAGCGAGTGATTTTCTGTTCTTTTGTTGTTTGATTCATATTAACAGCATATACAGAAGTAGGTACTGTATATATTACGCGCTGTCACTTTAATACACAGATCTAATACACACATGCGATTTCTTTACGTTCACAGACATAATTGACTGTGTTTATGTGAACTGTGTGTTTTTTTGACATAACCTTGTGTTTATTTGACAGTTAAAGCTCAATAAGACGTGAAAGAGAACTGAGTTTAATACTCACGGGATGCTCTGTCTGACATCCAGCTTTCTGTGTGTGTGCTTCGGGTGTGTGCGCTCAGAAAACCATATATCAGAAGTTTAGACTGATACAGCTTTAAAACGCATGCAGATATTATTCATGATGATGAAGAACTGCAATGTCACGTGTGATAGAGATGATCATCAAAACCAAACAGATGCTTTAGTTTTTGGCAGAGTATCGGAGGCACGAGCTGTACAGGCTCCGCCCTTTTCTAGATAGGGGGCGGAGCAGCAGCTCATTTGCATTTAAAGAAACATGCATGAAAACAGCATTTTTCCTTCCTGTGGGGTATTTTGAGCTGAAACTTCACAGACACATTCTGGAGACACCTGAGACTTATATCTTGTAAAAAAGTAGGTCCCCTTTAAAATTGACCACATATCAAGAGGTTTTTTGGGTGTTTGCATCTTAAGCTCACCCCTTTACCACGGTAAAATCACTGTAACAGACGTCCTCTCTTAGCTTATTGCTGGTTCACTCCTGCTTGAGATACTAATAGACCTGAATGTCTTTGTGCGCCTTTATGGACACACACATTGCCTTTCTTGCTTTTCATTGATTTCCTCCTGATGTTCCTGTCTCATTTGTGTTCTCTCTCTCTCTCTCTCTCTCTCTCTCTCTCTCTCTCTCTGCATTAGGCCTAAGCTCTCATCATCTTCCTCTCTCTGCTCTTACAACAAATCAAATTACATCTGCCTGATCTAAATGGATCCCTGTGCTGCTTCCTTTCTGCTGGATGAAGTCCAGCACAGCTTTGACTGTTCGCTAGGGCTGCTGGGATATCAGCTTCCCTCCCTGTGTATTCTTGGCCTTTCTTTCCCCCTTTCTTCCACACACTGATCACTCGTTTGCTCATTCCTGCTTGTTCTCTGCATTGTCTCTTTTCATGTCTACATTGTTAACTGTATAACGCTGATTTATGAACTGTAATATACAACCTCAGCGAATCTCATGAACAGGCCAAATCAAAAGAAGAAGAAAAAAATACATTTCCCCACATATTCTAAATGTCATTATTATAATAATTAAAAAATTATATATGGTTTAAATTGTAATGTATTTATATACACTACCGTTCAAAAATTTGGGGTCAGCAAGATTTTAAAAATGTCTCTTCTGCTCACCAAGGCTGCATTTATTTGATCAAAAATACAGTAAATACAGTAATATTGCAAAATATTATTACAGTGTGCAATAGCTGTTTTCTATGTGAATATATGTTAAAATATAATTTATATCTGTGATGCAAAGCTGAATATTCAGCATCATTACTCCAGTCTTCAGTGTCACATGATCCTTCAGAAATTATTCTAATATGCTGATTTGATGCTTAACAAACCTTTCTGATTATTATCAATGTTAAACACAGTTGTGCTGCTTCATATTTCTGTGGGAACCATGATATATACCGGGATATATATATATATATATACCTGGTACTCATTAGATGAACAAAAGTATTTAAGTTGATTTTAACTGGAGCGAATTAGTTAAGTTAACTTAAGGCAACTTATCGCTCAACTTTATATATATATATATATATATATATATTTATATATAATATTCCACATGATTCTTTGATAAACAGAAAGTTCATAAGAACAGCGTTTATTTGTATTTTTTTTTTCTTTACTGTCACATTTGATCAGTTTAATGCATCCTTGCTGAATAAAAGTATTCATTTCTTGTTAAAAAAAGTCTTACAGACCCCAAACTTTTGCCCAGTAGTGTAAGCGTAGTATTTTTGTACTACAGTACATTTCATTTATGATCATTTAATACAGTACTGGATTGTATAAAATCCTATTTCTTGCCTTTGATTTCAGAGTGAAATACATTCGATTGTGAGATTCACCCAACAGCATTTTATGCCACATTATTCAAACTAACACTTTAAATTACAATGTCAGTGTAACGTGTGTTATGTTACTTATAATAAATTACTATAGTGATAATAACGAAAATGTGTGATTACAAGAAGTTTTACAAATATTCCACAGCGAGTACATATAGTTCAGGAGTATTATAACCAGGGGTTTACACACATACATTTACACACAATTTCTTTTATTGCATAAACCATGTCCATTGTGAAAGCACTATATAGATCAAATTGACTTGACTTAAATACACTATAACACTGTGAATAATGTATGAACACTGTCTGACTATACAAACTACAGAACAAAGCAAATATATCCTTCATGTCCTGTTATGAAATGTTATTCAGCAGATATTTTTGTTAATATATAGCCAGTATAGCCCCACTCACAGACATATTAACTTTTAATCTGCAATACATAGCAAAAGGAAAGTGTATACAGAAATACAAGCCTGAGACATTCTTTATCTAAAGAATACATTGTTTTATTTTATTTTACAAAATGTATTATCAGCATAACAATTGTGTAAGGTTAAACTGGAAAATTAACATGAATATGAAAATGTCTTAGTATTTAGTTTGTTTGTCCTTTTGCAGAAAACCTGCTGATCATGTCCAGCATCACATGAGAATGTAAAGAGGATGATGTTAAACATGAACATCCTGTCGTTTATGTCAAACTGTGACTGCAGAACACAAACTAAGATATTTTGAAGAATGTTTGTTACCAAACAGTTTTGGTGCCCATTGACTTCCATTGTGTGGACAAAACACACACTCACACGCACACACGCTCACTCACACACGCACTCACACACTCACACACACGCACACTCACACACACGCACACTCACACACACGCACACACTCATGCACACACACGCACACACACAGAGACGCGCACACGCGCTTACACACGCACACACACTCACACACATGCAGACACGCGCAGACGCACACGCACACACACAGACACTCACACACACAAACACACGCATACTCACTCACTCAGACACACACACTCACTCTCACATGCACACACAGACTCACACACACTCACGCGCACACACTCACGCACAGACGCACACACACACAGACACTCACTCAAACACACAAACATGCATACTCACTCACTCAGACACACAAACACACACACACTCACAGACACTCACTCACACACACAGACACTCACACACGCAGACGCACACACACACACACACACACTCACACATACAAACACACACATACTCACTCACTCAGACACAAACACACACACGTACGCACACACACGCACACACTCACGCACACACACACACAGACACTCACACACACAAACACGCATACTCACTCACTCAGACACACAAACACACACACACACTCACTCACACACTCACTCACTCACTCACACACACACAGACACAGTCTCTCTCATACACACACACACACACACACACACTCTCTCACGCACACTTTCATATTCTCACACAAATACACGCACACACATACATACACTATACACTCACACACACAAACACACTCTCACACACACACGCACACACACATTCACACTCTCATACAAACATGTTTCTCAAACTATCTATGATTATCTTTTTTGACTGACCTAAAAGTAGTGTAGAATTATTAGTATAATTATTATTTTATTTAATATCTTTGCTTTGATTTACATTTATATCTACATTCCCAGGTTGTATGGTCTCAAACTTTTGGAGCCCACGGTGTGTTATAATGCAGATACCATTTGATCCCGATCCCAACACCACGTAATGTGTTTTTACTTATACATAAAGGGTGTGTGTTTTTTTAATTTTTAAGACAGAATTGTTGTGGGAAAAGTGGTTGTTATTTTGGTTATGTGTCGAGCAGGATAAACTCATTCATAGACTTTTGCCACAGACAAAGGTTCAGTCAAAATCTGCTCCATTATCACAACAGTAGAGGCGGTGAGTTTTACAACCACATTTCCCTCAGAAAACCGCGTTATTTATTGGTTCCGCTAGTGGCATAGAAATGTCACACTTCGTCTTTAAGGGGCTGTTTACACGACACCGTTTTCAACTAAAAACTAAAACTTTTTATGCATTTTGGCCGTTTGTTTACGTTACAGCGGCATTTTGGGGGACTGAAAACCAGATTTTCGAAAACGGGTTTCAAAGTAAACTACAAAAACGTGAATTTGTGAAAACAGTGACGTCATGTGTATCATGTGTTCAGTCTATATGCGCATAGTGTTTCTTTACGATGTGGCATCGCCACCTACTGGCCTGGCATGAGTAATACAGCGCTTTAAGTCTTTTTACGGATCCGTGTGAATGCGCAAAACGCAAAAGAAAAACTTTTCCGTTTATAGTATATCGTTGTCGTGTAAATGAACCAAAATGTATTAGTTGTGTCTAAGGCCCTGTCCACACGACCACGGGTATTTTCAAAACCGCAGCTTTTTCTAACACAGTATCCGGTCACTGAAACCCAACTTTTTTGAAAACTCCTGCCAGGGTGAAGATTTTTTTGAAACTTCGGTTGCAGTGTAGTCGTGTGGACAGTGAAACCGGAGATTTTGGCTTGTTACGTCAAAACCAGAACTGGCTTTACGGTTAGGGTTATATCGCCACCTGTTGGTTTGGCATGCTCTTGACAGCGCTTCATACCGCATTTTTGCGTTTTCATGTGGACGCTATTTGTTTTTAAACAGAGGAGGAAAAACTCAGTTTATAAAAATACCTGTGTACGTGTGGACTAGGCCTAACATTCCCCTCATGTGATACAGCAGATCAGTCAGTTTTCGTGAATTAGTGTGGCTGTATAATTCAAGGCCTCGCTGCAGATTCAAAGGATGTTTCGACTGTGTGTGTGTGTGTGTATAAATATATTTATGTGGCTCTTTCTGCGCAGTGATGTATGTCTTCATTAACCTCATATGACATCTAACCCAATAAAGACCTGGAATTAGTGGCCTGGGCTCTCTCTCTCTGTGCATAAATGTAAATCATACGTGAATGTTTTATTGGAGCCACTCGCCACAATGTGACCTAGTTTCTGTCGCACAGCTGGCGTTCGCCTCCGTTTTCTTCACCATGACAGCACAGAGTATGGAATAAAATAGAAACAGAAGGGTCATTTCAGGACTCAAGCGCACATGTGCTGTTAAAACATCTAAAACCTTTCAAATTTTATCTTGATGTTGGATTTAGCATTCCATTTGCATAGCTAATTTCTGCCTGAAATCTCCAGTGCGTATCTCAGATTGCATGGATTTAATGCTCAACTCAGTGTATTGGATTTCCACATCAACAATAGAGCAGTAATGCTATAGTTAACCTCGTACACCCTAGTTGCATAACCGGAGAGTTGTGCAGTGGTGCGTCTGCAGACACAAACATGTCCTGCCATCTGCTGGGCTCAGAACTACACTGCAGTGATCCAGTTCTTTTCTAATATAAGATACTTTTAACACGTTTACCACTTTACATTGGCGTACAGGACCCTGTCATGGTTTCTCGTTAGATATCATTACAAGTGACAGATCGGCCAGACAAATCAGCCAAGATTTGGCCATTTTCAGACTGTCAGCCACCCAATATCTATTAAAAATGCTAAAACAAACACCCAATATCTACCAAACAGGCTACGTTTGCTCAGCTAGCTGAGTTGTTAAAGAATAAGAAGCATTTAATTTGACAATCTATAACTTTAATTTACTGTACCAGTATACATAACATAATTTAAAAGACAATAATTGTCATATTTACAAAGTTAAAGGTGCAGTAAGCGATTTCTGAGAAACACTATTGAAAGTGGATCGGAGCGAGCAGCCATAGCCGTGGGAACATATTTTATCAGGGGGACTCTGGGGGCGGGGCTTGATGTTGTGGGGCGGCGCCCCCTGGTTCCATCGAGATTTTTCTATGGGGTTTTTCAATATATGAGTAAAATAAAGCCTGTGGTAAACATAATTTGACGATACTTTGACGCTTTGTTCTACAACGTAAATTACACCCATAGCAAAAATGCTAATTTTGAAGCAGTTACTTTCATTTTTGAAAACATACGTTTTTAGTAAGTAACTAGATAAGGCAGTTTGTGTGTGAGTGTGCAGTGTAATGATGTAGAACAAAACATTAAAGTATCGTCAAGTTATGTTTAGCAGAGGCTTTACTTTACTCATAAATTGATAAACCCCATTATAAAAGCCCATAGGAAAATCTCAAAGGAAGCAGCAGCAAATTAGTCCTAAAAAACACTTATAGATAAGGATACAAATGAATGAGGACAGTTATATGAGAATGAATATATATTGGCTGTTTGTGCTATATTTTAGTTCAATAATCATTTTTATTTAATATTTTGTATTTTAAGGGGATTTTACGGAACTAAATATTGACCTCTAAATTGTGTACCATTTATTATCTGCAATGACACTAACACGGTGTAACCACTAAATGGCTGTATAGCCCTGTATATGAATATATAAACCAGTTCTCCAGACTGCAACCAAATGCGATCTTTTTTCCTGCGCCAAAATTTAGTTAGAGGTCACACTGGAGCACCACCACATTACCCAACTGAGAAGAGCTGCCATTTCTGTTACACATGAGAAACATCAAAAGGCAAAACGAAACGAGAGTGAAACAAACCACGGTACTCGTTGAGTTCATACATGGGCCAATCTCGATCATGTGACACCGTTACTACACACAGCGCTGGCAGATCCAGTGAGAAAGCGTTTGAATACAACACAGAATTAATAACATCGCTACTGCGAGATCTAGTGGGAACTTCTGGGAAGCATTTAAATTCGGCACATAATTCTAATGAACCCACAGAAATCAGATCAAACTGCGCTGATGTGGAAACCAGAAGAAACATCGTGCCATGAACACAAGTAGTTATAGGAGGCTTTTCAATCCATAAATCACCAACGGATTTAATGTAACAACGCTAACTGTAACCATGGTATTGTGGCAGAAACAGTCGAGTGTTTTTACATTACTCATCTCCGGGTTCATACAACTTTTTGAGAGTGAAATTCAAGCACTTTACTTTTTCCGGCACTTCAAACCTCTAAATATTATCCAATTTTAATGTTATTTTTAAACTGAGGATTGGTAAAACTAAAAGTTTAAAGCTGTAGGAAAACTAACACTTGACAAACAAGCACTTTTATTTTAAAAAAAGACATGACATAACCAGTATATGGCAGCAGGGGAGCACTTATTGAATTATTAGCCATTTCCCCTCCCTATTATATGGTCACAAAGTCTCATGAAAAACAAAAACTTCTTTTTTTTTCTTTTTTTTTTTAAAATTGTGACTGAATTACACAGAAAGCAAGTAAAGCGCTCCTTCTATTATCTGTCGGTCAGTTCAGTGTGATAGAACAATGGTACATTTAATAAGAGCAGAATATTTAATTTTAAGAGCAGAGTTTTTAATTAAAGTTAATTTTATCTGCATATCAATTAAAATCTCGGTACTTCACTGTTAAATTTTTAATAAATAAGCATGTAATATAATTAGTAACTGCAATCATTAAAGGTGCAGTGTGTGAATTTTAGCGGCATCTAGTGGTGAGGTTGTGAATTACAACCGCCCCCTCCCTTTCGAAGCACATAGAGAAGCTACGGTGGCCGACACAGGACAAAGATGTCGTCTGAGACAGCAGAGAGTAGCTAGCGCTCTGTAGAGCAGTTTGTCCATTTAGGGCTACTGTAGAAACATGGCGGTGACTTCACTGTAAGGGGATCCACGGTGTGTGTAGATAAAAATGGCTCATTCTAAGGTAATAATAACATAACGGTTCATTTATACACCACTGAAAACATAGTTATGTATATTATATTGCATTTCTGTCAATATTTTTATATATATAGACATTATTAAAGACTACTTTTTGTAAATGTTGACATTTAAATGTTGATTTGAAGTGTCAGTTTTAGCATTATTATTGCAGGTAAATCTGGACACAGAGAAAGCATTTTGTTACTCATACTAGCTACATATAATAGCTTGATCGGTCACACGAAAATAATCAGAATAAATATTGACTTCAAAATATTTTATTGAGTGTTAACATACCATGAACAGAAACATGGTCTGTGGTCGTGTCGTGTATCGTCCTCCTATTTGAAAAACTATGCATCGCAATTCCATTCGCTTTATACAGGGTTTGCATTGACGTCACTTTCCCGCCAAACACGTCGCTACTGGAGTTAATAGGGAAACTGTGAAAATGCGAATAAAACAAACAATTATCAGTTTAAACTAAAGGTTGGACTCGATAGTGTTCATTACAACTTACCAACGATCCAGTGATCCATGGATATTGACATCCAGCCAGGAATCGTGTTTCCTGGCATGTGTATGTGCCTGATTTCGACGCTAGGGAAATACATAAAGCAAATTTGCCTGTGAACGCTTTATATAAATACAATATAGGTAGGTCTAAATCCAGGTGATCACTTATATCAATGTAATATTTATCGTCATATCGTCCAGTCCTAACACTTGTATAGTTTTCGTCAGTGTTTATTTAACAACATCCAATTACGCAGAATATACAATGGTAGATATTTAATTGGTGAGTTCTCAATACAATATTTAACAATACAATTCAAAATTCAACATATTGAGACAAAATAATAACTGTAAATCCACGTTTCGCTGTCTGGAGTCCAGTTGTTTCTGTGAATTGCTGCGATCCATTTGCTTCTCTTTTCTGTAGCTTTCGGGAGTCTGTAAAACTACACCTTGTACAGTCAGTCTCAAAGATCTTTCCCGTTTTAGATGCGTTTTTTGTGGCATTCACGCTGAAAGCTGCCGCTCAGTGGGCGTAACCGCAGTCGCTCCGGCCGACGGGGACGTCACGTGCATACCCTCTATTGGCACGGTAAAAAGGCTTTACATTGCCAAAGCATTGGCAGCGCTCCAAACCAATGGTGTTGATCAGGCAGTGATTGACAGCACTCTGATCCAAAAGTCACAAACCACATTCGACAACATATAAAAACGAAATAATCTTTAAAGTAATTTTATGAATAAATGTGTAAAATTAAAGAAGATGTTAAAAAACAAAACTTTATTTTAAGTTGTGTCAACAAAAAAAAAATATGCAAGGATAAATTATTTATAATAGATGTTGCAATATTCCATGAAAAAAGTTTAAATATGCTATTTAATAAATTATACAAGTGTACATACACTCACCTAAAGAATTATTAGGAACACCATAATACTGTGTTTGACCCCCTTTCGCCTTCAGAACTGCCTTCATTCTACGTGGCATTGATTCAACAAGGTGCTGAAAGCATTCTTTGGAAATGTTGGCCCATATTGATAGGATAGCATCTTGCAGTTGATGGAGATTTGTGGGATGCACATCCAGGGCACGAAGCTCCCGTTCCACCACATCCCAAAGATGCTCTATTGGGTTGAGATCTGGTGACTGTGGGGGCCATTTTAGTACAGTGAACTCATTGTCATGTTCAAGAAACCAATTTGAAATGATTCGAGCTTTGTGACATGGTGCATTATCCGCCTGGAAGTAGCCATCAGAGGATGGGTACATGGTGGTCATAAAGGGATGGACATTGTCAGAAACAATGCTCAGGTAGGCCGTGGCATTTAAACGATGCCCAATTGGCACTAAGGGGCCTAAAGTGTGCCAAGAAAACATCCCCCACACCATTACACCACCACCACCAGCCTGCACAGTGGTAACAAGGCATGATGGATCCATGTTCTCATTCTGTTTACGCCAAATTCTGACTCTACCATCTGAATGTTATAACAGAAATCGAGACTCATCAGACCAGGCAACATTTTTCCAGTCTTCAACTGTCCAATTTTGGTGAGCTCGTGCAAATTGTAGCCTCTTTTTCCTATTTGTAGTGGAGATGAGTGGTACCCGGTGGGGTCTTCTGCTGTTGTAGCCCATCCGCCTCAAGGTTGTGCGTGTTGTGGCTTCACAAATGCTTTGCTGCATACCTCGGTTGTAATGAGTGGTTATTTCAGTCAAAGTTGCTCTTCTATCAGCTTGAATCAGTCGGCCCATTCTCCTCTGACCTCTAGCATCAACAAGGCATTTTCGCCCACAGGACTGCCGCATACTGGATGTTTTTCCCTTTTCACACCATTCTTTGTAAACTCTAGAAATGGTTGTGCGTGAAAATCCCAGTAACTGAGCAGATTGTGAAATACTCAGACCGGCCCGTCTGGCACCAACAACCATGCCACGCTCAAAATTGCTTCAATCACCTTTCTTTCTCATTCTGACATTCAGTTTGGAGTTCAGGAGATTGTCTTGACCAGGACCACACCCCTAAATGCATTGAAGCAACTGCCATGTGATTGGTTGACTAGATAATTGCATTAATGAGAAATTGAACAGGTGTTCCTAATAATCCTTTAGGTGAGTGTATAATTTTCATAGAAAATATAACAAAGGTTTGAACATAAGGTTGTGTGTGTGTTCAGGATGGATCGCTCAGGAGAAGCGGCTCTTTCGGGAAACTCAGGGAAGTCCTGCGCAGAAGCAGCGAGATGCTGGTGAAGAAAATCCAAGGAACTATGCCACCAGAACCTCGCAACACAAAGTGAGACACACAGACACAGTGGTTAATGGATGTTATATTGTACCGGTGATGACCTTTTAAACCTTGTCTTCACAGCCTGATTCCTATGTAGGATTATTATTTTATGGAAATGCAATGACTGAGTTATTTTTCCTCCCACACAGTATAAAGAGAGCCGCGTCCCTCGGTTACCTGAACAGTAATGACGGAGATGATTCTTTTCAGGTGAGATGATTTGGGGAGGTTCCCAGGTAACATAAAATATGTTCCAAGAACGTTTTGCTAACACTATGAAATTGTTATTTCTGAATGTTCTCTGAACGTTCATTTCTTGGTTATGCGAACGTTAAAGGTGCTGTATGTAAGCAATAAGGTACGAGAATAAGTCACGACCCCTTAAGCCATGACTTATTCACAATATAGCATTAGCCTCGAGTACCTTATTGTTTTATAAAACGGTTACCACACAATACAAATATTAAAGCCAAATATGTATCAATGTAACTTTCATGAAGTAAAATCAATAAAAGCCTTCCTTCCGCTGAAAAAAATAGTCCCTGACCGTGAACAGCAACAGAAGTTACATTATTGCAGCATTAGATAGCGGCAAAGTTGAGTCAGTCAATAGAGAAGATTTTTATATTGAAAGGACTGAAACTTGACGTGAACACGGAAACAAGACGCAACTGACAAATGCTTTGACTACTAGCTCCCGTTAACTGTTAAAAGGACAAGATATCTCAGTGGACATTCAAACAGAATGTTTATTGTGAACATAGGACCTGAAGGAAAATGCTATATCTAAATCTTACTCACAATACTCTACTCCACTACTACATGATAGAGTAAGCGTCAATGAACAATATCAATGAGAACAAACTTATGTTTACGTTGCTAAGAGCGGTTGCTAAGGGTGTTGTGCAGTGATACACAGAACCGTTGGGTGAAACGGTCATAGCCGTGTTGACCAGTCAGAATCAAGGACCAGAACTAACTGCTTTATAAGTCATTTTGACTGTACTAAAGCATAAAAATACCATATTAGGGGGCTTTCGCACCAGGTAGTTCTAGGAACTAGGGCCGATTGGTTGCATCCGCACCGCCAGTAGGAACTCTGAAGTGACGTAAGCCAAGCTTGTTGCTTTGACTTTTATTTTGACGGCGCTGAGAACGGCAGAGCAAACGGCTCTCACATTCTCCGTTATTAGTTTACGATCTGTTTAACAGTCCTGTCTAATACTAGACAGAACTGTTATGCGAAGAAAGTAGACAGTATAGGAAAAAAGTATTAGCGTTTTCCGTGTGGTTGAAGTCCAATGTCGCTAGCTTAGCAGATATACATAATCATGTTTCGCTTTGTCCCCTCAAAGTTGCGTTGGATTTTCTCCTTAGCGTAGCGGTTGAGAGGTCCAATAAATATATAGGCTATAATCTGTGTGTGTATGTGGCTTTTTTTTAAATGGCGGGTACTTCCGCCAATAGTTCTAGGAAACCATGAAAAGCTTCCTCCGGTGCGATAGCCCCTAATATGTTTGCAGAGGTTTGGGAAACAATTCTACAGCCAGTTATTTTACTTCGAAATGTGTGTTCCATGTCTGAACGTCTGTTTTTGTTTTGGTCTGTGTGATCCCGCCCACTGCCAGTTTACCCAATAGTATTTCGACACCCCGGGTTGCCAGTTGGAGGAAAACACAGCTATGGAAGCCAGAAAACACACTGGGTCAGAGATCGCAGATTCTACCTGACCTAAAAAGCCTCAACATCAATCTCATATGATCTCTATGAAAGAGAGCATATTAAAACACAGATAAATCAACTTCCAGTGTAAGGCTCGTCGCCTTCTATTGTCCATTGCACTCGTTCCTGTAGCGTGTCCTCCTGTAGCGGGGGAAACAACTCTCTCCAATATTTTGAATTTGGACTGCAGTACCCATTACAACCACTAGCTGTCAATATTACATACTGCACCTTTAAAGGGTTAATTCACCCAAAAATGAAAATTTGAAAACACATTTCTCTTTAAAAACTCTCGTTTTAGACTCTAATTTGTGACCAGTGTTTTGTTTTGCTCTATCCTCTGTGCTTCCGCGTTCATCAATACGTCATGCGTCGGGTCAGAGGTCACTCTTCCACCAGAACTAGACTTATAAATATGGATATTTTTCTTACTTTGCTTCAGGAAGCCTTTATTAACCTATGGAGCCGAGTACTTTTATAATGGATGGCTTTTTTGGGCTTCAAAATCTCATCCCCCATTCACTCCCATCATAAAGCTGGGAAGAGCCAGGATATTTATTAATATAACTCTGATTGTGTTTGCTAAATGAACGTTCTATAAATCATGCTTTTGTGCTAACGTTTTAAGAACATTATTGTAAAACCAGATAATGAACAAATGTTCCATTAATTGTTAATTAATTATTAAATGTTACTGTTCATAACTTTGAGAGAACCTTGACACAACGTTAGCTAACGTTCTGAGAATGTTCCCTGTTAGCTGAGTTGACAACATAATCTTAAAATCTTAACTATTTTGCATTTTGGTGGTTAATTCGTATGAATTCGTACAGTCTGCTTACGCCCCAGTGACGGTATGTTTATTGCTAATAATCATTCGTTTTTGTATGATTCACATACCAATTCATTCGAAATCGTCAGCTCATAACACAGTTAAATCAGGTTGAGTTGATGCGTGAGCTCAGGAATGATTTTGATTAGTTTGACAGGAGATGAATAAAGTAATAATGCTTTGTTGGTTGTCTCGTCACAGGGTTCGGGGACCGCGAGGACGCTGAGAAACAGCAGACCTCTGAGCTCAAGCACAGTGGAGCTGTACAAAAGCACAGACCAATGAAAAACACATACATGTTTCTCACTAGATTTGATTCATGTGCTTTTAATCATGAATGTTTTTGGCTTTTCTTTTTACATTCTCTCACTCTCTCATATAAATCACGCATGTTTCACTCTCTTCAAGGAATAGTTCATCCTTAAATGAACAAATGTTCACACAGCTCTTTTGCACACAGTATAAGTGAATGCAGATGGGTGCTGCCAAACAACAAAAAGCTCTATAAAAGTAGCCTACACAACTTGAGCACTAAAGTCATGCCTTCCCTGAGGGTGAAGAAGATAACTGATAATCTTTCCCTCTGCCACAGTGATGTAAAAACAAATCACTGCAGAGTCTGTATGAATTAAATATAGAATGATTTTATATCTGCAGTTTTTAGCAAAAAGTCAGAACTGTGATATAAACTCACAATTAGGAAAAAAAAAGTCAGAATTGTGCGTTGATACAAGATGAGTTGATCAGAATCAGAATCAGAAAGAGCTTTATTGCCACGTGTGCTTGCACACACAAGGAATTTTTCTTGGTGCTGAAGCTTCCAGTGCACATATACAATTCAGATACAACAAGAGCATAGTAATAAAAATTCTAAGAATATAAATATGAAAATAGTATAAACAGGTCACAGTTACGTTTAGTCAGAATAGACATTTATAGATTATTATTTACAGTATTTGAATAGTATGAATAAATATAAATAATAAAGAAGATTATATTATATCTTCTAAAATGATAGAAGATATAATCTCGCAATTCTGACATTTGTTTGGTAATTGTGAGTTTGTGACTTTTTGCTCAGAATTGTGAGAAAAACTTGCAAAATTTAAATTGAGAGATATAAACCAGCAATTCTGAGGAAAAGTCAGCTCACAAAAAGCCGTATAAAAAATATCGGTATATCTTACGATTATGACTTTTTTCTCGCAATTGCGAATTTATATCACAATTCTGACTTTTTTCTCGCAATTATGAATTTAAATCTAACAAGATTTTTTTCTACAAATTTTTCCTACAATTTTTATAACAATTCTGACAATTCTGAGTTTATATCTTGCAATTTAGACTCTCACAATTGCAAATTTATATCATAATTCTGACTCTCTTACAACTACGAATTTACACCTCACAATTTTGGATTTTTTGGCAGTTTCGAGTTTATATCACAATTCTGACTTTATTCTCGGAATTACGAGTTTATATCTCACAATTCTGACTTTTCTCGCAGTTGCGAGTTTTTAATCATAATTTTGACTTTTTTTCTCGCAATTGCGAATTTATATCACAATTCTGACTTTTTTGCAATTACAAGTTTATATCACAATTCTCAGAATTGCGAGTATTTCACAAATTTGACTTTTCCCTCACAATTGCGATCATAATTCTGACTTTAATCTTGTAAATGTGCTTTTATTTCACAAATTAGATTTTTTTCACAATTGCGTTTATATCTCACAATTCAGACTTTTTTCTCGCAATTGCAAATTTATATCACAATTCTGACTTTTTCTCACATTTATGAGATTACATCTCACAATTCTGACCTTTTTTCTATCATTTTGCTAGTTTATATCTCACAGTTCTAATGAAATTAGAGAGTAAATGATGATTTATTTTTGGGTGAACTAACTGCCTAAATATTACTTGCAAAACATAATATTTTATGTTGAAAACACTGGAGTGTGATGGCTGCTATATGGGAGGCTTTTTGTGCACAGATTTTAATTATGTAATGGGTGATTTTAACCCTAGTGGGAAAGACCAGAAATCCACCTGGCTTATTCTCTCAGGTATTCAATATCCTTTGACACATATTTAACAGTGAAATTTGACCTCCCTTGACAAAACCCCCCAAAGAAACCCAGTGCACGAGCATTGTTGAAACAGAGCTCTGGAGAGGTGTTGTGTTCCTCCTGACCTGATTCATCAGTCATGCACGTCAGTCGTTTTATTTCAGCTGCTCATTCATTATGTTATGAATATGTCCTTATTTATAGGTAGTGACCCTGTGTCTGTAACTGCCTGTGTAACATATTGTTTTTTTACTCTCTGCAAGTTTCAAAAGCAACCACCTTGTCATTTTTTTTTTTTTCAAATTTAAATTTTGAATATATATGGAATCTGTATATATACATGGAATTTGAATATATGGAACTTACTTTTATTGCTTTGTTATTTGTACTACAAAAACCATGTGCAAGCTTTACAGTCCACATGTAATTGAACAGCAGTTTTATGGTTAAAGACTTATTTTCAATCATTTCATGCTCCAGTGCCCACGGACTTCTGCTGAGATTTCTTTGTGTAAAAATCTAAATGCTTTGACTGTCTGATTTGGCTTGACTGAAATAAAATGTTTTAGTGAAATCATGCAATGTGCGTTTCATTTTGCTATGTCAATGCTTGATTTTGCTCAGGGCATTGAAAATATCCTTATTACATCTGACTTTTACTAAGACAATATTAAGCTCTCACTGGTTCTTGCTGAAGCTCAAACGTGCTGTGTAACACGAGAATGAACCTCATTGGTTCTCACTGAAGCTCAAACGTGCTGCGTAACACGAGAATGAACCTCATTGGTTCTCACTGAAGCTCAAACGTGCTGCGTAACACGAGAATGAAACTCATTGGTTCTCGCTAAAGCTCAAATGTGCTGCGTAACATGAGAATGAACCTCAGTGGTTCTCGCTGAAGCTCAAACGTGCTGCGTAACACGAGAATGAACCTCATTGGTTCTCGCTGAAGCTCAAACGTGCTGCGTAACACGAGAATGAACCTCATTGGTTCTCGCTGAAGCTCAAACGTGCTGCGTAACACGAGAATGAACCTCATTGGTTCTCGCTGAAGCTCAAACGTGCTGCGTAACACGAGAATGAAACTCATTGGTTCTCGCTAAAGCTCAAATGTGCTGCGTAACATGAGAATGAACCTCATTGGTTCTCGCTGAAGCTCAAATGTGCTGCATAACACGAGAATGAACCTCATTGGTTCTCTCTGAAGCTCAAACGTGCTGTGTAACACGAGAATGAACCTCATTGGTTCTCACTGAAGCTCAAACGTGCTGCGTAACATGAGAATGAACCTCAGTGGTTCTCGCTGAAGCTCAAACGTGCTGCGTAACACGAGAATGAACCTCATTGGTTCTCGCTGAAGCTCAAACGTGCTGCGTAACACGAGAATGAAACTCATTGGTTCTCGCTAAAGCTCAAATGTGCTGCGTAACATGAGAATGAACCTCAGTGGTTCTCGCTGAAGCTCAAACGTGCTGCGTAACATGAGAATGAACCTCATTGGTTCTCGCTGAAGCTCAAACGTGCTGCGTAACACGAGAATGAACCTCAGTGGTTCTCGCTGAAGCTCAAACGTGCTCCGTAACATGAGAATGAACCTCATTGGTTCTCACTGAAGCTCAAACGTGCTGCATAACACGAGAATGAACCTCATTGGTTCTCGCTAAAGCTCAAACGTGCTGCATAACACGAGAATGAACCTCATTGGTTCTTGCTGAAGCTCAAACGTGCTGCGTAACACGAGAATGAACCTCATTGGTTCTCGCTGAAGCTCAAACGTGCTGTGTAACACGAGAATGAACCTCATTGGTTCTCACTGAAGCTCAAACGTGCTGCGTAACACGAGAATGAAACTCATTGGTTCTCGCTAAAGCTCAAACGTGCTGCGTAACACGAGAATGAAACTCATTGGTTCTCGCTGAAGCTCAAACGTGCTGCGTAACACGAGAATGAACCTCATTGGTTCTCGCTGAAGCTCAAATGTGCTGCGTAACACGAGAATGAACCTCATTGGTTCTCGCTGAAGCTCAAACGTGCTGCGCAACACGAGAATGAACCTCATTGGTTCTCGCTGAAGCTCAAACGTGCTGCGCAACACGAGAATGAACCTCATTGGTTCTCGCCTGAAGCTCAAACGTGCTGCGTAACACGAGAATGAACCTCATTGGTTCTCGCACGTCAAGCGAACATGCTAAAGCTGATGAATGTTTATGTGAATAAAAGCCTAAAAGAAATCTGTTCATCATATAAAGCGTTTGGACTAAACTGCTCAATTCATATGGATTCGTTTTTTTTGACGATCTCTTTATGAACTTTTTAAAACGTCAAAGTTGTAGTTGCATAGCTGTCAATGCAGGGACAGATTTTCTCTCAGATTTCATCAAAGATCTTCATTTTTGTTCTGAAGATGAACGAAAGCCTTACAGGTTTGGAACGTCATGAGAGTAATTAATGACAATTTTTTTTTTTTTTTGGGTGAACTATCCCTTAAAGTTTTGTGTAAAGAGCCTCTGAACTGTTTTTATGATCACAATTGTGGTTGTCATTTTATATAACATTGACCGCAAATATATGCATTTTAGGTATGACAATGGCATAATTTGATTTTTGGGATGTGGTCATTGGGTATATGTAGTACAGAGCTAGCAACCCTGGGAACACTGTAGGATATGCGTGCTATTCCAAACGAGAAGATGTAGGTTATACAGAATCTCCCAATGCAGGAGAAACGTACTAAAATGGTGTTTGCATACATGTGGAGCAGGGCATTATAGGACACTCCTCCGCGCATGCGCAGTGAGCCGCTCTAAAATCCCTAGTGCTTTAAGCTGTGTCGTGCGTTTGTTGTGTCTGCTGGGTAAGTAGGTCATTCTTATTTATCATTATAATACGTTGCGTTAAATATTAGGTTACAGCACAAACGATCGTTTCGATATGTCGGAAGTGTTTGACGTGTGTGACATTGGCACTTGGCGTCATTTATTTAAGATAATTCTATATTTTGCTTTCTATATTTCCGTGTACTGGGCAAGTTGGGCACTAAGTAATAATAAAGTGCATTCGGTAATTGTATGGGGAGGGTCGCGTGCAAACCCGTTTAGTTTGACCCCCGTTTGTTGTCCTCCCATCACGCGCTGTTGCACACCAGTCTTAATCCTTTCACATCATCACTTGTGTTTTTATGCATGTGTTAGTACCGATGGATTTGTGCAATACCAGAATAATATCAAGAAGCTTTCGAGGACGCCTATTTCGTATTTATGCTTCATGTTTCTGTGATTGCTGATCGATTAAGTTGCTTTTAAATGCTTTTAAAATAATTTGATAAATTCATGACACATATCAGTTTATTCTATGTAACCTATTTATTTTTAATTAATTTTTAGTATGTTTAAATAATGCATATTATTTTGTGTTTTGTTATCTTAAACCCCCAAAATGTCAAGTGGTGCAATTGTCCGAACAAATGAACAGACTAAGAAACTACTATGTTGTCTTAATAATAAAAAGTTGAGATCATTGAAATTTAATCCAGCAATTTGTATATTCTCAAATGTCAGGGTGGCACAACTGCTCTTTTATTATGGATTGACAAGGTAACAGTAAAGATCATAATGTGTCATTGTAGAGCTCTCTCAAATACTGGTAAAAACTAATCATTTCAAGTATGGGTAGGTGGTACAACTACAGTATATACTGTATACATACAATTATTTGGTTGTACTGCCTGACATAAAAAAGTCAAAAAATAAATGTAAACATTTTTAAATTTGACTTAACAACTGAAACTTTGTTTAAACATTGTTCATGACTAATGATAAATAAGCATTACATCAGTTTTGAAAAAAGCACCTATATACACCGATCAGGCATAACATTATGAACAACAACATATGAAACATTTTGTGCTCAAAGTTGATGTGTTAGAAGCAGGAAAAATGGGCAAGCGTAAGGATTTGAGTGAGTTTGACAAGGGCCAAATTGTGATGGCTAGACGACTGGGTCAGAGCATCTCCAAAACTGCAGCTCTTGTGGGTTGTTCCCGGTCTGCAGTGGCCAGGATCTATCAAAAGTGCTCCAAGGAAGGAGCAGTGGAGAACCGGAGACAGGGTCATGGACGGCCAAGGCTTATTGATGCACGTGGGGAGCGAAGGCTGGCGCCCGTGTGGTCCGATCAAACAGACGAGCTACTGGAGCTCAAATTGCTCAAGAAGTTAATGCTGGTTCTGATAGAAAGGTGTCAGAATACACAGTGCATCGCAGTTTGTTGTGTATGGGGCTGCATAGCCACAGACCAGTCAGGGTGCCCATGCTGACCCCTGTCCACTGCCGAAAGCACCAACAGTGGCACGTGAGCATCAGAACTGGACCACGGAGCAATGGAAGAAGGTGGCCTGGTCTGATGAATCACGTTTTCTTTTACAACATGAGGATGGCCGGGTGCATGTGCGTCGCTTACCTGGGGAACACATGGCACCAGGATGCACTATGGGAAGAAGGCAAGCCGGCGGAGGCAGTGTGATGTCCATGTCCATGCCTCGACGGGTCAGGGCTGTTTTGGTATCAAAAGTGGGACCAACACAACATTAGGAATGAACCATAATGTTATGCCTGATCGGTGTATATATGCAGATGTTGATGTAAGTTGATTTCAGTAGACATGTTTTCATGGATATTTGCATTTTTGTTATATTGTTAGTTTAAAGGTGCACTATGTAACTTTTCCATCCGCTAGAGGTCGCCTATTAAAAACAAAGGCATAGTTGCCGGCGCCATTTCCGCTTTTCCGGTCATGAGTATGAGGTAACGCAGCTCTGTTTATCATATTAGATACATTTGAGTGTGTTGATGATGTTCTGACGTTACTCTGTGTGTTCGCTCGGCGGCTGCTATGACACTTGTTGCACACTGCAGTCAGAGTAAAGCGTTTCTGCTAAATAAATCCGGAAACCGAGGGTAACGCGGATATGACGCCATTGACAGGCGACTCCCTCACACGTCCCGGTTCCTGGGTTAAAACAGCAATTTTCTCATGATTTACAAATAGTTGGAAATATTTGGGATATTGTAAGTACTCAACTGAACTAAATATATAACACTGGCCTAGTGGTTTTTGGATATTTTACTGAAAAAATGTTACATAGTGCACCTTTAAAGTTTTTAATGGAAGCTTGTTTCCACCACAAAATAATGAAGGGAATTGCAACATTTTTATCACAATTCTGAATTTATTTCTCACAATTCCGAGCGAGTTAACATCGCACATTCAGATTTTTTTTTTTCTCAGATTTGCGAGATATAAACTGAATTTTGAAGTAAAAAGCTAAATGTAGACTGTGAGTAGATGAGTTTCCTGTTCGGCGTAACGATTTCTCGCAATTCCAAGTTTATATCTAGCTATTTTTCATTAACATCTCACGTTCAGACGTTCGTCATGCTGACTTTTTCTTCTGAATTCTGATGTTATATCTTTTTAAGGGATGCTTAATTTCGGAAGGATCTGTGTGTATCACTAAATGCATATTTCATTCAAGAAATGTTTTTGTACATTGCATTTCGCACATAATCACCTATTACGTTCACAAAATGCATTTCGTGATCCAGACTCTTAAGAGCTTCTTGATTCACCTCCTGATTCGCAGTCTCTCACTGTGCTATTTTGGACAATGGCTCTGATCTCAATTGAAGATCTTGAAGGACTGGATGATGAGCAGGTGGATGATGGCGTCACAGACACCTCTGAACCAATGGATGATGAGGAGCAGGAACGAATGTACGCCCATTGGCAGGCCGTAGGAAGGACACATCATGTGTCTGTTCCAAGAGGTACAACACACTGTCCACAGCCCACGAGACAGGGGAAGAAACGATCTGAGACCAGTTTCCTTCTGTGCAATCATAAGAGAATCTAATATGGTTGACTTTGGTGTTTGTATAGAGATGAGAGGACCCATTGAGGAGATGACGAGGAGGAACCAGAGCTCAGGACAAGAGCAAGTGCCTTTTGTCACCATCTCCAGACACGAGAAGGTAAGATCAGTCGTGTTAGTTTGTATATCACTGCTTCTTGAAACATGGGCCAAAATATGGCCCACAATTGTAGGTTAGGAAAGCAGCAGCATTTCAACTTAGAATGTTTTAACACAATTATGTAATTTTTATTTTATTGTTTCTGTCTTATTAGATGTGTGACATTAAAGGCCTGTTCACACCAGTAAACAATTACTATAAAGATATAGTTCTAAAAAACGTTCTTAATGTAAAAGAATAGCACAACTATAACAATAATGGCTTTCAGAACGATTTTATCCAGCTGATGAACAATAAAAACACTGACAGCCAATCAGAATCCATCCTGCTTTAAAGAGCTCGAGCATTTAAAGCGACAGGCGACAAAACTGCAGCGTGCTTATAAAAAACAGAACAATATTGTCTACTGGTGTGGATGCTAATATAGTTATCGTTCTTGGTGTGAACGGGTCTT